>OX638360.1:3214688-3814688 GCA_951812935.1 Hermaeophaga mercurialis | reverse complement strand
TGTAATAACTATTCACAAAGGATTGTTGAATACTGTCTCTTTGTTATCACAAAAAGCCGACCCAACAATGGTCAAATTCCTAAAAAGTCGTATAGTATAAAAATTGCTGAAGACCTTACGATATCGTTATAGTAATAATTTGAACCTCCAAATTGTAGATCCAAAAACCTGTGATCATGAACTAGCCTACAGACTCACCATGTTCTTCTTCAGCTTGGATTTGCCCAGATAAACCTACAACTTTTTAGAGTCACCTATTGACGATTTAGACTATCTTTCTAGGGGTTGTTTATTTTCAGAAAAAAATGAAACCTAGAATATTTTCTTTAATCCGTGGTTTGAGAACCCAGCTACGAAAACTTAACCAAAAACTATTTGAATATGTGGACCGGATGGATGGGTTAAAGACCGCCGAACTCGTAGAAAGAAGTAGTAAATGGAATGACGAAACTCTCACTGAGTATAAGTCACTAATTAATGTATATATTGAAATTAAAAGGACGTCCTTGAGAATTTGTTCCATCTGAAGACGATCCGAGATAAAAACGTTGTGAAAATCAAGAAAATCTAACTTTCAAAATATAGTGAAATAGCATCATCATCTCACTGTTTATCAACTTTAAGTCATTGTCGGGATATTATTATTATAAACTTTATAGTAATAAATATCCTAATTACTAATTAGCAATAAGTTATGCGTTTGGAAGGATATATTGGATTGCCAAAACAATATAGTAATAGATGTTGCTGTGATTTGAACTTTCAACCTAATGAATATTAAAGATGATCGGAGATACACGACCGATTAAACCGTTGTGAAAGTCAAAAAGTCAAGACAATGAAGTCTGAAATTACAATAAATATTAACATCAATATTATCCTCTCATCTTCAAACAGTAGAAAGTTTTCCATCCGAAAAAAATAATAAATAGTAGGAAAAAATCAATAGTGACTTGGTTATATTTAGAAAAAATAATATATTATTTACAACGCTAGTTATCTTAAAGTTTTAATTTAAGTTCTGCAGTTATAAAGTCATAACTAATTGTCCTCATTTTTATTATTGAGGTGGACAATACTGTAATTATGTCAAGGTTAAAAATTATTGATGAAAATGATTAATTGAAATGACCCATAAATTTCAGAAAACATGGCCATACAAAATATAATACTAAATACGTTTTTATTTGTGAGATTTATCATTTTAACACTGGTTCATGAATATAATATGAATATGTTGAAAATGTTTTGTAAATAAATAATAATATTTAGCCGAATATAATTTAAATATGGATACCACAATTTTTAATGTTAACTATACTGCTAATGAACAACTTACAATTTGTCGTGTTTATCGGCATCAAACTCCATATTCCTCTTCTGAGCATCAATTATACTATGATTTTCATAAAAATGTTTTTCCTTATCTGGCTCTGAAATGCCTAAAAGTGGTAATATGAATGGGAATATTTTTGCAAAATATAAAATCAATTAAATATGTATAAGGAAGCTGATACAATCAGTAAATATTGGTATTAAAAAAGATGAACCTCGCAAAAAATTATCAATTGATTTGGAATTTATAAAGTAGAAAATATGTTCAAATCTTTATCAATTGATTTGGAATTTATAAAGTAGAAAAGATGTTCAAATCTTTTAGGTATTGTCAAAACCAAAATGAAAATAATGTATTTATTAAATCTATAAACATATTATTTCGTAGTTAAAATATATTTATTATTTAAACAAGATTAAATAAGCAATCAAAGTGAGGTCAAAAATATGGAGTATTAACTGTAAAGGTTTGTTGGTCATATATCTGGATATAGCGCATTGACGTTTTCGAAGTTTATCAACAATTTCTCGGAAAAACTGTTGGGTAACTGTTTGACTTTGAGGCACAAACTCTTTATGGTCGATGACTTAGGTATCAAAAGAGCTAATCAGCATAATATCAACTGGCTCATTCTTTATTGTTTTTTAAGTTTTGAAGAGGTTGAAGTGTTCCATTCCATGTTCTGGCGCTTGATTTGAGGTCAAACTCAAATACTTAGTCTCGTCAACAGTAACGACACGTTTCAAAAATAGAGAAAATTCTAAATAGGTTCCAAAAAGTTAATGCCCTTGCCCCTTCTAACGTCATTTTGATTTTGGGAATAAATTTTTGAAACTATTTTAGTGCAAACTACTTGATTGGATGTAGCAATTGAAGACGGGATGTTACATAATAGACTATGAGGTTGTATAAAAAAAATAAGCGAAAGCATTGTTGCTTCTAACTCATTATCAAACTTAATAGATTTTATACCATGTAAATGTTTCATATGTAAACTTTTTTGGAATGTTTATATACATACCTATGTATGTATAAAGAGTATCATCTTGATCCTTATTAGTAGTATCACATAAGTTTCTGGTGTAATTTCTGCCGCAAATACTATTTAAATTTTCGAACAACTGGGAATGTTGAGAAGATTGAATGTCAGTCATTGAAGTGCTGGATTTTGGTAAGCTAGTCAAAAGGGGGCTTCCTTCTAGACTTCGGCGATTTAAATTCTGTACATAACAATTATGAGCAGATGGTAATTCTGAGAGAGACCTCCTGTATAACGGTTTGTGGGGTTGAGTATGTAGAGATTCGTTATCGGCCCAATTGTCCACCTAAAAAACATTGTCGCAAATAGAATAAGCCGTGCTTTGAACTTTATTCATGTGGAGGATAACGTTATTTCGAGTTTAGAGAAACATAATGGATATGGACATACATTGGTTATCATTTAAAATTTAAAAAAACTTTTTTTAGCTGAGTGCTTTCGGCTCATAAATCAGCAGAATATTTGTTTGAAGTAAAAAGTACATTCTAAAATTGTTTTTAAATATTCTAAGTCTCAAATTATTATTATTTAAAATTTCCCTAGATTATCTATTTCTATTAGATATCATACAGTATGAAGCAAACAATTGGAATAACTTCATACCTGAATTTTTGAATGGCCATCTTATGATGTAATCGACCACAAACAGGGATAACGTGACACCTCATTTGAAAGGGGTCTTAAGACTCTAATGAAGGGTACATTTATTCGAATATACAAGTAAAACAAAATTGTTTATTTAGTAAAATACTATGAAATAATTATTCTTCAAATATATGATCTTCAGGAAAGATTAACAATGGGAAAGGCCCGGCTTTTTTCTGTAATGTTTTTGAAAACTTCAGGGGTTATTTGCAATATCAGTTCTGATACTTCCTTAAACTAATATCATTTCATCGACTTGATAAACTTAAAAAATCCTAAACGAGTCAAATCCGCCCATTAGATTGATCCTCTCCTCCCTATCCATCTACCTCGAAAAACAAGTAGGTTCCTATATCGTGCTGGAACAACAAATTATTTCTATTTGGAAATAACTGATTCAGTTCTGGCAACATAATCCTGAAGATATTCTAGATATCAAAGACCAGTTAAATTTTTCTCAAAAAAGAATGGCTCTATAATTTGATTTAAAATTCTGGCTCAAACATCCACCTTTTATTGATATTGTGTGCTATGTTTCTTCATTCAATTTGTATTTTTATTTGCCTACTATCTACACATCTAACGATTTATTTGAGTTTTATCATCTAAAAAAATGTGTGTATTATATGTAAAAACTGATCTCTGTTATTCGTTCGGTAATGGTTTAGCAGCATTCGATTCCACTATAAAAGTCATATTTTAAAAGATATTGTATAAGACGTGCTTTATACAGATGACACTAATCCTTCTGTAGCACAAACCACACTTGATTGATGACACTTACCTCAAGCTGATAGGGGCTTTTCCTGGAACACAAGTATCACGTTGAGTTTTTTGAGGTCTTTGGAATTGATTTCATACAACTTTGGGTAGACCTTTAAGCTCGTTTTTGTAAACTTTTTCTTAATTTTACTAATTGCTGATTAAAAACTGGATTTTCGGTTGGGGTTTTTAGCATTAAATCAATTAAGAATCGTTACTTTATCTCCACAGCAAATTATATTTAAAATTTCGATTCGTTCGGTTCCTGTAAACATCATTTCCGATTTTTGAATTTTCATTAAGCCTGCAGAAATAAATAATAGACAGACGATAACGAAACCTTTCAGATCGAGATGCCACATGACTCGATTGTATTTAAAAAATCGTCGATTACGTCATTTCACCAATGCCGGTGAAGTAACGCTTCTGGCAATTTGAACTCAGTAAAATGCAACAAGGTTGTATTTGGAAATTATCTTATTTCTATAAATTCCACACAATCATTTTAATAAGTACCATAATGAAAGACCGAAGACCAGTTAGATAAATTCGGGTATAGCTATGGGTAAGTGTATATGCAAAGATTATTTTTGTTTTTTTTAGTGTTTATTTTAATATATTTTAGTATTTATTAAAACACTTACTCGATTCAGAAGATGGTACCTATGGTCAAAATGTGTGTTTCAAATGCATTTTTGGGGAAGGAAAAATGTTGAATTGTAGGAAATGTAAAAAAGTCACTTGGTGCCAAATCAGGACTATGGGATTGATGGTTTATTAAATCGACGTTTATACTTTTCAAATAATCGACGGCTGCGCGTGTGTAGTAGGGGGATGTTGTATTATTATGATGTAAATTGATTGCACGTTTACGGTTAATTATTCGCCACTAATCAATTACTTCGGGCAAGTAAACTGCTGTATACTACTCCGAATTTACTATTAGACGATAAAACAATTATACCCACGTTATCAGCTTTGGCTACGAAACATGCAATAATATCCTTCAAAGTGCTACTTGGCGCAAAACTTTTGTTGACAAAAGTTCATTTTGAAACACCCAAACTGTCAATTATTGCTTTGTTTCTGGTTTGTAGGAGTAGATCCATGTTACCAGTAATAATAGCATAGATGTGTTTGCAAGTTATGTTGTTGATTTTTTTAGCATTGCTTTGCGTCAGTTGACACTTCTTTTTTCTGACTTATGAATAGATGAAGTTGTATCAATCGAGAACAAAGTTTCCTCACGGCTAAATGAAAAAATAAATGGAATGTTTCTCGAGGTTCCAGAAATATGCAAAGCGTGAATCTCATCATATGCCACATGACGGATTTCTTTAATTATACGGCGACTGGTGTTGAAGAACATCCCTCTCTTGTTTGATTTTTAACCAAAACATGATCAAATTAGAATTTTTGGAAACAAGGATATACCGTTGTTTTTAACGGAGCTTCATCACCAAATGTAAAAATGACCTGTTCCATACATTGTTGTTGTATTAAACCACAACGAAAATTATAATAAATCAGAGCATACACGTTTGATGCATGGTGATGCATGGTGATGGATGGTGTGAAATAATAGGACTTCCCGAGTTTCAGCTTTATTGTACCTGGCATACAGATTGAGCTTGACCGAAATATTTAAACAAAATTAAAAATATTGAAAAAAAAAGAACAATTTTACAAAAAACGAACTATTTGGAAATTATTTAGCTAAAATTATTCACACAATCTTAAGCAGTAAGCACACCGTTACAGAAAAAAGGAAGCATTAATTACCAACTCGCATTTTGAAACAGCTCACACAACTATTAAATATTTTTGCTCAAATGGCATATAAAAGTACAAAGGTTGGATAAAGAATTTAATGCCATTATAAAAAATATTAAGGATGAAACAGTTTGACGAGCAATTAAAAGTAAGAAAGAAAGTTAAAGAGAAGAACCGTTACCCATAATCCATGAAAATACAGAACTCACTAAGTATATGTAAACCTAAAGAGATGAAGAAATTACACTTAAGAACTAAGGTTTAAAAATTGCAAATGGAATATTGTGTAAACCACAACAATCTAATGATACCGTTATGTAAAATAACTAGGAGAGTTAAAATGCTGTACTAGCGATTGATTCTGTATGTGAGAAGCAAGTGCATGAAGTCACTTTTAAAAGACAACAAATAACTAATCTGCCCGGTTAAAAATTAATAACAAACGAAGAATTGAATTGCAATATACTAAAATTTTAATTTAAATTTCAATGTATCCATAATTTCAAGAATTTTTTCAGTATCTGTCAAAAAAAGAGTTTGTTTAAACTTTAATTTAGATTAGTTATATTAACTGCTACAATAAACCTAAGGTTTCAGTCCCCAACGAATTAATATTAAATATAATATATCTGGCATCAAATGGTTTTTTAAATGGAGATGAATGGCTTCATAACAAATCGATAGTTTGTTATAATACACATATGGATAAAATAAACATATTTTATATAAAATTAGACATTTTTAAAAATTTACTTGACTTAAATATCATGAAAAAGTTTATTTCATTCAAAAATATTCATTCTGCAAGGAAGTTCAACATATATTTATTTCGTATTAACTTTATTGTTTTATTTCAAGTAAAATATGTATAATAAAAAATAGCAAAATTAATGTTAACAATTTATTCATAGAGCACAATTAAAATGAATCCAAAAATATCTGAGTTACTGAAATCTACAGATTATCTAACTGTAGGTGTGGGACACGTTAAAAATATTTTTTGTATAGAAAAAGTCAACCTTGAACCATGTTTTGTTTTCAGCACTAAATGTTTTAAATTTATGAATTTTAATATTGTGAAAATAATTATATTGCGTCCTTATCGCTCTATTCTGATTTATTTTAAAAACAGTAATCCATTGCGTGAAATCGAGAATTATAACAGATTATGGATTCAGGCAGATGATTAAAGAATTGCCAATTTTATAGTATTTAACAAGATGACAAATGAATAATTTAGAATATCTAAATTATATAATTCCAACTATTACAAGTATTCACTTACATTGAAGGGGATGTTTATTCATAAAAACTACTGTGATTAATTCACACTTGGTTTTAAGTAAACCATTGACCACGTAACAAAGAAATAAAAATTCCCTAGTCCTATCCATTCTTTTATTGGATATAAATGACTACTATATTGAAGATTTTGGAGAATGTAAGACAGCCAAAGATATTTGGATTATTTTAGAAGACACAAATACGAAATTTAGTTAAATATTTACTGTTATATTTTTGAAAGAGATGGTTGTCATAACAAAAACATACAATTACAATGAAACATTATATATCTAAAATTCAAGATATAAATTTGAAAGTTGGCAAAGAAGATATTGAAGTCCTTGATAATTTGTTGGCATGTTTTTATTTCATGGTGTTACCAATGATACAATAAGGACTAGTAAGAAATTTGGAAAAAAGGAAATTAGTTTACTGATAAAAAATGTTAAAGTGAAGTTGAAAAAATAGAAATAAAGAAGTGGAATGTACAGTACCTTTATAAAATTATAAAAACTGCAGTTCTTTCCTAGAATTAAATGAAAAATTTGATTCAGTCGTCTGTATTGGAATAAATGTTCAAAATATTCTCTATGTATTTTTGTCAAAGAGCTGATAGAAGAAGGTCCTGAATGGAGCATGGAGTTCTGTGAACAATTATTGAACAAGCTGCATAGAAATCAGATGACTCTTGGTAACATTGTTTTTAAGACAAATCAACTTTCATATTAAATAGGGAGGCAAATCGGCAAAACGGTAAGAATTGGTCAGCAGAAAATCCTCATTGAGTGGGTAAGACACACTAAATTTTTTCAAAAGATTAACGTTTAGGCATCTTAGTTTTCGGTATCATAAGTAAATTATTACTGGTCCCTTTTTTAAAGGAATCTTGACAGTCGAAAATGATTTAATTAGAATTAAAGTTGAAGTTCTTCCTGTTTTGGTAAATTTATATCCAAATGTACAAGCTCTGTGCCTACCAAATGAAAATTATATTGGTTTGAACAGTATGGGGCAAGGTCCCATTATGCTGTAATTATAAGAGCTTACTTAAACAAAATAAATAATTATTTTCTTAAGGAAAATGCTAAAGTTCAAAATTTTGCCCTGTATTTATTCATTTATAACATAAATTTTATAAGTTGTTGAAGTCAGCTTTTAAAAATACCTAATGATAGAGGATGTTTCATTAAAAAAAGCAAAGTAATGCATGTGTCACATATATGGTTCGCCCAGTTTTGATTGAGAGAATGTACAATTTAGTTAAAAAGGTGGACGAGTCTCAGCGTTTTCCATAGTTCTCTAAAATACACACACACACACACAACTAAATTGTCCGTTCTGATTAAAATATAGTTGCTGAATATTTAGGAGCTATAGCCAGAAATACCATGCAAAATAGAAAATTAGACCCAGCATATAAAATAAATAACTAAACAAAAATTATTGCATTAAAATGCTTTGTCATGCATTATATAATAACGTAATACTCTACATAAATACTAACATCAAAGTAATTAATGACTCTGCTCTACACATAGATAAACACAAATAATTTTACAAAATTACCTTTATAATGACACTAGGTTTTATATTACTATTTAAATCGGGTGAATATGGTGATTCACAAGCTTCACAAACTGAATAGTTAGAACTATTTAAGAGAGTACATTGTTTGCAAGTCCAAGTACTTGTCCTTACTAGGCTTTTGACTGTCCACATATAATTACTACTTGGACTATAAGAAATATTGTTTATACCACTGGCAGTAGTTCTTATATCTTTCTGTTGTTGACCATCTAGAGAAGACTCACAAGCTTTTTGAGCCACAGAACAACTCAAACTTTTTATCAATGATAGCGATTTGTTTCTTTGACATGTACATATATGAGGTCTATCATAATTTAAAATATCATAATTTCTTATCGGATTTAAAGAACAGATCTTACAAGGAGATTCAGTGATGTTCATGTTTTTTAAACGTGAATTACAGATTATACATCTGTGTTGTATTGTAGAAAAATAAATTCCACAAGACCTGCAGTATGAAGTAAACAATACAGATGGCAAACTGATAAACTTTTTTAATTTAATTGGTTGTAAAAATTTCTTAGTTATTGAGCTGGTAATGGGAACCACACATTCATCTACAGTATTACTCACAGAACTGAAAAAAATTGACCTGAAGTTATTGATCTTTTATGACAATATAAACAGCAACCACAGATCCTACCTTTTGGGTAAGTTTTTCCTCGGTGACCTTATCCGCCTAATCACTCTGCAACTGGAACTATTATCAAAATTAGATTCCCGAAGGGGTAAATTAGATTCATTAAAATGCTGTCTTGGTGTTCCACATCTGATACATTTTTTTCTTTCCGTTGGATTGATCAAACTACAAAAAGTACAATGCCACTGTAGGACAGATGCAATCGCTCCCATGATATATGGCACATGGCTAAAAGACTCATTAATGTGCTAACTAATATCATAAAGATTTTCAAATCTTAAACAAACAGCTGATACTTTGTCAATATTTTGAAAATTTAACAAAAGCAATCATCAAATATCGATAGAAACTGCACAAGCGCAAAGAAAAGCAAACGTCATTCTGATGACTTTAAGTAAGTACCAATATAAGAAAAATATAATGAAAATAAGAAAAACAACATTTCCCATATATGACAGCCAGAGGCGTAGGCAGTAGAGTATCCGGATAGCAACTCTCGATACTAAAGTTTTGCCACAGTTTGTTAACATGAGTAAGTAGGTATTTGAGTAAACAGAGTGTTGGACAATTCTTCGACCGTCATATTTTAACTTTGAATTTTGAACTTTATGAACAGAAATATTTTAAATACATTATATATGTGACGGTGTGACTTAGCAATATTCGCATTATGTATTTTTTTATATATCAACCTCTCCCAATATAGCCCAAAATATACTATTTTTCACTACATCAAAAACTAACACGATCTGACTGCTTTTTAGAAATCGTATACGGTTGGCGAACCTGTTCAAAGATTAGCGCCCGGTTGCCGAATGTATTACTTGTTACTTAGATGTAAATCGTATTTTTATGTATATGTGATTATGGTTGTTCACCTACAATATTTGACGTTTTGTTCTTTTAAATTTTTATGACTTTGTATCATGCCGTTCTCCGTTCATTAAGTAAAATATGCTACTGCCAATTACTTATTTTTCACGAAAATGCCAAAACAACTTAATAGTCGTTGCAAAGAGTTTCTAACTTCATTAACAGGTTGACTGCCGATCACTCCGATCGGAGTGCATCGGCTCCCCTCGCTAACGCCGACTACTCCGATCGGAGTAATGGTTAATGTACGATTCTATGCTATAGTATTTTAACGGCGTTGACCATGTGCTGCTTTTATGTTTGCGGCTTCGCAGAAGAAGGTTGGTTTTAACACGTGCTTTTGTTGGTTTCGTGTTTTGTCGTTCAGTGTCGTTATAATTTGAGTTTAAAAATGGACAATAAAGCAGGTCCTTCTGGTGTTAATAAAAGACATTTTAGTGACAAAAAACAGACTAATAAAAAAAGAAAGTTAACCGATAGTGAATTATTACAAATTTGGGAGAATGATATCAGTGATGACGAATTTCTTCCCGATCCTGATGATGGCGGGTCAAGTTCAAGCTCTGATGAGTCCGAAGAATGAAATACTATCCTTACCGTGCCTCCAATTACAAATCATAATGTGCCTACTAGTATAAATCAAAAGCAAAGCCCCGACAATAAACTATGGAGAGACACTAGTATGTTAAAGCAATTTTTGTTTCAAAAAACCCAAGAATTATTAGTGCCAATTCCTGGAGACGGATCACCCATGGATTTCTTTCAAATGATCCTTGACGACGATTTTCTCCAGACCGTTGTTGAACAAACAAATACTTATGCAGTTGAGGTTTTTTTACGCCCAGAAACATCCAGTAAATCTCGTATCACTACTTGGAAAGATGTAACTTTGGAAGAATTAAAAATTTTTTTGGGCCTGCTGCTCCATACAGGAACAATACATTTGAGTCGTCTGAATGATTACTGGAAAACTGGCCCTTTATTTGACTTACCTGCTTTTAGAAATCACATGTCACGAAATAGATTCCTCCTTATTTTAAGATGCTTGCATTTTACAACTCCAGAAACCCCAGCGACTGATCGTCTAGGAAAAATTAGATCGGTGGTAGATTTTTTTAATGGAAAAATGAATGATATTTATTACCCAGGAAAAGAGCTGTCATTGGACGAAGCTATGGTACTTTGGCGTGGTCGTCTACTATTTAAACAGTTTATTAAAAATAAGCGGCACAAATATGGAATAAAGTTATATATGCTTACAGATCCAGATGGGTTAATTTTAAAATTTCGTATTTATGAAGGTTCTTCGGATGTTTATAGTGGTACTGGTCATACAGAAAAGGTAGTGCTGCATTTACTTGAAGAGAAATTGGATAATGGACATGCCGTGTATCTAGATAATTTTTATAATAGTTTTGAATTGGCCTCCAAGCTGTTACAACAGAATACATATTGTACTGGAACCCTTAGAATTGACAGAAAGAACAACCCAAAAGAAGTAATGACTACAACATTAAAACGAGGAGAAAATACATCTACGTTTTGTGATGGAGTACATGTTGGAAAATGGCGTGACAAACGTAATGTTCAGTATATTAGTACAGAATACGGAAACGAAATGGGTATTTTTACAAATAAAAGAGGACAAGAATCTGAAAAGCCTACAGCCATTATTGCTTATAATAAGTTTATGTCTGGAGTAGACAGACAGGATCAAATGATGGCTTACTATCCTTGCGATCGTAAAACGATTCGATGGTACAAGAAGTTGTTTATCCACGTGCTGCAGATGAGCTTGCTAAATGCACATTTCTTGTATAACAAGTTTTCTCAGTCTGATCGTTTACGCCTATACGACTTTCGATTAGCTGTAATTTCGGGTTTGCTGGGCATACAATCCAATGTTGATGTACCAACGGTTCCTACCCCTCGCACGAATGTGGCCCACATAATAAGCAAAATAGAAAAAACCGTTAGAGAAACAAAAGGAGCTAAAGAATCCAAAAGAGTTAGCAGGAAAGAATGTAAAGCATGCAGACAGAAGCAAATACGAAAGCAAACAGTGTATGAATGCAAAATATGCCCTGGACAACCTGGTTTATGCCTAGACTGTTTTGAAGATTATCACAAAAATGTATAAATAGTTGATAAATAAATGATTTTGAGCCCAAAAATATGTTTCTTAGTATGCTTATAAAAATTACATGAGGACTCCGATCGGAGTGTTCGGCATCTATTAAAAAAATTTTATATGACGCCGACCACTCCGATCGGAGTGCAGTTTTTTTCCTTACGTTTTAGGCCAAAAACTACATTTACAGTCTTTATTAACTTATTTCACTTTCTATTTAACAAAACAAAACTAAACACAAAAAAAAATTATTCCGGCACCAGCCATGAACTCAGAATAATAGGCCGGCAGTCAACCTGTTAATAACGTATTTTGAAGAAGAATGCAATAATAGTGAACCACTGTTATTGTGTCCTTTAGATCATTTTAGAGAAAAATGTTTAGATTAACTTCCAAAGTCAGTATTGACATGTGAAAAAAAAGAAATGGGCGACTCTTAAAGGAACTTCCTGAAATAACAGAAAAAGGGGTAGTTTTTTTAAAATAAATTGAAAATAGAAAGAAGCCTCTTTTTAGTAATTATTGATGAAACATGCGATATTTCAGAATGTAAGGATAAAAGTTAATAGCAACACCTAAAAAAATAAAATTATTTAAAATAGTGTTTATATATATATATATATATATCTTATATATTATAGATAACGCTGGAAATTCAAATTGATTTCTTGAAGATGCATGAGCTATATTTTCATTAAAAACGAAACTTGGTTATTTCTATGGTGAAATGAATAGAGACAATTTTTTACTTTGGTTTTAATACCGTGGTTACTGATGAACATAAAGGAAGCTTCACTAATTATTATGGATAATGCTTCATGCCATGGATTTGAATTTATGTTACTATTGGAAAAAATCTTATTGATATATCAGATCCTTGCACAACCTAGAAAATTGTTTAAAATATTTTTAATATAGGTCATCATATTATTTTTTATAAACACGCCGCCAAAAATATTTGTTAATAAATGTAAAAGATAAAAAATACTTATCTTAAAATTCCAGATGTTCTAAAACTTTTTAAATAATAAAAAAGAGGAAAAGGTTGCCAATAACCCTATATTTCCAGAATTACCTAAATAAATTAAATTATACAAAGCTATTACATATTTTGGACATATGTCAAATAAAATATCAAAATCTATATTTCGAACAAAACCTTCAGTAAGGGTCTTTTAAAGTAAAGAATAACGTAGATTTATTTTTAACTACTGCAAAAACCAAAAATCCTCTATTAAAAAAATCAGGTATTGATTAGTTAAATTGCCAGAATTATTGTAATGCTATCGATATTGGTCAGACCCTTAAAATTTTGAAAATGAGATGTGGTAAAACTTACCAAGCTTATAGATTAAAACAACCAGATAAATCACATGCTAAACACCTCATCGACATTAAACACAAACCAACTCTTGACAAAACAACAGAAATACCAATGGGAGTTCTTCATATATGCTATAAGAAGCAAAAACTTAATTTTTTGGAAAAAAATATATAAAAATATATTAACCAAATATATATTTCAGAAAATGGAGAATATTATTGGTTAAAACATTTACAATAAAAATAAAGTGTGTATGTCATAAAAATATATAAAAAGTTGTGGAATATCGAGGAATTCTAATCCTTTCACTGGTTTTGTACATCTAATCTTATTACTTATTATGGCGACTCTGCTTAATTTACCTACAAAATAAACATAAATATCAACATGTACATCCCAAAACAGGCTTCTTTTGATAGGTGATGCGCAACAAGTCTTTTCTGGACATATTTAAACGTTTCCTGAAACTCTAACGTAGTGCATTTTATAAACAAGTGAATTTCTGATTACTCAAAATATATTTTGTAGCTTTTAAATCTCAAAACTATCGGTTCTCTTACTATTACAGACAGTACAGATAACAACGTTAAACTTACATATTAATTCATAAAGTTTTGTGTCTTTTAAAAACCATAGACCTACATTATAGTGGACATCCTAAGCAGAGGAGTGGGGGGCAAGTAATGTTCTTTAATTAAAAAAAAATCTACTGTGCAACTAAACTCCTGTTCAAAATTAACGCACCACTATAAATTTTGTAATTATGTCTTTGTTTTTGCACTCTTTATTTAATTTAGCGTTAGTATAATATAAATAAAGATAATTAAACAATATTGCACCAGAAAACCTTTATTTTTAATTAAAGTTCGAAGAATTATACAAAATTTAGCGAGCAGGTACAAAAACTTAAAAATTATAAAAATCTACTTAACTTTACAAACAAAAAGAAAATTCCAATTTACAAAAAAAATTGAACTTGAATAACGCGTAGTACCTCCTCGAGCTCTTATAACCGCTTGCATTCGTCGGGGTATTAATTTTGGATGGTTGCTTAAGGAATGTTTTCCCATTCCAAGAGAACAACACGCTCTAACTCTTGCAGGCTCATTGGGGCAGGTACATGACGCCCAACTAATCTTTTTAGAACATCCCAAAGGTGCTCTATTGGATTTAAGTCTGGGCTGCGCGGTGGCCACTCCAAGTGCTGGGTGTTGATTTCATTTAAGTAATCCAAAACAGTCCTTGCAATGTGAGGCCTTGTATTATCTTGCATGAAAATGAAGGTATCTCCTATTAAATGGCGCAAACGGCATCACGTGATCTTGAATAATGTTTTCCAGATACAATTCTGCATTCATAGACTACGGATCAGCTCTGTGCGTGCCTCAAAACATATTCTCCCACGAACATTTTTGAACCGCCACCAAATGATTCCTTTGGACAGATACTTCAATCAAAAGCTTTCTCCAGGTCCGCGCCATACCCATATCACGACCACCTGGAGATTTTAGGCTCACTCCAGTTTCACTGTGAACAAAACTCTCTTCTGGTCATCGACAATTCACTGTGCATGATCTCTAGCGAATTTTAATCTGCGTGATCTGTGATCTACAGTAAGTAGCGGTGCAGTAGCAGCCCTTCTACTAACCAATCCGAATTCTTTTAATCTTCTCCTAACGGTTAAGGCAGAAATCATGACATTTCTAACGGTTTCGAGTTGATTACTTAGCTCTCTATTAGTACACTTTCTGTTTCGTAATACCTGTTGTCGCAGAAAGCGCTAATCAATTTGACTTATAGCCCTTTTCCTGCACAGAGCACGTTTTCTATGGTGTGTTCTGGTTTCTCAAAATCTTCTAACCATTCGACTAATTGTTGAATGATTAACACCTAGTAAATTGGCCACATAACGCATACTTTTTTCCTCTTCTAGGAAAGTTGAAGCTCTTACGCATTCATCATTGCTTAAATGACGTGCTGGATTCATCTTTTTGTAACGAAATTGTTAAATATTGATCTAGCGAATTAATCCACACAAAAGAATAACTGACATTCAAACAGCAACTTTAAAAAATAAACTTATCAAACTGAAAAAAATAACGTGAATGAAGTACTTAACTTTTTTAACTTAATTAAATGACACAGTTTTAAAAACAGTACAAAATTAATAAAAACTACGTAACATAGGCCAACTAAGATTCCTAACGGTAATCGCTAACATTTGGGAGATATCTTTTTAAATAATACAAATAAGTCAGAAAATATAAGTGGTGCGTTAATTTTGAACAGGAGTTTATATTCTATTTTTCAAGAGTCAGAATTTTTGAACAACTCTAAAGGATTGTCACAGTGAAAGGGTTAAGATAAATATGTTTTAGTTATTAAATTTATAATAAATAGATTCCACAAAGTAATGGTAGAAATTATCAATATGATTTGTTAGATAGTTTAGTATAACATTATTATGTAATAAGGAACAGTATTGTATAAGTATGTTGTCTGAAATACATCAAACTGTTGTACCAGAAGTATGTCAGAAGTGAAACAAACCAGAAAAATAAATATACAAGTGATTCCAGTTTTTGGGAAGATTTAGAATAAATAGACAAAATAATTTCATTTTGTAATAGAGTTAATTACAAGGAATTGCAAAAAATTGTTATTGGTTTAATATTACGAAAAAAAATGTTACACTATTTGAACAACAATAAAAAAATTTAAATATATTTTTTTGTTAATAAATAAAGTTATGGAAACATAATGCCACATATTCAATAACACAAGTAAAATAAACCATTAATAAATTTAAATAAATAAACAATTTTGAACTGAGTTTGTTTGCATATGGTCATTGTTATGTTTGAGGAGGGTGAGGTAATCTAAATATGTAGTCAAGATGAATTTAAATGAAGCCGTTAGTCCAGTAAAATCTTACCAGGCAACTTTATTTTTCAGAATTTTTCTTAACCGTGCCTATACTGTGATTAGCCTAACATTGTAACCCATATAACCCCTCGTTGTGTATAGCCCTATGCAATATATACCCTGTAGGCAGGCTTTACTGAATATTTGTCTTCTGCTCGAAACCTGTACAAATAAATAAGCCTCGCTATTTACCGACTAACAAGTAAAACGGGAGAGTATTTACGAGTAGCGTGCATATTATAAATGTATAATTAGCGTTAAAATAATATATTACATTCTACTAATTTCTATTCCTAAACTTCGTAAAGACGGCATGTTTAGAATTCGGAATCCCGTTATGACCAATTATTTCACTGAAATTTTGTCAGGTTGTCTATACGCGCAAGGTTGAATGCGAGACTCAAAAATTAAAAGTTCTGACAGAGTTTATGTATCAAATTTGCATATACATTCATAAAGTTTCACTAGCGGTTTATTCATTCTGAGTAAAACTGTCTGTAAACAAAAAACTGTGTAGTTTATAAATACATCTTAGTAAACGTCATTCATAATGTCACAATATAAAAATTAAACTAACTCGCTTTCAGATTTACTTATGTCAAGATCAGCCAGGACGATTTAAAAAAAAAACACCTTTGTTAAATACATTTTGGCAATTCATATAGAAATTAGTACACTACAAGGGGCAGCTGTAAATCATATTACAAACCCTTTTTACACTATTACGCATATGCAATATGCAATTTTTTTGACGGCACTCTGCTTTATCAACACAGCCAGACACTAATATTTTAATACATGTATTTACTATACAGTCACACACATTCATAGCACACCCATGCCCACGCCGGGACTCGAAACCGGTACCGAATTATGTTTCTCTTACTAAAATAGCCCTGTGTTCTATGTAACTTTTATTACCGTCTCCTGACGCCACTATAGGTATAACACTGTTAATTTGAGGCAAACATGAATGATCCAGTAAGGAATATTAGAATAACTAATTCTAATAGTAAATGTTATCTTTGCTAAATGAAATAGTTGAAAGTATAGTTGTATACATAGTAAAAAATGTTACTTTTTTAACTGTAATAAAAAATGTCTTGAAAATTATTTTTAATAATTCTGCACATTAACCCATATCAAATAAAATTTATCATTTTATTTTACATTCACAAATTATTAATTCATATACAGGGTGACGCGTTAGTATGACAAAGATCGATTAGTAGCTATTATTAAAGTTACGAAAAAAAAGTATTTGCAGTAGGCAGTCTTGAGTTTCACACTTTAAAATTAGTCCCAATATACAGCATGTTCAGGAACGCAGTTCCAAACCAAAGTTATGTTTTTTTAAATGGAATACCCCATATGTTTTTACATTTTTATAAATCTTTTGCCGAGATAATTTCAACGATGTACCACACTTCATGTCTATTATGTTTAATAAAGGATCTACAGCCACCTGAAAAGAACATTTTTTTTTAATTTAGATGTACTTTATGTAGCAGCTGAACTGTTGAAAATCAATAAAAACGGCTTACATGTCCCTATCCTAATTTTTCAAATTCTATGCTATGACATTAAAAAATATTGATACAGAGTGATCAAAAATTTGAAATCCCATCTGATTTATTTGGGGATTTATATTTGGGACTAATTTTAAAATATGAAACTATACTTACTGTAAAGACTTTTTTCATAATTTCAATAATAGAGGACAATAATGAGTCACCCTGTATATATAAATTAAAAATACAGAACAAAGACAGCAATAAATTCTTAATTTAAAAAAAAAGAGGGGAAAACAATGAAAAATACGATATTCCAAATTTCTGATTTATCGTCACCTACAAACTTAGTCTTCCCGTTTAAATATTTAGATCTTTCTTAAATTTATTTTATTTTATGTAAGAAACAGACAACAAACAATATATTTTGGTTAATTATTCCATAGGAACATGAAAATACAACTCACGAATTGGAATATATTGCACAAATTACATATTTAGTGTTTACTAGTTTATTTTATAAAATTTACATTAAATTTTACATGCACTTTACAATATATATTTTGTTTCACAAAACAGAAATTCCTTTATGTATGAATTTTCTTAACCCTCGTTTCTAATAATAACAAATAAAAATGATGCATAGGAAAAGTTCATATCGAAAATGAGCATTATGGTTATTTTACGTCAAATTCGGTGCTTCAGAACCAGTATCTATTTTCAACAACAGATTTATTTTCAGTCTATTTAAAATAAATCCTTGATTATGGCACATGCTAAGACATTTCTTTATCCTAAACTTTTTCTATACATCGTTAAACAATTGAACAATAAGATATATGCAAATAAATATATTTCAAAGACAATTAATTATAAAAGCATAACATAAATTTCAGTGATGCTCTCAACTATTAATTTTATTCAAATTTTCTATCATTTATATGATTAACGATTATTTAAATTCTTCTCGTAAGCGATTACATCGTCGAGATTCATGATGTCGATTTGCGAGATACCGTGACCTGCAAAATTGGCAAATTTGGCTTCTGTTTGCAACTCGGCTGATCTCTTTACAACTAAAAAAAAATATTTAAGGTCAGTAAGTGGTTCTTATCGGTAGGACATCTACTGCCTGCAATGTTTGTTACGTTTTTTTACAGGATCAACTTTTTTATTGAGCCGAACTAGTGTTAGAACTGCGACTGCAGGTACGTTACTATCGAATTAACTTCAACGATGTTCCCACCTTGATGTATCCCTACTTCAACATAATAATACGTTCTCTCTTTTTCATCACGCGTTCTTTATAGCTCGCATGGATTAGGATTTAGGCCAAATCTGTATATATATGTATGCATATTCAGAGGAAATATTTTATTTGATAAACGAATCATTACAACTATTATAAAGGAGTAAGAATGCGTTCTATATTTTTGCGTCGCACTGTGTATACCTCATATCATAACTTATTAAACGTATCGCATTGTTTATAAAAATTAAATATTAGTATATCTTAATGACTTCCTTCTAAATTCTTATGATTAAATAATAATTACTAGATTAGAATGATTCATCAAACTGGTTAAATAATAAACGTTGTGATTAACTTTTTTAGTATTCCAAATCCTCACAAATTACCTTTATTTTAAGACTTACCTCCTCCAACATATTTTTCTAATTTGTAAATGGGTAATCCTTCACATTCATTTGCTATGTAACCTCCAATGCTCTTGGTATCACTTATTGGTGGAATGATTACTCTCATGTTCCTCCTCACAAGATCTGTATTCACTTTGTAGTATCTAAAAATTAAGGCTATACTTATTTTAAGCGCTAAGCTATTCATCAAAATCATTACAAAAATGTTTCTCAAAGTGCGTTTTGTACCAAATTGCTTAATAACCTTAAAATTATTTAAAAACTTATACCAAAAATCGTTAAAACTAATTTACATAGTTCAGTAGCGGCTCGTCCTTAAATCCTTCAGAGCTGCAGTATCACAAAACAAAAACAATTTGATTTATATTTCCTTTATTTCTATTTTAGGAAGAATGGTGACTTAAAAAACTGAATATTTCATAAAAAATATTCTTTTCAAGTCCTTACACAAAAGTCATGTCGATCTTATACTTATATTTGCCAGAGAAGCTTAAGTGCAATATCAAACGCGAAACAGATCCGTTGTTATAGACTATTATAGAGCTACCTCGGTCTGTTAAGTGGGCATTTCTAAAGAATGTGAACTGAGTTCTGATAGTACAGCAGCTAAAATGGGTGATTAAATTTAACGAATATAATCTATCTAGAAAATTTCCAATGGATCAGCCGATTTATTTTGCATGTAAGTATTCAGATTTCAAATTTGTTTAACCTTGTAATTTTAATAAAAATAAACATATTTCAATGAACAATGAATATAACTTACCCTTCCCACATTTTGTGGATTAAATCGAACAAAGATTTTGGTGGCAGAACATTTTCCCTGTTAAGCGGCATAACGAAACATCTGTGACCAGTAATATCAATGATACCGGTTGTATTTGTGTTAAAATCGTGGATAAATCTTCCACTGCGACCATCTCTAAAATCGGGTACGTCAATTTTCTCATATTTCTCGTCATCATCGATCTCAAAATTTTCTTGGAAGAAATCTTTCATAAACATTTTTCGGAATTCTTCGTCATCATCGTTCCTGAAATATTGAAACCATCGTCAATATCAAACTAGAATGAATAGGAATTCATATTGGTATCACCCTGTATATGGATTTGAGCTAAGCAGCGTCGTCATGAAATATGATTGCATGAACAAAGCTTAATTACAGTTGATATTTACAGAATTAATTACAGTATTTTATAATACATTTGTAGAAATATATTATTTCAAAAACAGACGACTTTTAAAAAATCTTGAAACATGTAATTTTTAATTTTTCAAGGGCCATTTCATGATGACCACATAAGAGACGTTATGTCAATGATGTTTGCGTAATTACGTAATGGCTTTTTTTTAAATATAAAAAGGGATCATGTGACACTTCTTGAAAAATCTAATCGCCTATCCAATTATTCGAATATTGATTTCTATAAAGAAAAACCAAACATTTTTATTTAGTAAAATACAATTGATTTTCTACCACTTTCATAAGATCTTTAACATAATACGTTTCTCGAAACTTTTCCTCAATTTTACTAACTGTTGATTAAGAAATTTGTTCTCAGTTGGGGTGTTTAGCATTAAATAAATCACAAACTTCTGAACCCTTACTTCACGTTCACAGTCAATCATAATTAAAATTTTAATTTGTTCAGTTTTTGATTTACATATTTTTATAAAAATAATATTAAAAATTAAAGTGTAGGATTTTTATCAGTTAATGTATTTTTTTATCAGCCAATAAAAAGTAGAAGACATTTTGATCTTTTATTTCTAGCGGCGGTTCTTAGTATATTAATTTTGTTCAGTGAATGAGTGAATGAGCATTTATTGTAATTTCATTCTAGTTAACTAAATACATAATTTTGGTCGAATCTGTAGAAATAAATATAAATAAAAAGACCTTTCAAATGAGGGGTCACACGATCTATTTTTATTAATAAAAGTCGTCAATTACGTTATTACGTCTATCACATGTATATTTAGATAATTTATTCCATATATTTTCATCATACTGTATACATGGTTTAAACGGTCAAACAAGCATTCTTATAAATGTTAGATCTTGATCAGCATCAATGGATGAAAAATAATAAAGGGTTAGCTGATTCAATAAATAAAATATCTATATATATATATATATATTGACCGGGTAAAAGTACTTTCAATGCTATGTAGTACTTACTAACAGTGCTTGACATAATATCAAAACTCCTATAGATAGTTTGAAGTAAAGTAAACTTTAATGTGCTTTAATATAGCGCTCAAATTTAATAGTAATAGCTAAGATCAACAAAGGAGGAATTAAAAGTTGATATATGTTAGCCTGCATATCATTTTGTCACATAGACGGTACTGGATATTTAATAACAGTGTGGTAGACGGTACTGGATATTTTGTTTAGCTTGCACATTATTATAAAAAGAAAACCAGTCTGTTTTAATAAATCGGCTGAAAACATTGTATTAAGTGGAAATAAATTGTGTATTTTAACAAAATTTGAGTATTATTTGTGGTTTAATTAACTATTAAGTACAATTAAAGCTAACATATAATATTTGATGCTAATTATGTTATAATTTTGATATTTTACGACTCTAAACACAAGCGTTTATCAATATTATAAATGCAGATGTACTACATAATGCATATAAAGTACTTTGAAGAATTCAACACCTCATTAATGTAGTTTCAGAATTAAAATACTGCTTAAATCACTTTTAGTGATTAAATATAGTGCTCAGAATATTTTCAAGTCAGTAATATATTGCTTGAACCACTTTCAGTGCTTTAAGCTTAATTTACATTCAGGGAATCAATACACATTTTAGGTAAACTGTAATTCACAAACCATACCAAAATTAACAAATTAATTCGAACTTTGTAAAAGATGAACTTCTAAATTGACTGACCAATTGGTTTGTGAAAATCAGTGCCAAATAAAAACACACACACATAAAACCCCAGTTTTTTATCATAAGACGAAAATAACTGTATGACAATAAGATAATTAAAGTAGTTTCCGTTTTAGCAACTATTACAACCATAAAATAATATATGGAAATAATTAAAATCTTATTAGATACAACATAAATACAATTGTAAATAATATTTTTAAAAAATATTAACATAGAGATTGAAGGCAATGGCATTTTTTTAGAGCATTAATAAATGAATTTTGAAGTGCAAGCAAGATAGCACCTTCAAATATTTATTTCTCTTTGTTAGATAAGGTGCTAAGGCAAATTTGTCGCGCTAATAGCATGATTAAAAAATTGCTGAAACAAAAACAAACACAAAAAAGCTCCTTTTGAATTACCTACCACAAATCTGGATAGTTTTCTGTAGGGAATAGTTTATTGAATAAGGTATCTGCATCATCAGATTGCATTTCGGGGTCCATTGCATCATAACTGTCTTTCCTGTAAGGCAGGAAAAAATAGCCAAAAACAAATTTAGATAATAAAAAATATTCTTATTACGCTCATAAGTTTTTTAGAAAGCTCTGGACATCTGATATAACCTGATTATTATAAATAAATCATAATTCATTCAGCACCGAATTAAATAGCTTGTGAAGTGGCTGTTTATTCAGCAAATATAATTTTGATTTGAAATATGACCTTGTCACATTGCAATATGCATTTTTAAGGTCAGTTTATTTATAAATATAAACTTATTTTTAAAATAATAAACATAGTGAAAGAAAACGCTAGAATATTCATATACACCAAAAGTCAGTGAACCTAAATGAATTCTGGAAGTAAAAATGCTATACATTACATGTTCCCAAAAAAATTGGCTCTACAAATCTTATAAACAAAAATAAAAACTATCGCTTACATTGGAATTTGAGCCCAACCCTCGAATTTAGCTCTTTCATCAGAATCTAATTGTTTTGGAGATACCCTCAAGTATTGGTTGTACAAAATTTTGCCTCCTACAATTCCAACGCCGACAACGGTTAGAGCTGTCATTAAAAGACAAAGAGTTGTTGCTGTCGTAATACGATGAGTGCCACCAGTTCCTGCGGGAAAGATGAGGATTCGAGGCATTCTGCGCTGGGATTCCACATCTTCAGGATTGGTCTGAAAATATATGACAAAAGATTGTGTTAAATAAATTTTAATATATTTTTATTGTTTTTGTACTCACTAACCTGATAGTAGTTATATGGACTATATAAAATATAAAAAGGACTAAATAGAAAAAAGTGTGAATAATAGAAAGATGAAGAGAACACTTAAAAAAATTAAAGGAAATAAGGAATGTAAACTTAAAAAATATAAAAAAATTAACAGATATACACATAATAGATGTTTTAAATAAAAAAGGAATCCATTTTTATTTTGTTTTTAAACATGAAATGTATAAAAAAGAAACAGAAGGATAAAAATAATTAATCAGCTTGTGAATCATAAAATAATATTTTAATGTTACTGTAATTTACATGGAAAAAATCTTTTGGAAATTACTTTGAATTAACAGCTATTGTTAATAATATAATTATATCCAACAAGTCATTATTTTGCACATCCTTATCATACTGATATACAATTGTTTGAATTGGAGATTGTTTTGTTCCCATACATATGACTTATTTTATAGCACCGCTTTGTAATTTTAAATACTAAGAGTATAAAAATGGAACCCTAACACTATGTGGTTCACCACAAACAAAGATAATTATTTTAAAATAAATAAACACTAAAATTCTATATCTATAATATTGGTTGCAATACAGATAAGCCATCAATAATGCAAAACATTAAGAAATGTAAAAAATTAGTCTCTGTAATGTAATTATAGAGAAAATCATGTACAGCTGATATTTAATCATTCACAGTGACACCAAAAATAACAACAAATAAAGTGAATATATCACCAAATAAACGGGCATATGACAAATATAATATAAAATGAGCTTTTAGAATATTAAATTCAATTAATAAACTAAATTAGAACTAAACATATAATGTGACATCTATTTTCACCAAGAGAATTAGTCATTGACATTGCAAAAATTTTTGATACCACGTACTTACCGATGGAGGCAACTTATCATTTAAGACCAACGGGGCTACTACCTTGTCGGATTTCTTTTCAGAAAATGGCTTAGTTAAGATCGTCATTTTTTATAACAATTTTTGTAATCACTATAAAGCAAAATCAATATCTTTAGAAAACTAGAACGATCTGCGACGTACCAAAACAAATGTCAAACTACAAACAAAAAATTTATTGAAATGCGCATTGCGCACGCATGACGCGCCCTCTATACTAATATCCGGAAGAATAAGAAGGTTACGGCCAAAGACAAACAATACTATTAACAGATTTGAGGATATTGACAAACTGTTTGTTAGTACTGTCTCCACTCAGAGGCGACGCTGCTATTATGTTCAACCAGTTTTCACTAATACACGTGTGGAAAAATAGAAATGTACTAATATTAAGATTATGCGCCAGATACATTTTTAAATAGGCGATATCACTTATTCATAAAGCGGATAAGAAATGAAATTACGCTATATAGGCAACGCATATTAAAACTGCCATAAGAAATAAAAATCTACATCATTTTAATTTTGAAGTGACTTTTTTCTACTCAAAACATTTGCCCCCTTACGTGTAAAATATATAGAGTTACAAACACATTATCTATAAATACGTATCCTTTCTTCTGATTTGATTACAAGAAACAAAGAGAGAAACGAATACGATCTCAATCAAAACTACTTTGGCAACATTATTTTTGTGATCCATACGTCGACTAGAAACAAATATAGTGTTGGAAGTACGCCAAGTCCTCTGACAAAAGAACATCGTATTTTTAGTTACAATTTGCACGAGTATTCTTATTCCAGTATTTTTGTAACTTACGAGGGTTGCTATTTATGTATTGAGAATACAAACAAACAAATAAATTTTATTAAAAATATATTTATTGCTTTTCAAAATATTCGCCTTTAAGCTTTGTACACTTTTGCATGCAATTGAACTACCCTTCAAAGCACTTTGTCCAGTCAAAAGATAATAGCTCTAAAACATGGTCATACCTAATGTCCAGTCATTCCATTCCTTTGAGTCCAGATATTAAAGGACCTTACGATGCTGTTGATGTCCTAATAATTAAAGAAAAAATTGAAGAGTTAGATATTTCTAAACGAATCGGTAATTTATTATGTCGAATTATTTCAAACAGAAAAGTTTTTATTAGGCGCAAAAGAGCCTAGGTATACATCCTTGGTGTTACCTTAGAGATCCGTGCTCTCTCTGCTATTTTTTAAGATATATACTATGTCGGAAGGTTCATTTAATTAATGATGATACAATATGGATACAATATGGATACAATATGGATACAATAGTTATATAATATAGAGATGACTTTGTAGAATGTACAAAACAAAAAATATGAACATACTACCTTGCATAATTACTGTTTAGTTTAGAGCATAGTTTAAATATGGTTCCAAACATAAACTTACTTGAATTAACATGCACGTCAACCAATATCAAGACTGCTTTCCATAGCTCTGGTTCGGCTTGTGAATTTTGTTAAAAAAGTTTAAAATAAATTGAGGAGGGTAAAAATAAAAACAGCATCAAAACATTTATATGTGTAGTTCAATATGGAACAGGATATAGAAAAAGTGTATTTTATTCTTCAAAACGTATGAATATGGTACATTTTTAACCAGCGGTTGGTTCAAATTTACATTACAATTTTTTTAAATGTACTTATAAAGACTCTGGGCAAAGTTGAATGTTTATTGCTCCGTAAATATAACTCAAAAACTGGGAATTTACGAGTAATTAATTCAATAATAAAAGTGCAGTGAGGAAATAAAAGTGTAAAGTGTGTGATACATTAATTTAATCGAAAACAAAGTAAGATTAGCCATATAATTTGATTAAATCAAAAACATCATAAACTATTAATACAAACGAAGACACGCTGATAAGGTTCAAAGTTCGACGGGTCGACCGGCTGTTGGATCTTTTCGCAGTGTGATTGGCAGCGATAGTCAGTGATAAAGATGATCAAAAAAAAAAAAATTAATAGATAAGCAGTTAGACTCTCATAGCGTTTATTTTATTAAGTCCAGGGTCGGTTTAGGTAAAAGGAAGAGACTAAAATAGTAAAAGTAGAGAAAAATGTTTAGCGAGGACGAAAATAGCATAAAAAGGAAGAGCGACCGGGAAGACGAAGAGGACGAGGAGGATGCTTTTTAAGTAAAAAAAAGGCAGATCACCCTCAAAAAATAAAAAAAAAAATGGGACAAAACATAGAGTCGATGATGAATATGATGAAGATAATGGGAGACAAAATGGCTGATATGTCGTCGGAGATAAAACAGATGAGGGAAGAGCAAAAAGAGTACAGGCAAGAAATCAGAGTATTAAGAGAGGAGAACCAAAAACTGCATAATGAAAACCAACTACTGAAAAAAGTGGTGATAGAAATGGATGATAGACTTGAACGATTAGAAAACGAAAAATGACGAAATAATGTAGTCTTACAAGGATTACAAGCAGACACAAAAGTACAAGATCTAAAAAATGCTATGGAAAACTTTATGCAACAGGAGTTACAAATAAAAGTTGAGATTACAAGCGCAACCAAAATAGGAGACAAAACATGTTTAATCCAGTTAGCAAACCAAGATGAGAAAGATAAAGTCAGAATAAAAGTAAATCAAGAATGAAGACTGGAGAAAAGCTATTTATACAGAATGACCCTTCAAAAAAGGACCGGGATATCCAAAAACAAATAAGGATTATAGCAACAGAAGAAAAAAGAAACGGAAAAATAACGAAAGTAGGTTACAGAAAGTTATATATAGGAACAGAAGAGTGGAAATGGGATAAGGAAGATGGGAAACTGAAAAAAGTAAGTAAGATAGCGATTCCAAAAAACCAATAGAAGTTATCGCAAATAAAAGGAAGGATGGAAATTATGGAAACGAGAAAGGCAATGGACAAGGAAATAAAGCCACAAATTCGAAAATTAAAAAACGCATAAAAAAGAAAATAGATGAAATGAGAATTGGAACATGGAACGTTAGAGGTACATTTGAAGAGGGGGCCTTAAAACATATAGTCAAAGAAATGAAGAAATATAATTTAGATATACTAGCTTTACAAGAAACTAAACAGAAAGGCAAGAGTATATTAGAGATTAATGATTATATATTTTTGAACAGTGGAGTGGAAAACCGTATGTTGGGTGTAGGTTTCGTAGTAAATAAACAATACAAGAATAACATAATCGAATTCGAGGGAATATCAGAGAGATTGTGCAAAATACGAATAAGAGGGAAATATAGAAAACTAATTTTAATAAATGCACATGCACCATCAGAAGACAAAGACGATGACACAAAAATAAGATTTTACGAAGAATTGGAACAAATTTTAAATAAAAGTCCTAAATTTGATATAAAATGTGTAATAGGGGATATGAATGCGAAAATCGGGCAAGAAGAGGAATTCAGAAACATAACAGGCGGTAAAAACCGGCATAAAATAAGTAATGATAATGGCAAAGGACTCATCGAATTTACTTTAGAAAATAACATGAAAATTATAAGCACATCATTTGATCACAAAAATATTCACAAAGAAACATGGATAGCACCCAATGGAACAACTAGGAATCAAATCGACCACGTATTTATAGAAAAGAAACATGTGTCAATTGAAAACGACGTGCGAAGTTTTAGAGGGGCCGATGCAGATAGTGACCACATTCTGGTAATTACTAGAATAAAACAAAAGAAGCCTTACATTAAACAAGTCAATAGGAAACGAAAAAAGTTCAATCTAGAGAGGTTAAAAGATCCGACAACAGTAAGTTACTTTCAACAGGAAATTGAAAAAGAATTAGAAGTAAGACCAAATTCAGATCAAATCGAAACAGAATGGGGGCAAATTGAAACTGTTATGGAAGAGGTAGCGAAAAAAGTATTAGGCAGTCACAAAGGGAACGAAAAAAGCTCTTGGTTCGATGAACACTGCAAAAAAGTCCTAGAACAGAGAAATAAAGCCAGACTTAAACTGATGGAAACATGCAATGAACAAAACAAAAAGAACTATCAACAAGCCAGGAAGTCAGCAAAACAATTATGCAGGAAGAAGAAAAGAAGCCACCTAGAAAAAGAACTGGAACGAATAGAAGAATCTCATAGAAATAACGAGGTAAGAAATTTTTACAAGGAAATAAAGAGAAGCAAAGCACCGAATTAAATCATATTTCTTAAAAAACAAACAGGGTCAGTTAATAGGAGATAAAGAAGGGAAACTAGAAAGGTTTGCCGAATATTTTGAAGAATTGTTAAATACAAATAACGAAGAAGCTAGCAGGAATGAACACGATCAGGAAGAACAAAACATCGAAGAAGAAATAGACCCAACTATAACAATACCAACCAAAGAGGAAGTAATAGATTACATACAACAACTGAAGAATAATAAGAGTGCGGGAGAGAACAACATATCAGCAGAATTACTGAAGCAAGGGGGTGATAAAATGACAGAAAGAATATGGAACTTGATAACTCAGTTAAAGAGAATATTTAAACTATTAGAGGAGAAAGCAAAAGATTACGGCCTAGCAATAAACGAACAAAAAACAAAATACATGGTGGTGAAAGACCAAGATACATCCGATATGATAATAAATTAAAACGGAGGCAGACAATATAAAATTGAAAAGGTTGAGCAAATAGAATATCTGGGAGTTACAATAACGAATAAAGGAGAAGAACGAAGACAAATAGATAAGAGAATAGCCAAAGGAAGTAAAGCTGCAGGGACTCTATCAAAAATTTTGAAATCTAAAAGTCTATCTAGGTCATCAAAAGTAAGAGTGTATCAAACGGTAATAAGGCCGACGGTTACATATGCCTGCGAAACTTGGACGATGAACAAAAACGAACAGAGCAAATTAGAAGTATGGGAGAGAAAAATTTTAAGGAAAATTTATGGGGGAATTAAAGTGGAAAATGAGTACAGACGAAGAACAAATAGAGAATTAACCGAACTATATAAAAAGCCAAGCATTACAAGAATAGTACGTGCACAATGAGCGAGATGGTTGGGACATATCGGCAGGATGGACGAAGGCAGGTGAGTTAAACGTTCATTAAAAAGTGGAGAAGGTGGAAGAAGAAAGAAAGGACGACCCCGGAAAAAATGGCTAGAAGAAGTTTCTAGTGATCTCAAAACAGTGGGAATGCAGGACTGGCAAAACGAAGCGAGGGATAGGAAGAAGTGGAAAAGAAGAGTGAAAGATCTCGAAGCCCTGGGCCAGAAGGCCTGTAGTGCTGTTCTATATATATACTTATAAAGAGTCGAATGGGATCTTGGTGGCGAGAAAAAGTCGTTCTGCACTTTATTAGGATCTTTGTAGTAGCAAGGTAGAAATTGCTACCATACAGTTACATTAGGATGGTTCTGATTGTTACTTGATCGTAGCTAATACCTTAAAAGACAACGGTTGGAATTTGCCATCTACCTTGCAGATGGCTAATATAACATAGAAGTAGCATAAGGTACTTTGAGATACATAGGTACTATTTCCGCCATTTAAAAAATTAAAATATGGAATCACACCATTATTTTTAAGTTCAGAAAGTGGTTATATAAATAATATTTCCGATAAACTAATAAAGGAATCTTAATATACTTTCTACAATTATACACTTATAGTTATATGAAAAAGAATGATAAAAAAAAAGAAAAATTGTTATGCTATTTTAAATATTTTTTATTAAATAAGTGTATATATTGACGGTGCTTTTATTTTTCAACATTATTTTGTATACGATATGAACAACACATGAATTATCTAGATATTATCAATTCTGGTTATACCGCCATGTTAAGTATAAGTATTAAAAGAATGATGTTATGGAAACCTTAGTGAATGCAATAACAAGTTAAGTTGAGATAAGTAATATTCAGACATATGGGAAACAAAGACAACAAACATGGAAAATATCGGAAGTGAACGTTACTACACGGGAACTACCCTGGAACTACAACGTAGCCGTGTTGTTCCATGAAGTTGTAGGGACTTTAGCCGGAACGTAGCAAATACCACTTGGTTACGTGACATTTGTTCTCCACTTTGATGCCAGGAACGGATTTAATTCGTTCCTATGAGTTAGCGGAAACTAAGGCAAACCTCTATGGAGTGACATATTTAGTAGATACCACCTAAGCAGGTACTAAATGTGTTGCTAGGATCAACTTCAACTGCTAGATAATCAGCTTTTATAAACATGTTCCGGTTGAAAGAATAAATACCAATCACTTTGAACCAGAAGTGCTCTTGTTTGTGACTTTAGGTAGACTTTTCCAAAAAGATTAGTGACATTAAAGGCAGTAAGTGGACGGTTATTGTAAAGTATTGAAAACATCTTTTCTTGACTACAATAATTTTTAGTAACCGTCATGAACGTCATATCTAAAGGCTGTAATTTGTGTTTATAGTGTGGGAGCAACGAAATGATAGCAACATAGTTATTTCTCCCCATATCTATAAGATTTATAATTCTGGTGTAACTATAATGACCGTCTAGTAGAATAAGTGCCGCTGGGTTGGATTTTATTGGTTTCACTGTGTCGATAAAATGTCGGAACCTCTGATTAAATAGATGATCATGAATCCATCCACTTTGATGTACAGCTCCAATTATACCTGGTGGTGCTCCTTTCATTAATTGTTGACTCATGTTTTTCCTTGAAAAAATTATCATTTAGATGACTTAAAGATATGCATAACCAACATTATTGGATCTATCACGCCACAGATATTAAATAATGTTAGACACCACTTTTATTCCAGATTGGAGTGTTGTGAGGACGAGCAAATAGAGCATTTCTTATATTAACGGTAATTGTAATTTATTTATATTTATTAAAATTAATATTTTCTAAATTATTTTTTGTATGGCACCCTCTGGTGTTCTTATGTCATATCATTCAATTCGTTAAAATAGAATTCTCTCCCATTACATTGCTCTCTCTGGCGTTCAGAAGTCTTATCGTTCGATCCGCTAAAATGAAATTATAACTTATCTTCCAAAGTCTCTCCTGTATTTAGACCCACAGACAATAGAGGCGGAAAATTTTCGACTCCCATGTTGAGATTTAAAACACTTTTTTTGCCATCTACTTCTTGGGTATAAATAAACTATTTTTTGCATATGGCGAATATTTAATGTAACGCATTCTGCTTACAATTTAATGCAATATTTAATTCATATTCAAGAGAAGCATCGAAGGATTGAAATAGTACAAAATATTTGCATTACAAAACATCATCGTTAATTATTTATTTACACATGAAATTAATAAACCTAAATATAACTAATTTAATAATCCCAATTACTACTAAAATTTATATTTTGAATAAATTATGGAAAAATAACGAGAGAGAATAATTTAAATGAAAAGTTTTATGTTAATATTAATTTCTAACGAACAGTTTTCCGAAATATTCTGAAAAATGTTCCCAAATCAGACAGTTGGAAGCGGAAGCATGCAGACAAAATGCACGAGGATAGTTTTCAATAGAAACTCTTTTTATTTTTAAAATATGATTATAAAATTTAGGAATTCTTAGGAACAAATATTAATAAATCCAATATTTTAACAGCACGAAAGCCTTCTTTCTCATTACTACATGGTTACATCCATTGAGGAGGTAAAGAGGAGCAATAATGTGCTCCTAGCAAGAGCAATATATTGCAAATAAAAATTAAAAATCTTCATAACTGCTGACAACTTCAGTAGACATACGAGTATATCTTTCATATTTTGATATACGAATGAATCGAAAATATTCTGCGGCTATTTTTAAGAGACCAATAGACTTCACATGACGAACGCAATTAGGCTATAACCCTGGAGTTATTTCTGCAACAGCAACACTCTCGGACAATGTAGGAGTGACGTTTCTTTTCCATACTTTCCTTTTGATGTTGTTCCAAATTAATCAAATGAGATTGAAAGTACAATAAGACAGTATGACCAAATATTTTAGACAACAACTTAATTTAGTTTAAGATTTAAACTTTTCAATATAATAAGCAAGTATTTTTTCATAGCTGTAAGAGGATACGCTACACCTCAGTTATCTAAAAACGTGGATATTAGCTTCTTGAGTTTAGCTTTAGAAATATTATTTGTTTGTTGGGAGCGGTAAGAAGCATTACATATTACTACAACTACATTTGATGCCAAATTCGGTACTGGTTGTTCGCAAAACAATTTTTCAAATTTGCTGGAAATCATGTTTTGATAATAATAATTAACAGATGAATTCAAAATATTCTTTGATGATAAAAGTAAACAATTCACCACAAATCTATTTACATTGCCAGCGTGTAAAATAATTATGCGCTTTCCTCTATTTGGAGGAGCATTTCCTTTCTTCTCAACATGATGTATATCATACCAAATTTCATCCACGTAGACACTAAATCTACCTTGCTGACTTGCCTTTGCTATCCGAATCAAATATTCATTCTATATACTAAAAATCCTTTGAGATTCCATACTGGTCTGCTTACTATTTAATTTTTTAAATCTAAACCCCAGAGAGTGAAGAACTTTTTTTATAGTAAGATCAGACGTATTTGGAAAACCCAAAACCTGTTTGTTCATTAATCATTTTGAAAGATAATAGAGTAAAAATTATCCACTTTTAACCTAATGTTATCCTTCATGGCGTTATCGATACAGGCCAACGATTTTTGGGTTCTTTTTTCTAGTCCACGTTTTCTCGTAAGAAATCACTTTTATAATGGAGGTCTTCGATACTCTAGTTAAGAAGTGATTTCTCTCTACACTCCATAGTTAGACCAATTATTTTCTATTTTAAGCTGCTGGTACATATTCTTTATTATTCTTTGGGAACAGAACGCTATCCACATACCAAGCTTTTGATAATTATTATCTTCTTACCTATCAGAAGAAACTATGACAGGATCTAAATAAAGATATTTATTAATTAATGAAAATACCACGAGTACCAATTCCACGTTACTCTTAGGAGTATATTTTATTTTTTACATGTATAATGGATGTATTCTACAAAGTAAGGGGAGATACTATTATTTGAATAATCTTCGTATGTACATTAAAAAGCATTATTTACTCTCATGACTTTCGCAAATGAAATTGACACTATGTAAATTACTTACGTTTTTCGTCTTCCCATCTACCTGTGGGATATGAATTATACTTACATCAGCCACCGTTATACAGTGTGTACATAAAGTATGGAATACATTCATTTTAAGCTAAACAAACAATTTTGAGGAAAAATCCTGAGACAAGTCGGTTTTTGATTTTAATTTAATGTATTTTTACATAATAAAATATATAGGGTAAACCATTTGTGAGTAACGATGTTATCGAGAATTTTTTTAAATGGCACACCCTGTATAATTTAATTTTTTTAGACTGCAAATTTCAAGATGATTTCAAAAATATATCATACTTTTATTCGGTAATTAATAGTTTTGAAGACACGATAATTTTAAAATGTAAAAAGTTATGATAATAACTCAGTAGGCTACTCTTTACTACTCACTAATGACAGTGACACTTGTGAAGTGTAGTACCAGTTTAGTTATTCTAAATTTGCTTGTTGATACTTTAAAAATGCGTTTATCTATAAAACAAAAGATTGAAGTTCTTACGTTAATTGGTTGTGGCGATAAGATGCGAACACAACAAGAGGTATGTGCTATGTTTAATAATAAATATTCAAAACAACCTATAAGTCAGCCAACAGTGAGCAAAATTGAAAAAAAATTAGGGAGTTTCGTACCCTAAAAGGATACTAAATTAAAGGTTTTATTGGCAATGGAAGAAAATCCACACAACAGCGTTCGGCAAGTTAGTCGAGAATATGATGTACCTTTTACTTCTATTCATAAAGTATTAAACCATGAAAAGTGGTATCCCTTTAAGGTGCCCCTTCTACAAGAACTATCAGAAGACGACCCGTATCGTAGAAAGGAATTTAGCGAAACTTTGATGGATAAGTGTAGTAATGATCCACTTTTCGCAAAAAACGTTATTTTTGGGATGAATTCATGTTTGGGCAGGAATTGTTCGAAATAAAATCATTGGACCCTATTTTTTTGATGGAACCCTAAACGGGCGAACTTATCTGCAATTTTTAATGAACTTTTTGATTCCAACATTAATGAATTTATTCCCTAGTGCAAACATTCGCGGAAATATCCGGGACCCATTGAGTGACCACCAAGATCACCGGATCTCACGCCATTAGATTTCTTTTTGTGGGGTCATCTAAAAAACCCGCCGACATAAATGATTTAAAAGATAGAATAAGGAAAGAAATAAATAACATTTCGCAGGAAACAATTAATAAAGTTCAGCAGGAATTTGTTGATCGCATAGAACACTGTCAAGCACAAGAAGGAAGACAATTCGAATACTTACTGTTATTTATTGAGGACAATTTATTTTTATTATTGTATTATTTAGTTATTTTAATTTAATTAAAGCTCTTCAAAAATACAGATTTTTAAATTATTGTATCTTCAAAACTATTAATTAACGAACACAAGTATGATATATTTTTGAAATCGTCTTATAAAATATACAGGGTGTGCCATTTAAAAAAATTGTCGATGATATCGTGTCTTACAAATGGTTTATCATGTATATTTAATTGTTATGTAAAAACACATTAAATTAAAATCAAAAATCGACCTGTCTCAGGATTTTTTTCTTAAAATTGTTTGATTAACTTAAAATGAATTTATTCCATACTTTATGTGCACACTGTATATCAGACGGAGCACCCTCTTTACAGCGAGGCAGCAGTATTTAATAGTCAATATTGAAAACTTACAACTAGGAAGGAAAGCGGTACGGTATCAGCATGGGGATCTAACTTTTAGTGATTAAATTTCACCTTAAAATAATTTCAATCTCGTATCATAAATTTAATTATGTTTGTCCAGTTTAATGGACTCACAGTAAACCATGTACTCAAATTAGTGCTGTTACCACTAGTTTCGGTTCTTTTATTCAATTAATTGAATTAGTCTTTGTTAAAACTTATTAACATTATCTCTAAATTAACAAAATGAAGTACAGCTTTTATGCAATTAGGTCCAACATTTATATTACCAAGCAAATTATTATACAGTTTGTTAATACGCTCTAGAGTTTATGAAAATATGGTTAAGGATAAGATTAAGTTATACGGATGTTATTCATTGCTGTAAACCATGAATGTCAACTATGCACTTCTTCTATTTTCCGACATATCATTTTATCTTTCCAAGAGATCAATTGTTTTTAGGTAGGGTAGAAATTCTTAATAATCCACATTATTAAAAGTTGGCTGATACCTTCTTGCTAGGTTAGCCTGTTTATCAGCCTCACCATTCTCTACTATACCATTATGACTCGGAGAATTAACACACTAAACAATAATTTTATATGAAAAATAAATTTTGAGTTAGCTGTAGTTTTAGACAAATACTGTTTTGAACTTGACTGTTTTGTGTAAAGTTGGTATAACGAAGTTATTGCCGCGAGTCTTATTATAGACTGTTTTGTTACTTTTAGCTTCAGCTGCTTTGAGACTAACTATTTGATTTCTCGCCTTTGTTGTTTGTTCATTTGTGTCATGACAAATTCTTAGTCAATCAGAAAGCTTATGTCTTCCGCCCCTTGTCTATTTGTAATGTAACATATTATGCCCAATTTGAGGGCTTATGTCAGCCGGTGGATTTCCTTGCGAATTGAATGTTTGTTTAAAGTACTTTTTAAGAAAAATATATTTAATGTGAGTAATAAGAACAACTAAAGAAATAGATGAGTTAAGTAATGATGGAATATCATCGTTGTATTGTGAGGTGCGTAAATTCGCTTACAAGGTGGAGATGAGAACTTTTAAGACAGTGGAAGAAAGTACCGGATGTTAAATAAAAATATTGGATTTTATTTTATAAAATGTATCTGTTGGTAGATTTGAGGAGTTTTGTTACAAATTTAACATCATCCATAGCAACTCCTTTGTGTTAAGTGTTAATTGATCGGTCTAGGAAGATAATTCCTGGGTGGTTATCTTTTTGACGGCGCTAAGAAATTTGAATTTGAATTTACCGCTTATTAGGGATTTGACGATTTGACACTGAAAAATGTTGATGTATTTTACATCCTAAATTTATATTGACTGCTTTAAATTCGAATGTATTGCTTAATACACGTAAACAGATTTGATGTTTGCTTAAAATGTACAAAAATTACTAGAACTTTAAATTTTCTTATAGAGATTTACATGGGAGAATCCCAAGCAACACAATTGGTATCAGGAATAGATATTATAGAAACCTGAACTTTATGAAAGTAAATGCTTCAAACCTGTTACCTATTTTTTAACTTAAAAAGATTAATAACTTTATGGTGTTTAAAAAGTGTAGCAGTTACCTATTTGCTACTTAAATTGACTACAATGAAGATCCGCCACATTGAAGACATTTTTAAATTTAATGGAACTACCCGGCTACTATTAAAATTGCTTTTCAACAGATTAATTTGAAACGGCAAAGCTTTTAGGCAGTTAATTGTTTCCCAAGCAACACATTTAGTCTCGGGAACAGGTAGTATAGAAACCGGAACTTTATAAAAGTAAATGGTTCCAACCTGTTACCTATTTTTTAACTTAAAAAGATTAATAACTTTCTGGTACTGAAAAGCTGTAGCAGCTACCTATTTGCTACTTAAATTGGCTTCAACAAAGGCCCGCCACCTTGAAGACATTTTTAAATTCAGTGCAACTACCCGGTTACTCTTCAAACAGCTTTTAAAACCGCTGCTACTTTGAAACGGCAAATTTCCGTGGCAGTTACTAGTTTATGGAACTAAATTGTGACTTACAGGATGTGGTACTTCATAGTACCAGATAGCGGTTCTAGGAACGTACCTGGTACAAACAAGAGGACCTAAGAGAAAAGAAACTTTAAGTAACATATATAGAACCCGGGTACGTCCCGGGAGTAGGCTGTGTTTTCTTGAAAGTAGCCGCTTCTTACACATGCCACCATATAGTGAATTATACTTAAAATAACAAAATACCATCTAGTTCTAACTTAACCTACAATGTCAATTGTTAGTAGAAAAAATCGATAATATCGATACTTGGATAATGTATCGGACAAAAATATTGGTTGTTGCAGAATTCGTCATTATTGACAAGCCATTGTTAAGTTGCATGACTATATATTCGGATGTAATAGTTTGTAATTTCTTACACAAGTCATAGAACAAACTGTATAACACTTATTACAATATAATATCGATACCTAGAGTATCGATATTTTTAAGAATAATTTAAATATAGTTTCACTAGCAAAACATTTACATGTGATGATCAATATGGAATAGAGCATAAATAAATTTAATTTTATGTTCGAATATGTTAAATATTTAACTAGCCATTGGTTCAAATTTACACTTTTGTAAATGTACTTATAAAGTGGCAAATGGGACCTTGGTGGCGAAAAAAATTCGTACTTCATTTTGTTAGTATCTTTGTAGTAGCAAGGTAGAAACTGCTACCATATAGTTACATTAGGGTGGTTCCGATTGTTACTTTATCGTAGCGAATACTTTAAAAGACAAAACGGTTGGAATTTGCCACCTTATAGATGGCTAATATACCATAGAAGTAGCAAAATGTACTTTGAGGTACATAGGTACCATTTCCGCCATTTAAAAAATTAAAATATGGAAACACACAAAGTTCAAAAAGTGTTAATATAAATGCTATTTTCGATAAAATAACAAAAGAATCTTATTATACTTTCTCCAATTATACATTTATACTAATATAAAAAATATATTTAAAAAAGAAGAAAATTTGTTATGATATTTTAAGTATATTTTATTTAATAAGTGTATATATTGAAGGCGCTTTTATTTTTTCAACCTAATTTTCAAAAATTTACGATAAACTTTCATTCGTTTGTAAATTTTGTATCCGATATGAACAACACATGAATTATATAGATATTATCAATTACCGCCATATTAAGTATAAGTTTAGAAGAATGATGTTATGGAAACCTTAGTGAATGGAACAACAAGTTAAGTTGAGATAAAAGTATTATTCAGAAATATGGGAAACAAAGACAACAAACATGGAAAATATCGGAAGTGAACGTTACTACACGGGAACTACCCTGGAATATTACTACAACGTAGCCGTGTTGTTCTATGAAGTTGTAGGGACTTTAGCCGGAACGTAGCAAATACGACATTTGTTCTCCACTTTATTACCAGGAACGGATTTAATTCGTTCCTATGAGTTAGCGGAAACTAAGGCAAACCTCTATGGAGTGACATATTTAGTAGATACTACTTAAGCAGGTACTAAATGTGTTGCTAGGATCAGCTTCAACTGCTAGATAATCAGCTTTTATAAACATGTTCCGGTTGAAAGAATAAATACCAATCACTTTGAACCAGAAGTTCTCTTGTTTGTGACTTTAGGTAGACTTTTCCAAAAAGATTAGTGACATTAAAGGCAGTAAGTGGACGGTTATTGTAAAGTATTGAAAACATCTTTTCTTGACTACAATAATTTTTAGTAACCCTCATGAATGTCATATCTAAAGGCTGTAATTTGTGTTTATAGTGTGGGAGCAACGAAATGATAGCAACATAGTTATTTCTCCCCATATCTATAAGATTTATAATTCTGGTGTAACTATAATGACCGTCTAGTAGAATAAGTGCCGCTGGGGAGGATTTTATTGGTTTCACTGTGTCAATAAAATGTCGGATCCTCTGATTAAATAGATGAGCATGAATCCATCCACTTTGATGTGAATGCAGTAACAAGTTAAGTTGAGATAAAAGTATTATTCTGAAATATGAGAAACAAAGACAGCAAACATAGAAAATATCGGAAGTCAATGCTACTGCACGGGAACTACCCTAGAATTTTCCTACAACGTAGCCGTGAGGTTGCATGAAGTTGTAGGGACTGTAGCCGGAACGTAGCAAATACGACTTGGCTACGTGACATTTGTTCCCCACTTTGGTACCAGGAACGGATTTAATTCTATGACTTAGTGGCAACTAAGGCAAACCACTATGGAGTGACATATTTAGTCTCTACCACGTAGCAGGTACTAAATGTGTTGCTTGGGTTGTGGAAATAAATTGAGACATACAGGATATGGTACTTTATAGTTCCAGAGAGCGGTTCTAGCAACGTACCTGGAACAAGCAAGGGAACTTAAAAGTATATAAACTTTAAGTAACATACATAGAACCCGGGTACCCACCAGTAGAAGACTGTGGTCTCTTAAAAGTAGCCGCTTTTTTCACAGGCCACCATATAGTGAATTATACCTAAAATCTCTACCCTATGGTATCATTATACTATTTAGTAACATCAAGTTTAACAAAATGGCTTCCAAATTAATTCGTCTGATAGATTCCCATCTACTTTTTATAGACCTAGAATATCGATATTTTTAAGAATAATTTAAAGATATTTTAAGCATCAAAATATTTATATGTGTAGTTCAATATGAAACAGGATATAGAGAAATTGCGTTTTATTTTTCAAAACGTAAATTTTTAACTAGCGTTTGGTTCAAATTTAATTTTTTGTAAATGTACTTATAAAGTGGCAAATGGATCTTGGTGGCGAGAGAAAGTCGTAATACACTTTATTAGGATCTTTGTAGTAGCAAGGTAGAAACTGGTACCATGCAGTGATATTAGGATGGTTCCGATTATTATTTTATCGTAGCGAATACCTTAAAAGACATAACGGTTGGAATTATCCATCTTGTAGGTGGCTAATATAACATCGAAGTAGCAAAAGATATTTTGAGATACATACGTACCATTCTACCTTTTAAAAAAATTAAAATATGGAACGACACCATTATTTTTAAGTTCAAAAAGTGTTAATATAAATACTATTTCCGATAAACTAACAAAAGAATCTTAATATACTTTCTTAAATTATACATTTATACTAATATAAAAAATATTTATAAAAAAAAAAGAAAATTTGTTATTATATTTTAAATATTTTTTATTAAATATGTGTATATATTGAGGGCGCTTTTATTTTTTCAACCTAATTTTCAAAAATTTACGATATATTTTCATTTGTTTGTAAATTTTGTATCCGATATGAACAACACATGAATTATTTAGATTTATTATCAATTCTGATTATACCGCCATATTAAGTATAAGTATTAAAAGAATGATGTTATGGAAACCTTAGTGAATGTAATAACAAGTTAAGTTGAGATTAGTAATATTCAGAAATATGAAAAACAAAGGCAACAAACATGGAAAATATCGGAAGTGAACGCTACTACACAGCAACTACCCTGGAATGTTTCTACCACGTAGTCGTGAGGTTCCATGAAGTTGTAGGGACTGTAGTCGGAACGTAGCAAATCCATCTTACCTACGTGACATTTGTTCTCCACTTTGACTTAGTGTCAACTAAGGCATAGTGGTTTGCCTTGTGATATATTTAGTCGCTACCATGTAGTAGGTACTAAATGTGTTTCTCGGGATGAGTATTTTGGGTTATTTTAGTTATAAATATTTGCATATGGACATATTATCCTTTATTTTCCTAAAATTTTATATTATTGTTTTGTTTGTACAACTAATCGGCAAATTTATGAAAATATGAATAAAAAATACTTCTAACTTCTTTCAAAATGTTCACCAAATTTCAGGTCAGATAGCCATCTAATAATAATTCATATTTACAAAAAGAAATTTTAAAAGCCCAAAAACAAATTCGAATTAAATGTCGGATTCACCTTATATTAAATTTAGATTTATATCAATTACATTTTCCATTTAAACAAAAAAAAAAAGAATTGATTATACTCGATTACAGCAAACCATAATTTATTTGGTTACACCAGAACAGTTCCAGAACTAATTTCCCACCCAAACATTTGAGAAGCGGATAAAAACAAATCCTGATTCTCCAAACTCTACCATCAAAGAGTGACGTTCCCTCTTGTTAACTAAAAATGAATAATCGTCTCTTATGATTTGCTTAACGTAGTTCCAGCATGCTACTATTAGAAATTCCAAATTGTTGCCCTCGAAAACCCATACATGCTATCAAATATTTTCAGAAAAGTAGATTCACGCTAGAACTACCTCAAAGTAAATTGCTATAACCTTAATTAAACGTCAGTTTTTAGAGAATTTCTTAGTAATACGAGGAACAGTCGGATAAGTTCGGAATTTAGTAACTTATTTTATGTGAATTAACAAAGCCAGTTTTCTTCTACTGTTAAAATTTTTGTCCATTTGTACCATCTGGAGTCATTTAAAATTCAAATATCCGTTTAAATTTCAACATGTACTACTACTACTAAAAGGCAACCGACATAACGTTGGTGGTCCTGAAACAAATGCCTACAACCTTGAACAGGAAACACAATTCATATCCAATAATATGGTAAATTTTTGATCGACAAGTTCTGTACGACTTCGTTCCCATCTAATGAGAAGGTAAGAACGTTGGTGACTCGTTCTCTGCTAAGAAGTAATGTCAAATCTTTTGTTCTTTATCGTTTTTTACAAAATAAAAGTCGTGGTTTACTAATTCAACGGTAAAACACAGATATAATTTCGAAGACTTTCTCATGTACCAGTAAGGCTTAAGTTATAGCTTGCAAAGTGGAGAGATTACTTGTAAACTGTAGAAAATATTGTGATATTTCCTGCTATAATTGTGAAATAAAACTTTAAATATTAAACTCGCGATTTTTTCTTTTTCTGAAGGAATAATTAGGTGTTTGTCCCAATTATCTCATTGATACAATAGTTTGTTAAGGTCGCTGATTCATTTAGTTATTTTAACAGTTGGAAATAAAAATCTAGGAATTTTCAATGCATTTGGGGTTTTTTAAAAAGTAAATTAAAGTTGTCACAAGTTAGGTACAATTATAAAGTTCCTTACATACTAACTATTTAGCTTTTGTGATATGACACTATCATAATTTTAAGAATTCGGATTGTCAAAACACATAATTGCACTGATGATTGATATTCACGGGTTCTTCACAAATACATCATATTTTTAATGGCACTGTTAATTTTTACGTCGTTGCTATTTTAATGTCTAAGGTGAAAGTTTTGATTTTTATTTAATGTAAAAAATTACAAAGCTTAATATGTTATGTTGTCTGTTTCATGGTTAGTATCTGGATCTGTATTTCTGTCTGAAAACGACTCGAGTGTTTGTTTCTTTCCTACGTGACTTTATACAGAATTGTGCTTTTAAATATCATCTTCAACAAATAAGAATTAGATGCAGGTGTCAAGTTTTAGAAATAGATAATTTGTATAAAAGTGAGATGAATGTTCGTTTATTTTAGTGTTAATCGTATTTGGTAATTTTTCACTAAAGTGCGATATTGTAAAATTCTTTTAAATTACGTAATAAGAGTTTTAGATGTTGGCAATAATTTTACTAAATTAAAGATGTAAAGAAATTTTTGTGAATTGAAAATTCAAATGAATTTTAAACAGTTTGTTTTATCTCTGTTAGGCCGTTGAGAGGTTTAGGCATATGCCTACATGCTTGAAGATACAAAAATGCTCGGTTGTAAATAAATATATTTATTTATTCATTCAGTAACTGATATGCGATTTCATGTTTTAATTCATCATCACTGTGTTTATTATTTTCAAGTTCTTCTTTCATTGCAACAGATATTTCATTTTTTTGCTTCTTGTACTAAAAAAGAAAAATTAACTTGGATTAGAAACAATATAGGAATAACTAGTTTTCAATTTGTATATGAAAGCAATGAAAATGTGTTTTGTGAGTAGCCCTCTTTTGTAGTAAATGGATTTTCTTCTCATGTAAAATGAGTTTCATCTGTAAATACACAGACTGTTTAAGTTAAATTCGTTTATTTTCCATTCAGTTGTAGAATTTCATCTTTAGCACTTTCGATACATAAAGTGGCTACATATCATATTTTTTTAAAAGTCGCACAACGCTAGCATATTTATGGCTTTATTTTCACGTATACTTATTTCTGGCGTATTATCGACAATATTAACAATATTGTTAAATATATTTAAATTATTTTCTCGACGTTTAATTAATTTTACCCTAGGGAATCTACTTTCTTCTTTTATCTAATTAAACACTGGAGAAAATATTGGATTTGGTGTTTTTTCATCATGAAATATTTGATATTTGCTTTTTGCAACTGTATATTAACATTGCAAAAGCTATCATCAAACACTAAATTTACGTCTTTGTATTTACAAAACTGACAAAGAATTTTAATATTAAATAAATGAACAAAAAACAGAAAACATAAAAGAAGGTTTAAAACTTCTTATTCTTTTGTATTTTATTTCTTTCTTCAGATACTTATGATGAGTTAGGTTAATTTCCTGTGATTATAGGAGTATGTTAATTGTTTTTTTAAGCCCTGAGTACATTTGATGAAAGTTACAGTTTGTTATTAGAAGCACTTAAGAAGCTTTAGTTATGCTTAATTAATATTGTCACTACATATGAATTTGAACACTAAGTTAAGCAACCAAAAAGTTAGGAAGATACATAACCTAGTCCCTAGTTGATTTTATGTAGTTGGCACAAATAATGCATATTTCTTTTCTGAACAGGCCTATGAAAGATGAAAGTGAAATACTTCTTCATGACAGTCTAATGTATTGAGAGTACAAATTGTCTTTGGAAAGGCTCGCTGTTTTGTATAATGAATCTGCAGTACCGTTTATTTGATATGGTCAACCACGTCATAAGGAGGACCAGCTAGAAACGTGGTGCGCCTATTATTTATTCCGAGGTTTGCGGTAGCATCTGCTATATTATTCCTTTTGATGTGATCTGCAATCCCACTAATTCGTATCTCTTTGACTTGATATTTTAAGTCGGATAGCAAACTCCTGTTTTATAAACTGAGGGGGTTGAAGAGAAGGAGAAGGACCTGATGTATAAGCATTTAAAATGACATTGTGAAAAAAATAAACCCTCATGTATATTAAGAATTAAAATTGTTCATAGACTATTGAAAATGGCATAGTTTTCAGGTATGAAAATTGAAGATGCCCTAACTCTTATGAGGAACATTCGAAGAAACTTGCGGCTTGTGGAGTAGCATGGGCAACAATATATTAAATAATTAAATTATGTTTTTAAATAGGTTCAAAGTTTAAAAAAATAACTTTTAAAAAAGTTATTTAATTCTAACAATTTTTGACTTTTTTTTTGGGCATAACTTATAAACCATATGTTATATAAAGGATATTTACTATACATTATAAGGATAATTATTCACTTGCACTACATTTAGATAATAATAGCCAATACATCAAGAAATGTAATAGAAAGATAAATAGGGCAGCATTTCGTACAGTAAACAGAATAACAATAAGAAAATCACTATTATAAGTAAATGCAGAACCAAAGATCGTAACAGTCATTGAAAGTGTATATAAAGAAGAGAAGAAGCGCAAATTCATGGTAACACATCAGGAAAATTCACCTTGTGAAAAGGTAATAAACTAAGAGATAGCTTAAGCCTAGAACTATTGATAATCAGATTAGACAGGATATTAAAAAAAATAAGACAAAAAGCAACAAGGCTATAAACACTGTTTATAGCTAAAGAAATATTTAGAAAGCATGATCACATAACTAGTAAATCACAAAGAGAGTATATTAATAGTGGTATGGATACGTTACTAGAATTAGTCAAAATAACAATGTTAAAAAAATCAGGAAAAGTACATAGAGAAGGAGAGGCAGAACGAGGAAACATTGGGATGATAAAATCGAAAAAAGTAAAGGTGGAACTGAAAGGAATGGCCATGGAATGGAAGGAATGGAAACGATGGGTGAAATAACATACAAAACGAGGAAATCCGACACCCTTTCATGACATTAATAATGAGAAAAGTAGACCATTTAACAACAGTATTCGTTTACTCACCATTTTTGGCAAGTTAATATTTGTAGTTTCTGTCTAACAGTATCCTAAAAGTTTACAACATTCTTTTGTATTTTCTAACGGTTTCCCGATTGTCTGTTTACCAAATCAAAAAATCATTGGTTCGAATTTTTAATTACTTAAAAGCACATTGTAGATTTCTCTCGATAAAATTAATGAACATAGGGAAAGGAAACATTTAAATTTGGACTAAAATTTCAATGTTGAGCTAGTCACCGACGTCCTTTGACTCGATACTTACAACTTGATAAAGCGTAGAAATTTAATAAATAGATGCATTTGACAACAATAAAGCCGAGCTTGCCCCAATTTTCATTGGATTATTGCAAAGAAACCAGCATTCACTATTTTTTAAAATCTGTCCACAAGGGATGAGTTCTTTTCTTCAAAAACGAAGGTTTGCGTTTCATTGGATCATGCACAGAAATGAATACCTAAACATGTTCACTGTAAAAAAGGAATGTAGTGTATTTGGTGAAACAAACGTGGAATAATCCATTTGAAAATAATTACAAACGGGATTTGTTATTGATGGAGAGAAGTTGATAAGTGACAATAGTGTCTGATTTCAGATAAAAATGGGAAGCGTGAATTCAGTATCAACAGCGACGGCTACTTAGCTCAATTGATCGTCGACATTCTACAACTCAACCGTAGTGTGGAAGAATTAATTGCAAATCACTAAATAAATGATGGATTAATCTGGGTTGTCCGCCATATTCTCCTATAGAATCCAAATAACTAGGCTTCAAAAGGAAGCTTATGAAAATAGAAAAAAGTGATAAAAGATAAAAAATAGGAAATTTTAAGAGATGTAAAAAAAAAGAAACTGAAAGATGTAACCAGATAATATTTATTAAGGAATAGGAATTTAATTGGTTAGAAAAATGTGAAGAGATTGTTTTTGCGAAATATTAATTGCACATTTTATACATGAAGTTTATTATAACGAATCACTTTTTTAAAAAGGGGATTAGGTATTATTGTCAGGAAATGAGATGAAAAGCAGGTTTTATAATTTTGTAGCAGTCTTGATGAAGTAAAAAATCTACTTCGTCTTTAAGCTCTATTGTTTATAATTGTCTCCTTAAATAATGTAATTCTCTTTTTGAGAATTTCCACGCTCACTGAGAGAAGAGTTCGTTATTTATCTCGTAGAAAACTATTTTTTTCTTTGAAACGAACAAACTGTTCTCTCATCATAGTGCTAAGCGCCGTTAGTGGACAATAAATGTGGATAATAAATAAATGCCAATTACGAGTATGTATACCATTTCTAAATATCTATAGGACACTGAGTACTAAATGCCAATAATGCACCATTATAAAATTCAAATAATGGATCATTATAAAATGCAAACATATATTGAAGTAGGACAGTTGGTCATCAGAAACAAAGATGTTTGCCAATGTTGACTAAGTAAAGGAATATGATATGTCAACAATAACTAATTAGTTTGCCGGTCTACTATGAAAAAATGCTAATAACTGAAAAACCTACCATGACATCAACTATTTTAGGTTTCGTATCATTTAAAGTGTTTTCTAAATCTGTACTTGAAAATGTATTCTTCTCTAATGTTGGAGATGCGTCAACTATTATTTCATTTTGAGGGAAACCATTTTTAAATATATGTTCTGTGGTATATTCTTCTGTGTCTTCTTCTTGAATTGTATTATTTATAATATCTTCACCGTTACTTTCATCTGAGCTGATATTTTCAACTTCCAAAATATCATTAAATGTAGATGAAACCATTTTCTTTTGTTTTCGTTTCGATTTGGGTTGGTTACGTTTTGGTACATTAATATTATCTTTAGCATTAATAGTTTGAGTTAGTTCTTCTTCTTCTTTTCTTTTTAAATAAGTTTCCCAGGTACTTAACGTGTATAATGAGATTTCAGACGCGACTCGTCTTTTTTGTCTTCTGGTGACTGGTTCTAACCTTGTTAAATCCTCTGAACTCTTACTTTGAAATGAAAAATAATTCTTTACTTCATCTACTGACAGCTTTTTTGTAGAATCTAATTTCTTAATGGACTCTTTGTGATATAATATTTTTTTAATATTAACTTTCATTTCGATCATTATATTAACTATTTCAGTATAGTGATAAAGTTTTACCTTTTGTAAAGGTAATTTAACATCTATTGTTTCGTTCTTTATTATTAATTCATCGATATCTATAATATTTTTTTTAAATTCGTCTTCTAGTTTTTCAGCACATTTATAAAGAAAGTCACAAAATTCGTTGAAAGTTTTTCCGCCCATGATAACCTAAAAATAAAAACAAAAAATATTACCACCCTTTTCTAAAGCCTATAAATATTCTGATTTATGAGAAAATAATAACAGGTAATGAAAATCGAAAATATATTCACCTATAATTGTTAGCCAAAAGTTGTAGAGAAAAAAAAAGTAGTGAGTGCTCCTGATGAAGAACAAGTAGTGTATCTTGGTAAAGGAAATAATAATTGCCGATTTCTCCATCCTTAATGTATATTCTCCAAGGGAAGAAAAAATTGAAGAAGAGAAGGACGAGTTGCACAAAGTGTGCAACATAATGAAGAAAAGCCATATGAACATTTTATTAGGAAAAATTTATGCGAAAATAGGGCGAAAAAGAGCACAAGGATATAGTCGAAACAGAAAATAAATACCAAGCTATTCGTTACAATGGAAAAAGGATGTTATCATTGGCGGAGATAAAGGAAAGTAGTGAGCATGCACTTCAAATAAAGGTTATATCTAAATTCATCTGGATTTTCTGAAATGGGGAATATACAAACAAAATAGATTACGTGTCAATAGAGAGGAACCAGCACATGAAAAATGTTAGTCGGTTCGAGGTGCAAATGTTTGCTTCTCTTTTATATAAATAAAAGCAGTTTAACATATCTAGAAAAGCTAGAACTCAGCAAATGGGTGCTATTCAGTAACTTGTATCAAATCGAATAGGAATGAATGCGTCATATCGGAGTGTTTACAAATCGGAATGACTTTTTGACTTATTTTGATCCATATTATATATACCCTGTTCAATTATTCAATATTTTTTTAACACCCTGTATGTACAATAAATCGTAGAATCAACTTATTGCTGTATAGTAAGAGAGTAGTAAGAAAATGACAATTTTTTAAGATAACTCTTGTTGATTATTTCATACGCTAGTTACAATTTTTTTTATTTAACATGCTTCTATTTTCTTTTTCAATTATTAGAATAAGGTAGGCTCTATTATTACATGAATTATGTTGGTGCCATTTTTGAAGAAAACATTGCTTTAATTTATTGTAGGGCCAATTACAGTTTTATAAAATACACTAATCACAAGCGAAATGTGTAATTTTAGTAGTAATCTACGATGCTTAGCAATTGTGCACGTTTTAACAAGAAGATAATATATAAAATAGTAACCAAAACAATTTTATTAACATGGTTTTAGAACACTTACCAATCTTAATATTATTTTTAAATTTAATTTACACTAATTTCATATAAATACAAATATTGTTGAAGTCTGATTACCACTATGATTTTCGTTGACAATTATTTCCTTATCTGCTGTTATCTAAGACTAAATTTATATTTATCTAATAAGATACGTAATTTTCGAATGACTGAATTTGTGTTGTCCCAGGTTGCAAGGTTTCACCTTAAATGATGTCATGGAAGCTACTTGAGTATAAACATGATTATTTTTTTAACATATGTGAAAGTCAAGGTATCGTTAATGTACTGAGAATAAAGCAATCGTGAAATTAACGAGAATATTTACTGTAAATTTCATTATGTTACTTCGACAAATGTCCTAGAGGCGTCAAATAAATTTACATTTAAGAAAAAGAAAATTCGATTTGGTTCTGCTATGAATTCAAACATACATAAAGCGCTCACTAAATTTATTTTCAAAAAGTATTCCAGTTAAAATCTAACTCGAGTGTCAAAAAAGAAAATAATTCGGTACATTTTTCAGAAACTTGTTGCCATGAGGCATTAACTATTCAATTCCCTCGTACTCCCTGATTGCCTGGCAAGATGTTTTCGGAAAATCTCTAAGTTGCAATTGGCGTTTTTTTTTCAATCTCCGTTCGTACAGCAAAAATGCTAGGTAGGCGAGCGGCAAGTGGTAGGCACACTGAACTACACACATGACAACAAAATTTCCGACACACGTCATCGATCAGACACATTTTTTATCCAATTGGCCAGATAAGTCTTGTTAACCATATCCCTTTTCTTTTACAAGAAATACGGGGATGGGTTGATTAATTCGCGGCCTACCATAATAGGCCATGTTTGCATCTAGTAACATCCTGTCACAGTTTGACATCAAAATTTTGTCCGAGTCTGTCAAGTAGTTTTCATTTAGTGTCTTATCAAAGTTTGCAAGTTGTCGGTGTTTGAAAAATGGCTAAAACTGAGATAAAATAATTTTTTATATTAAAGGTTTATCAACTGTAGATGTTAAAACTGAAACAGATTCTACATTAGGTGAATATTCTCCATCCGTTCAGCAAGGTTAAAAAGTGGATGGCGGAGTTTAAACGTGGGCGTACAAGCATTAAAGATGCACCACGTCCAGGAAACCGGAAAACCGCGACTTCTGCTGAAATGGTTGAGACAGACCACGGAACAGTACTGCAAGATCGTAGATTAAAGTTGGATGAGATAGAGAAGATTATGGGGATTTCAAAAGAGCGGGTAAATCATATCCTTCATGAAGTTGTGGACATGAGAAAATTATCGGCTAGATGGGTGCTGCGACTCCTTATCCCTGAACAAAAACTCATCCGAAAAATCACATCTGAGCTATGTTTTTAGCTGTTTAAGCGCAATCCAACAAAGTTTGTTCGCCGATTCATAACAGTGGATGAAACTTGGATACACCATTTTACACTAGAAACCAAATAGCAATCCAACCAATGGACAGCAAAGGGTGAACCGGCTCCGAAAAAGGCCAAAAAGGTGATGGCGACGGTTTTCTAGGACGCAAAAGGAATTCTTTTGATAGACTACCTTGAAAAAGGAAAAATAATAAACAGCGAATACTACGATAATCTACTAGGACAGCTCTAGCAAAAAATTTAAGAAAAAAGACGCGGGTTGGCCAAAAAGAAAATCTTGTTTCATCAGGACAATACACCAGTACCTCACGCACCCTACTCCTCTGATTTGGCCCCGAAGGATTTCCCCTATTCCCCAACTTGAAGAAATTTCATGCGGGAAAGAAATATGCTTCAAGCTCGGAAGTGATTGAAGCGACAAACAGTTATTTTGAAGAGTTGCCAGAATCTACCCGCAGGGAAGGGATAAAGAGTTTGGAACATCGATGGGCCAACTAGAAGGAGATGATGTTGAAAAATAAAAACAAATATATACTTTTAAATTATTGTTTTCTTTGTTAGGCCGCGAATTAATCAACCCATTCTCGTAGTTGTACGACTGGACTGTTTTATGGATGGTGCCATATCAATATTATGAATATGAAGTTTCCATTGCTGACAGAGATGTCAATGCATATAAGTACGGAATTTTGTAACAATGTGGCACCTTGTAACTTTAGTTATGACGTGCCTCGGAAATTTTGTTGTTAATTCTCGTTTTATAGTTATTCGGGAAACAAAGAGTTATAATATTAGTATTTTTGTAAGAGTAGTTCTATATAGATTCTCTCATTTTTCCCAATTCTGTATTGTTATTACTGCAATGTCGTGTAAAACAAACTAATTCGTTGTCTACAAAGGATGTATTGGATAGTATTATAGACTACCACCAGGATATATAAAGTGCTCTTTTCTAAAAGTGATGTGAGAGAACATTAATACCAAAATTGAAAAGTAATAGTGTAGTTTTAAATAACATCCCGCACTGGGGTTATTAAGTCGGTAGTAATATTTTATTAAAACGTTTGAAAATAGTGTGTAACATTTGAACAAATAATACTTAACCTAATGCGACTCTTATCAACACATCTGCCAATTTTTCAAGCGCTTGTCAGATTTTTTTCCAACGCACTATAACTATAACTACCAATTATTTGATTCTTCCACCAAATGTGAATTGTAAAGTGGTGCTCGTTTCCTGCAATCAGAAACGAAAAGTGGGGGTCAAAAAAGCAAGTCTGTCGCTACTGACAACCTTATTCAATGAGTTGAAGAAATTCACCATAAGTGTTTGAAATGAAATTTCGGGAAGCTTCAAGCTCTTATCTCTATAATATCATTGCGAAAAAATTACACTACAAAAAGTTTTGTATTCATTGGGTCTCAAAGATATTGACTAATAACCGCAAAACTCGGTGAATGGCTTTAAATGGATTTTAAAGTTCTTTGAAATGTTGGTGAAAGACTATTTGAAATCAACCGTGAGGCGAAACCTGAATTCAATATGAAATACCAGTAACAAAATTTCAATCACCATAATGGATGCACGCAAACAAACCTACGATAACTGAAACCTTTGGCTACGGTGGTTTGGGATCAAAAACATGTATAGTTTGAAATGTTCATACAATCATAGAGTAATGCAGAGAGTCATTCAAAACAAAATGCATGCTAATTTCTGATGTCGCTTGGATGTCTTTGTTATGTATTGCACTCAATTATTAATAAAATTAGCTTTTAATTGTATATCAAGCGTTGAAGTACGTAACAGTTTTCGTTACCATAAGAGGGCGCTAAAATCAAAAGTAATGTAAAAAACAACCGTATTTCTGAATTAACCATAAAATTACATTTTTAATGATGTATAATTACTGTATAGTACTTTCCCAAATTAAATTGTATTCGTTTACGGGGGGTGAATGACGTATGATAGTTGATGATAAGACAGAAAAATGTCTCCTTTCATCAAAAATTTGATGTTTTTTGTTTTTCTAAAATTTACAAAAAACACAAAAATTATTTGAAATACGTGATTTTGAAAAGAAAGCACTGTATAACATTATTAAATGTTTTAAAAATCCTTTTCATCCTACATTTACCTTATTAGTAAGTCCCAAATTTTATCGAACAAAGGAAGAAATTCGCTTCAACCAGTATGCGGTAAACAATCAATTGAGTGAATCCATTTAATCAGCTAGGGTTGCTTAAAGTTTCAGAATTTATATCTTTTTTTGAGCTTTCAGCTTTAATGTTCAAATTAATATTTTATTCCACATTCCGCTGTCTTGTTTATAGAAATTTATGACATATTTAATTAGAACTTTTTTTTCTGTTTGATTTGTCATTATTTACAGCTGGAAATAGTTTTGTTACCCTTTGCATCTAGAATTTGGTCTCGATAATTTGTTTGTTTTTTGATTTTTGTTGTTTACTACAACCATTTAAGCACAGACTCTTCGACGTTAGTAAATACGGACTTTAATCTTTTTCAATTTTTACATTTATAAAGACACTTACTCGTATCTCAAGTTTCGGTGACTGGCACTCGGTATGTCCACTTAAATTTTTAATAACAAAGCGAGTAAACATTAGCTCAATTTTTATTAAAACCTTTCTACTGAAGTACTTTCTAGCGGTAAATATAAACGAAACATTTTATAAAATCTCATTTCCAATTTCCAACGTATGATTTTTTTAAATCCCTAAAATATTTTGCTCCAATTTCCAACACGTTTATCGATGTGGCAATAATATTTGCTTGTGCTTTCTCGATTGGTTTTCTGACAACTCTTTTGAGTAACAGTAATTCGTTGCTCTTGGTTTTCCAAAACTATTATTAAATTGTTGGCCCATCTCTTGATCTTAATCATGTTTGATTAGTATAGTGTAAGTCAGAATTAATTTGTAATGTGTCACAATTAGATTTCAGTATTTTTAGTATAACTGCATAAATGATCCGGTATTGGACATATCACTGAAATTTATTTTTATTCGAATTCTTTTAATAATAGCAATCAATTCCAAAATAATAACAATAATAATCTAAGTTGGTGATTAACTATTTAACACATTTTTTTAAAAAAATAATAAAACGAGATTTATTATTTTTTGAAAATAAAAGATACCAATGATCAAAAAAGTATTTTATACATTTTTATATTTACTTTTGACCAATTTGATGTAATTTTATATGCAGTGTTTTAACAACTTATTTTTCTTAATCTCAACTTATTGTAAGTACAAACTTTATTTCACCTATTTATATTTTTTTCATATCATACTTTTATATGAAAAATTATTTGTTGTAATACTTATTATATTATTTTAATATATATTTTTATATTATAATTTTTAGTTTTTTCCTAATGGTAGAAACAATATTTTTCTGAAAGCTTGGAATAAATATAAAGAGTACACTTAGTTTATTTCAATTAACTGAAATTATTATTTCATAACTAATGATAATCAGCAATACCTATTTTTTTAATAAATTACATAAAAAATATATATCAAATGCCGAAAACCCATCGAAGTAACGTACTTGCCAATTTGCATGCATTTTATTCCAATGCGGCCGTGTGCAAAAAGCTTCATATAAATATTTGAGGAAGAGTGAATATATGCTTGACAACTCTGCAACACCTGCATCTAAACTGAGAGAGAAACAACACCTTCCATATTTTTTATTTTTTTGATTAGCTATTTAAATTCTTTTGGTGATAACTGCTTTGTGTTGACCAGTTTCCTAATTTGCAGAATTCCAGAGTTGTATTAAATAAAAATTGTTTGATTTAAAATTTTTTTTTTTTTTTTATTTTATTTATTTAACGTCGGCCTATTTCTGCTACCGAGGCTAAACACCGACGCCGGGAGCACGCTACCCCTAACCGGAAATTTTGCCGAATCCTCAGGTATTCCAACCCGAGGTAGGGATCTTTAACGAGCCCAACATCCATGGACTCGGGACCGACAGCTTAACGTCTCCTCCGAAAGACGGCATATCTTCACTATACCTCGTGCTCATTGGTATAGTGCCTGCGAGCTATGATATGCTACTAGTCGCTGCAGGCTGTACGGGCATACGGTGTTCGCTGGAGGTCACCCATCCAACTACTAACCGCGCTGGGCACTGCTTAACTATAGTTATCGCATCACAGGCGTATCCGATTTAAAATTTAATTTCATTGTAAAATGTAAACAGTTATATATGGTCAGAACTTATAAATTTTATTTTTTCGTTTTTATGCAATGGCTTTGGGGAGACCATGGACTGATTCTGTTGTGCCAGAAGGTATGTATCAGGTTTACAATCTGGTAATTTATTGTGTTATCAAATGAATTAGTAATTTGCCTTTATTTTGCAAATCTATGATTTCTTTTTGTTCATTCGGATTTTCCACATATTCCTGACAATAACGTGGAATTGGTACTCGTAGTATTTTCTTTAATGAATACTCGTAAATATCCTTATTTATATCTCGTCATAGTTTCTTCTGATAGTGAAGAAGAGGATGATAATCAAAAACTTGGTATGTGAATAGCATTCTCTTCTCAAAGAATGATAAAGAATATGAACCAGAAGCTTAAGATAAAAAATAATGGATCTAATTTTGGAAAGTACAGAGAATTCACGTTTTAACTAAAATATATAGAAAAAAAAGAGAAGAAAAGCCGTTGGCCCTTGTGGATAACGCCATGACGGATAATAGGAGAAAAGTGTATTAATATTCTACCATCTTTTAAAATAATTCATTCTTGGATCATAAATCTGAGAGAAACGTCTACTAAAGATGACAGCGGTGATTAAGGTTTTTAATTTTTATTTGGAATTTTACTATTTTCATCGTTAAATATATTATTATAAAATGTCATTTTTGCTAGGAGCACGTTATTGTTATTGTAACCAGACAGTGGTGAGAAGGCTTTTTTATTACTTTATTATTATTTATTTTTACATTTTTATAAACCTCTTGCCGAGCTAACTTCAACGATGTACTCGTATCATACTTTATGTCTATTATGTTTAATAAAGGATCTACAGCCACCTGAAAATCACATTTTTTGAATTTAGATATCTGTAGCAGCAAAATCAATAAAAACGGCTTACATGTCCCTATCCTAACTTTTAAAGTTCTATGCTGCGGCATCAAAACATAATTGATACAGAGTGATTAAAAATCAGATGGGATTTCAAATTTTTTATTTATATTCAAATATTACATATGTTCAAATATAAACAGGAAATTCGCCATGTGTGAAGAAAAACACATTGTATAATATTTCAAAATAAAGCTGGTCCAATTAAAAATTAATTTCATAAAAACTTGTGTTAGACTGAAATATTTTGATCCAAGTTGAATATTATTAACAAAACGATTTGTGACTTATATGCATTAAATCATTTTTTTCTACTAAAATTCTTAGAAAAAAATCTGTATAATCTGTATTAATTATGCCAATATACATCATTAAAATAGTGTGAAAGAACTGCAGTAGGAAGAACGAATTCTTTTTAAACTATTGATATTAAGATTAGAGTGACGAATATGATCGGAAAGGCTGTCTCCTTTAAATTAAAAATCGACACGATTTTTTATCTTTGAGAAAAATTACCCTGCAAACATTAGAAACGAAAAATAAGAAATGAAATTTCAAGTTAAAAGTCGAAATTTAAATGTAACAAAATGAAATTACGACATTTACATTAGGAAAGTATACGAGAAAGTTAAAGAGTATATAAAGAGTGATAAAATTCGGATGGAATTTCAAATTTTTCAAATTTTTGACCACTCTGTATCAAATATTCCGTAGTATAGAACTCAAAAAGTTAGAATAGAGACATGTCAGCCGTTTTTATTAATATTCAACGTTTTGGCTGCTACATACATCTAAATTCAAATAAATGTGATTTTCAGGTGGCTGTAGATCCTTTATTAAACATAATAGACATCAAGTGTGATATATCGTTGAAGTCAGCTCGGCAAGAGATTTATAAAAATGTAAAAGTATACGGGGTGTTCTACAATTTGGGTTTTCCTTCATTTATTGGGCAATTTTGGCGGTAAACTACTAATTAGTGAAATGCACAGGAAATGGCGTATTAAAGAAGACGGATTAGTTGAGAGTTTCGCAACAGAGATTATAGGGCTATATTTTTTAAAGAAATCTTAACTGGTACTTGATATTAAAAATTACTTTAGGATTATTTGTTGTCATAATTGAATGATCTATTTCTAAATAGAAATGATTTGTGATACCACCAGGATAAAAGCCCTCCAAATTACACCGATTATGTACGAATCTACTAAATTAATATTTTCCGAGGTAGTAGAATTTGGAGAAAAGAATCAAACAATTTGTCACCTAGGTATTCAGATTTGACGGTAAACTTTTTTATTTGACAACTGACTTAGGAACACTATATTGAGATTTAGAAATAGATGATGTCGCTGCTAGTAGCTGTGACACCTCTTAATGGTAAATCTCTTTTCTGTTAAAAAAAACTTCTTACAAATATCAAGCACTTATAATAAATTACAAAATTTATCATTTCAAGCTAATATGGTTTTTTGACAAAAATGTTGTCTGTTTTATAATAATAGTATTTTTACTCAAATTTTGTGTTATTGATATTCCCAAAAAGTTTCTTATGGAACCTAAATCTTTCATTTTAAAGTTTTCAGTGAAATTCTATTTGACTTATTGCCAGATTGTCTGAGTCTGATAACAACAAATCATGTACGTAAAGCAAAATACTTTAGAATTTTCAATAATTTTTATATAAGTGCAATGTTCACTTACAAATATTTCCTTAACTTTACCACGTCACCCTCTTTTTCTTCAAAACCTTTAGGCAGATCACAAAAATATCATCATTTATGTCGCATTTCAAGAAGGGCTGCAAACATCAAGCTGATGAATTTTATAGTTAATATTGTAACATAAAGCAAAAAAAATCTTTATGGATAGTAAATTTGCTACAGGACTATAGATGTTTATATTTTACAACATTACCATTTTCCTATTTTTTCTTTTTAAACACCCACTTATACTCAATTGTCCTTTTTTACCACTGACACCTATCTCATTTTCAGTTAAACCATTCATTACTGTATTGATCGTTTTTTTCCAGTATTTCCAATCACTACTCCATACTGCGTCATCATAGCACAAGGGTTTTTTACCATCTTCTTTACTTGTAATCATTAAAACTTCGTCCATATCAATCTCATAGTATTTAAATCTGACGTTTGGTTTTATTTCTTTTTGTAACTAGTATCTTGTATTTACCATTTGACCATTTACATCCGAGCCAGGAGATAAGGTATCTTCATATTCTAAACTATGATTTAAGTTCTCATAACTTTCTGAGTTATTTGAGATTTCATCTCTTTCTTTATTTTGTATTGCTAGGTTGTTTATTCTCCATATCTTGCAACCATTCCTGTTTTATTTTTCGCATCCCACTTCAATCTATTCTCTTTTGGGACATGAACTGATATTTTAGTTACAAAACTTTTAAAAATTTGTAGTCAATTTCCCGTTTAAACTGTAATTCGAAAGCAGTTTTGAATTTTGTAGGATTGGACATGTTCTATTAAGCGTAAAAGAGGCTAGCTGTATTTATAACTTTTTTTTATAATCTATAACAAAAAATTTGCTATACTTTTCTTCTCCATTTAACTTATTTTTTGCTGCTTCTACTAAGGTTCAATTTTCGTGCTCAGCTGTTCTGGTCTTTTATTTCTCCGTTAATGAATTCAAGACCGATATTTGATTTTAAGATTTTCATCTTATAGCCTATTTCTCGTTCTGAGAGGAAAATGAAATTAATTAAGTTCTTTTTCACGTCTGACATATTTTCATAAAGTATATTTTCTTTATGAAGAAAAAATCGTCTTTGAAAAGAAGAAAATAACGTGCTCAGTCTAAGGATTTTTTTTTCATACGGCCGCATCTGCATTAACTAGTTATAATGGAGCTGTGGGTCAAACGTCAATCGATGATGTTTTCCTGCTAAACATTGTTCACATATAAAATTCTCGTTTATTTCTAGATATTCAGTTTTCTTGCTTTTGAAAAAATCTGGACTTTAAGTTTTGGTGTGCCAACTTACAGTGCAGTTCTCGAATGCTATCTATAGTTTACACCTTCATACATTCTGAGATTATATTTTCTTCAGGTTCGTCAAGCTCTGTTTCATCTTCAATGTACATTTTTTCACAATATTTTTCAGAATATACTTTAACAAAACACATTTTATAAAGATTCTTTTCTCTTATGGCTTTTGCCCTTATATTTCCTTCTTTATCAATAAATTTAAAGCTTGCTGAAAATAAATTAAACATTAAATCTGATACATATAGAACATCTGTTTTAATTAATTTTTGGCCAATGTAGGCACATAACACGATTTTTCCTATTTCTTTCAGCTTCAGCTTTTGTCCATTTCTTTTTCTGACCCGATAAGCTTTAGGGCTCCGATGGTGTTCACACTCGTCGTTTCTATGTTTTTATTTAGTTTTTTTATACGCTGATTTTACAAATACTAAATTTGAAATCCCCTCTGATTTTTAATCATTCTGTATCAAATATTTTTTAATGCCGTAGCAAAGAACTTGAAAAGTTAGGAACATGTAAGCCGTTTTTATTGATTTTCAACGTTTTGGCTGCTACATACATCTAAATAAAAAAAATGTGAATTTAAGGTAGCTGTAGATCCTTTATTAAACATAATAGACATAAAGTGTGATACATCGTTGAAATTAGCTCGGCAAGAGGTTTATAAACATGTAAAAATATACGGGGTGTTCCATTTAAAAAAACAAAATTTTTGTCTGGCACTGCGTTCCTGAACACACTGTATATTTGGGACTAATTTTAAAATGTGAATCTCAAGACTGCCTACACTTTTTGTAAAAACTTTTTTTTCGTAATTTCTATAATAACGGACTAATCGTACTTCGACGCACTAATGCCGCACCCCGTATATATTTTATTTGACAACTGACTTACGAACATTAGATTGAGATTTTCCATTGTGGAAACTAGATGATGTCACTAATAGTATCTATGACAAAACACTTGAAGAGTAAAGATTATCACAGTCGACCTAATGATCTTGAATGAATTAAAGAAGCGCGTCAGAATGAATATTGCACAAATAATCCATCGGGAACGTTGGTTTTCTCCTTATATACTTGTTGAAGATCACAATTTGAAGATTTATAATTTCGTAGTATTTGACTAAATAAACAGTTTTTGTGTACCCTGTAGAAATAAATAATTATACCGTTGTATAGATCGGTAGAAGATCATAAAGAATCAAATTGATTTCATTTGTATCAACAGGCGGTTTAGGAATAGCATTGGGAGTGCTAAAACCTACCCAGGTGCAGACGCGGACACTGACCACGAATTGCTCGTAGCCAATATAAAAGTGAAACTAAGAAAGCTGCAAAGGATAATAAAACCGAAAATAATAAACACAGAAAAGCTCAAAGAACTGCAGTATCAGAAGGAGTTTAATGACTCAATAGCAAGTGATTTTTTAGAAGCATCAACGACAAATATCGACATGGCCTGGAATCAAATTAAATCTACAATATTGACTGCCGTGGACCAAGTTGTAGGCAGAAGAGAACATAATACGAAAAACCCTTGGATGACACAGGAAATCATAAACCTTATGGAGGAAAAACGTAATTACAAAAACACTGACCCGCAAAAATATAAGCAATCAAAAAGGCAAATAGAACACCGCATAAGAAAAGCCAAGGAGACATGGATGGAAGAGAATTGCCGGGAAATGGAACAACTGAACAGTAAACAGGATTCTTTTAATTTACATAAAAAATTAAAGGAATTAACTGGAAATACAAAAAAAAGAATACCGATAATCACAAGAAACATACAAGGAGATATTCAACTAACAGAAGAAGGTAAAAAACAAACTTGGGAGGAATACATTAAACATCTATTTGCAGCAAGACGAGATGACGTTAGAGAGGAAAACAATCAGACGGAACAGCTATGTATTCTAAAATCAGAAGTGGAGTATGCTATAAAAACATCAAAGAGCAGAAAAGCGACCGGACCTGATAATATACCAATTGAATTCTTGAAGGCCTTAGACGATAGAAACTTAACCCAACTCACAAAAATGTTCAATAAAATATACGAAACAGGGGAAATCCCAAAAGATTGGCTTAAATCAGTCTTCATTCCTCTGCCTAAAAAGAACAACCCCAAGTCCTGTGATGAGTATCGGCTAATCAGTTTGATGAGTCATACCTTGAAAGTACTCTTAAAAATAATCCAACAGAGAATATATCGAAAATGCGAAGAACAACTGGATGAGACGCAGTTTGGCTTTAGAGAAGGTTTAGGAACTAGAGAAGCTTTATTTGCCATCACAGTACTGCTACAGAAATGTAGAGAATACAATAAAGATGTGTACGTCTGTTTCATTGACTTCCAAAAGGCCTTCGATAAAGTCCAACACGACAAACTCATAGAGAACTTAAAGAGCATCAAATTGGACCCAAGTGATATACAATTAATAAAAAATATCTACTACAATCAAACGGCAGTAGTTCGAGTTGGGGACATCGAAACTGATGAAGTCGAAATTCAAAAAGGAGTTCGTCAAGGCTGCGTTTTATCCCCACAACTGTTCAATCTCTACTCTCAGTCTGTATTTCAAAAAGCACTTTACGAGAGACCTGAGGGAGTAAACATTGGAGGGACATTGATTAACAACCTAAGATTCGCCGATGATACTGCCATAATGGCGGAGAGGGCAGAAGATCTTCAAACCCTTGTGGAAAGAGTCAGTCGAGAGTGTGAAGAAGTGGGACTCACTATAAACACGCAGAAAACTAAAATGATGGTCATAAGCAAAAACCCAAATATTAACCCTATTCTCACAGTAAATGGAAACCGAATAGAGCAGGTCCAAAAATACAAATATCTCGGCTCTCTCATAAATTCTGAAATGGACCCTGACCAGGAAATTAAGATCAGAATTGAAATGGCTCGAAAGGCATTTATGAAATATTCCACAATGCTTACAAACAGAAATCTAAACCTTGGCATCAGATTGAGATTCGTGGAGTGTTATGTGTGGTCAGTGTTAATGTACGGAGTAGAAACTTGGACGCTAAAGACTCAAATGATTAAAAAGCTTGAAGCATTTGAGATGTGGCTCTATAGGCGCATTCTGAAGATACCTTGGACCGACAGAATAACCAACGACGAAGTGTTGAGACGCATCGGCCGAAAACGAAAGCTGCTCACAATCATTAAGATAAGAAAAATATCTTACATAGGACACATATTACGCAATGACAAATATCTACTGTTACAAAATATTATGCAGGGCAGAATTGAGGGGAAGAAGGGTATCGGCAGAAAGAAAAAATCCTGGCTCCGAAACATTAGAGAGTGGACAAATCTCAGCGTTGGAGAACTGTTCCATGTTGCAAAAGACAGAGAAGAATTTAGAAAAGTGGTCGCCAACCTTCTATGAGAAGACGGCATGAAAAGAAGAAGATAGATCGGTATGCATGATTACCTTCCCTCGGAGGAAAAGAACTACTTACTGGGATTAAAGATTTACTTTTTACTTTTAAACTTTTTCCAGGCTGAGGATTAATAGAAAAGATTCACATTTTCTCAACTAGCGCCTTTGAAAAAGTGTATATATTGTAACATATATGTTTTGGGATTACGTGTGTGGAATTAAATTCTGCTTATGAACAATTATTATTATGACAATTTTTTGAGCAAAATAAATAAAACGGTAAACAATAAAAAAATATAATGAACTCAGTATAAAATAGTTATCACGATCGATTCATGAATCTAATGTAAGTACAAAATCTACAAATTTAGAATTCTTGTAAAAATTTTATAAATGTAACACTGTCTGTCAATGTCTAATCAATTCCAATAATTGTATATTCTGTAACAAGTTTAGATAGGAATGGAAAAAGAGTTACAGTCTATATTTTCTCCACGACCAAAAATTTACTGGATTTTTCACACATTTTATTTAATTTAAAATTTTTTATTACGCCGCCATTGACAGTTTTAACATCAATGGCTATCGATATTGTTTAGAACAATTACGGAATATTCATTCTGTCACTTGTTATAGAATGAAAATACATGCAAAACACATAAGAAGCAATTGTTTCAGAATAAATATTCTATCTCAAGACTGATAATGTTTACACTAATGGTCGCGGAGAAAATTATTTTTAAAACAGATATACTTTCATTCTTGCATCAGTTTGTTGAAATGGAAGGTCAGTGACATAACGTGAGGTTAGTTCTGGTATACATTTGTAGAAACTTTCTGGTTTGAAAAATCTAATCTGTCGGTGTTCCAAATCACAATAATAAATGAATAAATCCTCTGAACCAAGGATCTTCGGAAAGCACAAGAAATTTATTTTACTTTTCTGAAAATTTGAGGTGAGTTTGGGCTATATTCTGAATAGGTTTTTGAAAAATTTAATAGGTCTTGGTTTTTTAATATAGAACAATATGGACTATATGAAGTTTTCAATTTAATAACGTTTTGTTAAAATGCCGGTATTCTACTTTTCCATTTTTATCAACTTTTTTCATATTCTAATTTTTCATTACTAAATTATTAAATTGAATAAATATGTATATTACACAGTCTACATTTTTATGTATTAAAACTTCCTTCTAATCATAACTTACAACATAAAATTGTCTGAAACATGTAATTTACATGAGTGAGTACTTTTACTACTACTATTACTATTAGTAGTAGGTACTATATAAGGTGATATTTAATTTCTAAATTCTAAATTTAATTTTTAACATTAGTTATCAGAATGTAAGACATAGTATTTAAACTTATTAATTATAATTAACTGAAAGACTGACTTTAATTTCTTTCAATAATTAGCTTCGTTAGCTTAGAGCTACTTCGTATCTTATTCGGTTTTATGAATAATTCTAAATGTCTTCTTAATTTCTAATGGTACCTAACTCACCTTAGTGACTAATAGACTAATTATTGTGAACAGAGTAGATTGTAAACATGCAGAGCATTAATAAAAAAAAAAAATCTAATATTGTTTATTCAAGATTTAATTATTACCAATCATTATCATATTATGTCCTTATAATTTAGAATATTTTATTAATTTAATTTTTTTGAGAAATATTTTATTTATTGTGATCAACTTATTTTACATAAGAAATTCTCGTTGAAGATGACTCATAAGTAATGGGTCAAATTGTAACTATAGGTAAAAGTAATATTTTACTCAATAATAATTGGTTTAATATCACAGGGTGTTGAAATTGGAAAAATAAAGTACGTTATTGTTAATAAATCAGCCATTTTTTTAGATACAGACTTGGAAATTAAGGTAGGGCTATTTTTTGTAACGATCAACAAGAATATGGTATCAGATTTAAGATAACACTAAAGATTAATACCCCCATATTTAAAATAAATTTGCAAAAAAAACTTTTAAATAAAATTAATTGTTTCAACTATTACTTTGTGGAAAATATCCATAATAAATATGAAAAAATAAATTATACTTATCTTTTCATATATAACATTTAAATAATTAATAGCATGTTCTTATATCTTTAAGTAAGTTAGAAATAGTATACTGGGTATTCCAAAACGTTGATAGTCCATAAAATTAATTTTATTTTGATATAAAGTGGTTTTATTTTACATAAATATTAAAATTAAATGAATCAAATTTATAAAATAACTCAACATTTGTTTATTTTAAGGAAATGCATATTGCTTAAAACATCAATAAATGTACCATTCTGGTATATTAATAAAAACAAAATCCTAAATAAATAATTTCAACCAGTGTCTGCTGTGATTTAAAAAATATAATTATAATTTTTGCTCAACTACTACAAGTTATTTAAGTATATGACAGAATGTAATAACTTCTAGTTCTAACTGTCGTGTCAGTGATCCGATTTAATTAATCTTTTTGAGTTATCCAATAGTTAAGCAGAAAAGTAACGAATAATTAAGTTAGTAGAACTTTGCATTTATTTCAACTTTGACACTAGCAAAAGATTACATGCCTGTTATATTTTTAGTCCGCTGAACTTATATAATCTAAGTGTTTTATAAACATTATGAAAAATTCAATACATTTAATAAAACATATCCCAGGTTCGGTAAATGATTTTTTATAATAATTTATATTTCTTTTAGTGATAAATAAATGATAAATTATAGAGAAAAGTTTCAGAACATAAATTTTAACACTTGTAATTATTTTTATCTGCTGGTCTATCTGGAAAATAGTCGTAGCTCTCGAACATCCCTATAAAATAAAAATTATAAATAATATTTATTAGTTAAATCAATACTTTTGCAGAAATACAAAGATATTAAGCAATTTTATATTAACAATTTCACGTGCCTTTCTGATATAAAACCATTAATATCTAAATTCTGATTTAAATTCTATTTAAATTGTTTTTAAAATTCTATCGATACTTAATATCAACAAAAAACTAAAACTAAGGTTCATTTCAAGATATTTCGTTGACCTGCCACTTGAATTCAGAGAACTATTAGTAAATTCCTCGGTAGGTGGTCGTTAATCCAAGCAAATTAGTATAGGATGGTATGTATGTAAACCCCTAATAAAGGTATTGCTGGAAAAGAAAGTCGCATGATTAACTGATAGTACTCTCCAAGCAGATGGTAAGTCAATGAAATATCTTGAAATGAACTTTACCTAAATATATGGTAGGTGCTGTAACAATTTTATTTATAACTGATATAACAGTTCTAGATCTATAACTCAATTATATTATTTACCTGTTACCTTTCCAAAAATAATAGTCCCTACTAAAAATCCAACCCCCAACATTAACATTTTATTATGCCATTTTTGATATTCCTCGTTTTTTAGTGCCCAATTACATTCAGGTTGTGGTAAATCATTGTAAGTACCCGTCCAGTTATAAGGTTGTTTTTCGGGAGGGCAATCTGGTTTAGGAGGACAATCTGCTTTACAGCGATTTACGGCAAAGTAATTAATTGTTTTAAGTTTGTTAATTTTTAGAGATCTGCTTATTTGAAAAGCGAACATGTTTTTATTTACACTTATAACAAATTCGACGATTTACGTTGAACGTCAAATCTGTGATAATTATTTGTCATCTGTAACTTTGACATCAGCGAAACATATACAGTACGGAAACCAGTTATGGAATAAAATTATTTTTGGAAGATGTTAAAATACATCAACGTTTAAATTCAATTGTACTGGGTGTCCTAATAAGAATACCTCTCTGCTATATCTTGGAAACCATGTATAGTACAGCTTCGGGACAAAATTTTTATAACAAAATTGGTCTTGAGAAAAATCTGAGAATTATTTTAAAGTTTACCTGTCTACCCCTAGAGGGCATAATTCAATACCAATAACTTCTAGAGTGCATGTTATTTATTAGATTGTGTCGTAATTATTATTATTACATTGGTGGAAAAGAGCTGCTTTCAACAAGACTAAGTTCACAAAGTTCGGTTAAGCAGAACCGGAGTTACAGTTTTTCCATAATAGGGTTTTCACTCTCCCTCGTCTCTTATTTAAAAAGATAGACTAAAACTTGTGAAATCAAATTCTGCGATGATCGTATTTTCAATGCCTCTTAATTAGGCAAAAATTGTGAACTATCTATTTTTTTAATTTTTGGTACTGAACTACGCCCTCTAGGGGTGGACATGTAAACTTGAAAATAATTTCCAGGTTTTTCTCAAGGCCACTTTTGTTATAAAATTTTTTTCCCGAAGCTATACTATACACAGTTTCCAAGATATAGCCGAGAGCCATTCTTATTGGGACACTCAGTACATTCTCCAAAGGAAAATCAAAATATCATCCCTGTATTCATGTAGTTCTAGAAAAGCAGATACCCTGTTTTTCCAATGCACTATCCTGAATCATTATATATTTTTCATAGGTATACGTTTATGCTCTACGAAGCAAACCAGTGAATGTTCTAGAAGTTGAAACAACAGAACCTCTAGAACCCTAGAGAATATCTGAGTGACATGTAAGAATCCAAACTTTTGCATATAAAATTACTATAAATTAAAAGAAATAAATTCAAAATTAAATAAACTTTTTTGGCGAAATAAAAGGCATCCACTAGTGGCTACTAGTTACAATTATATAAAACAATTTGAAAACACCCTTGATACCAATAATATTCTGTCTTGTTATAGTATGCATTTCAATCCATAACTTCCGTATATATTGAGTTAAACAATCCTAATGCAGTAAATAGCTTTGTAACCGATAAGATACAATTTCATGGCCAAATACACGGTACATCTGTACAGATAGTTCACATTACTTAGTGAAATGTCCATATACAGGGTGTCTCACAACGATTAAGACAAGTAATATATCAGAATTGGGCAGTAGTAGAGAATTATAATTTTGGGGGTGTAAATTAGAGCAAATGTTGCATCTTTTCTTGTTATTGTGTTACCCAATGAGGTATTTGTTTTTGGTCACGTGACGTCGCATTCAAAATTATTAATGGGACAACCTATATATTTGTGCCTTTCTGTATTCCTCCCGATAAAACAATTCCAACAAACTAGCACACTTGGGGTCTAAAGTGATTAATTCAAGAGCTACAGGTACTGTGGATAGTTGATTTGCTGATACCAAGTTCAGATTCCAAATGTCGAATGGATGTATGAGGATATGCTTGTAAATATGCTAAAGTATTAATTACATTGTCATCAGTTTGTACAGACTTTGTCCTAGGTGTTTCTACTTTGGCTTTCCCACTGGGAAGAGAACCATTGCGTAATTCTTGTTCCTCATATCTAAATGTATCTTTACCAGGTATTCGGCGATTGGGATAACGATCTCTGTATAAATCTCTAGCTCTTCTACAATTTCTTTCACATTCACCATAAATAAGAAGCATATCAACATATTCACTAGCCGTATAAAGACAAGGCATGTTGACTCACCGTTTAACAACTTAAAAATAACTATTCTGACAGTTATTGGCACTTTTGTCATTATCATGGCAAACTTGATAAATAGGCAGTTTTTTGTATAAGATTTGCTATGCTACTTTTTAATCGATATTTAATAGGGAAACAAGTTTTTGTGGAAAAAACAGAATTCTATGTAATTTTACTCCATGATAAACAGGTCGTTTCATTATTAACTTTCAATTATTATTAAAAATTATAATATTGGTTTGCCTTAATCATTATGTACGATATAAGATTGCCGAAAATTACAGGGAATTCAATTATTAATTTTTTAACTGCATGTCACGTGAAAAAATTTAATAGAGTCACATAAATAGACGAGAGACGTTGATTATAACATGTACCCCTTCAGTTAAATTATTTGCTATTGTTCGTTACATTTTTTGTCTTAATCGTAGTGGTACAATCGTTTAAGTACCTTTAGCTCTTGAATTAATCACTTTAGACCCCAAGTGTGCTAGTTTGTTGGAATTGTATTATCGGGAGGAATACAGAAAGGCACAAATATACAGGTTGTCCCATTCATAATTTTGAATGCGACGTCACGTGACCAAAAACAAATACCTCATTGGGTAACACAATAACAAGAAAAGATGCAACATTTGCTCTAATTTACACCCCCAAAATTATAATTCTCTACTACTGCCCAATTCTGATATATTACTTGTCTTAATCGTTGTGGGACACCCTGTACACGAGTACTGCGGAATTAACAGCAATCTTGGAAGCGTTAAAGGACGTAAATCAACATGATAAAACCAAACTTGTTTTACTGTTAGACAGTAACAGTGTTCTGATTGGACTTAAAGAAAAATTAAGGCAACGATGACGCTCCTTTCAGTGGTAGTACAATTATTAGAAGAATTACAAATATTGTGAAATATTACTTTAATCAGGACAGGCGGTTATCAAGGAAGATTAGGTAAGTTAGTCAAACTAGCCACAAACCAAGGAAACATACCAGCGGTTAAGGTACCATTCACTGATACTCCAAACCTAATTAAGAAGAAACAAATTATAAATGACAAACGAAATGGAACGGAAATGAGATACCTCTTGGCACCATTCTTTATTCATACGAATCCACTTTCGCGTTAAATAAGGAGTCTAATGGGTAAAACTGTAGGTGTAGTCCAGCGGAAAATTCTCATTGGAAGCATAAGGCACATATTACTCAATAGGTGAACATTGGGCCAAGTATCATATGTTATCGTATCATTGGTTTACGATCAAACCAAAACTGCCAATCAAAACATTACTACATCACTAATCTTTCAAGTTGACCTCTCAAAAAGGACTAGCTCTTAAGTAATCCTCTTAAAGCAACTTTCTTTCGACATCAAGAAACAACTCATCCCACTAGAAAAGTCTTAAGAATATATGGGCTCCCAAAAATTTACAAACCGAATCTAGTAGTAATGTATTTAATTGTTCCAGACAAGTACTAGTAAAATACCTGGCCCAAATTGATCAACCAAAGCAAACTCCTCGTAAAAAATTTGTTGCATGTTAATAAAGTGTTAGGTTTGACATAGTCTCGTCTTTAACCAACATTTCATTGAGAGAAACCTTATTTATACTATAAAAAATAGAATCTAAACACCATCTATCTTTGGATAACCTATCTATACTCGTATTTTCAGGCAGCTTCTATTAGATAGGTAATTGTAGTTACAAGTAGATAAAGTCTATTCCCCGAATTCGCCAATAATGGAGAAATTCGAAACAATTGTTCTCTTTTCCTCCCCACTAAAATATATTTTCTGGATACAATTCATGGATTACGCATTAGTCATATGCTCCCCCTTATTAGCATTCACCCCAATATCCATTGTAAAATGGAGGATGAAATTGATTAGTCTATACATTTCTTCGATGTAAGAATCCTGAAACTTCGATTCCAAGGTTATTACTATTATGTCTATTGCAAATCCATCCGATCCATCTGTGTCAGTGACTATACCATTTAAAACTTAGAATTCTAGCATAAAAGAAGTCTTTAAATAAAATGACAATTACACTGAACTAGCTATAAATATTTACAAACTTTCCACTTTCTCTCTTTATCCAACACTTTCGATCTCAAATATAAAACAAAAGCTTTCTTTCTCTATATAAAACACTCTGCGGATAAAATCAGCAATATCTTTAAACTCCTAAATATCCAAAGCGTGTTCATTATCAATTAAAAACTTTCAAATATTATCCAATCTATCGAAGATAAAATTTTGTTTCTTAGCTCATAGCTTCGGAAGAAATAAAGACAATCACAGCAAATCGTTCTCTTTCTTAAAAATTAAGAAAATTAGGGATTGCCTTAATACAAAACATTCTATCGACTTGTGGAGTAGAATGATGGAGGTCAGGAAGTTAAACTACCTGTTAGGGGTCTTGATAATAGTTTCAAAATGGAAACCGAGACGTCTAGTCAACTTTAAACTACAAAAGCAGTTTATCTGATGTACCCAATTAAGCCCACATATAATTTACACATATACGGTGAAAGGAAAAAAGTATTTTGAGAATATATTTATTATTTTATTTATTAAGAATGTTTGTATTTTTTAATTAATTATTAATCAGTTAGTTAATTAAATAATGAAACATTGAAAATGAAAAAATTAAGCTTTTATTCAAATAAAAAATATTGTTGAGTGTCGAATTATTATAAAAAATCATTAAAATGCAACGATCAGAAACAAGTAATACATTTTTTTTTTAAATAAACATTAATAAAAATCAAATTCAGAAATGTATCAATCTTAAATAAAATTGGTAAATAACTGAAATAAATATCATCCTAAATGTGATATAAATGTAACCAAATCTTAGGCCCTAATTGTTCTCAAGGTTGGATTCCAAAACGATATTTACATATTCCATGTGATATTTTATATTTTTTTTAATATAGGGTGGATTTTTTGTAGAAGTTAGATAATACAATGTATTTAATTGAGAAACAAAGATTTTAAAAATAATACATTTAAATGTCTAAAATTTAATTGTAACACAATTGAGCTAAATAAAAGTCTTATTGGTTGCGATTGCTATTAATTTCATGTCCGTATTGTTCATCCCAACCACGTGATGATCTTTTTGATGACTGACACTCAAAATAAGTCGGGAGTATTATTTGAGCTTGAGTCACTCAAAGATTTGTTGATAATCACTAGGTGATTACAATATGAAATTTTTTATTTTAACATTCTTTTAGGTTATCTATAACACAATTATTCACAAATGTCCAGTTTTTTATAAAAAAGAAGATAGAACTTAAAAAATAAAACTACTTCTTAAGGTTAGTTTTTACAATTTACATTACGTTTCAAATTTTGGAGGTACCCATGGATCTAGCTAAATTCTACAATACTTTCTCTAATCAGTCAAAATTTTTTTTTAACTCTCAGAGATCTGCAATCTGCCCATTGGGCACTAAGCGTTTGTTTTGGCAGGAGAATGACATGTAGAGTATCACTCCAGTGAGTGATAGTCAAAAAATGGAATCCCTTTGTTAAATTTTTGACACGATATTTATATCTTGACAGGTCTACAGCCATCTAAATCCCAAAAATCATGATTTTAACTTGCATGAATTTTATTAATTATTATTGTTTTGAAAGATATAACTATTTCCTTTAAATTATGATCTTTGTTCTTAAAACTGGATACAATAAATCTTAATTTGAACTCGTTTTATTCGATACATTTAAAATAATTTTAGTATATAAAAATCATTTAAATCATACTTCTGTATATGAAATAGGTTGTTTTATTGTAATTTAAAATATTATATTTAGAGAATCTATAGAGTTGGGATAAAGTATGGAATCAAGTAAATATCTTTAAAACAAAACGATATTTATGAAATTTTGTAGGTAAGTGCAATTGGCCAAAATGCATCTGATGTATATTTTTTTGTTAATAATATACTTCCGGTTTAACCGGAAATACCACTAACTTTTTTAATTTAATTGGGACACCCTGTATATTTTTGCAGATTTTGAAAGAGCTTGTTATTTCTCGAATTTGTACATACTGGGTTTAGTGGAAATAATTTGTAAAAACGAGAAATAACTTTTAGTTGTAGACTTTAGAGTAATGACAACAATAAATTAAACAAAATTAATTCAAATGTTCAAAATGCTCTCCGTTCACCCGACAATATGCCAGCCTATTAACAAATTCTTGAGTAACTCCTTCCAAGACTTCTCCACATATTAGTTCACATTCATCAATAATTCTTTGACTCGATTCCTGCGACCATATTGGTCGTTTAACGTAAACACGTGATTTTAGATAACCCCAAAGAAAAAAATCCGGAGAACAAGCAGGCCATTCTATGAATCCTCTACGTCCAATTAATCGATTTGAGGTGATTCCTCTAAATCAATTGCAATTTTGTCTACTAGTTTCGTTCGTTGGGGTCCCCGGTCTTCCAGATTTTGGTTTTAATCATCCCAGTTGTATTAAAACGTTGTAATGTTTTAATAACTGTTGAACGTTATATGGGATTTTTTTCAGGATGCAAATCATTAAAAATATGAATGGTATTTAGCTTACTGATAATATTAAGTATACTTAAATTTAACATCTACGCCACTCATAGATAATGCCTGTCTTTTCCGCGATTCAATTGGACCAATAACAGCGAAGTTAAGCGCTTTGTGCCCTTATGGCAACGTTCATTGCGCATGTTTTTCTTTAAATTTGACATCTACGACACTCATAGATAATGCCTGTTTTTTCCACGATTCAATTGGTCCAATAATTACGAAGTTAAGCGCTAATGCCTTTATGGCAACGTTCATTGCACATGTTTTTCTTTAAATTTGCCATCTACGCCACTTTTAATAAAATGTAAAATATTATATAATAACCCCCTCTAGATCACGTGACATAATTATCCAATCACGATCAAGCAATTTTTTTCGTAAAATTAGCATCTACGTCACTTGTGGATAATGCCTGTTTTTTCCGCGATTCAATTGGACCAATAACAGCGAAGTTAAGCGCTTTGTGCCCTTTTGGCCACGCTCATTGCGCATGTTTTTTCTTTAAATTTGACATCTACGTCACTTATAGATATTGCCTGTTTTTTCCGCGATTCAATTGGACCAATAACGAGGAAGTTAAGCGCTTTGTGCCCTTATGGCAACGTTCATTGTGCATGTTTTTCTTTAAATTTGGCATCTACGCCACTCATAGATAATGCCTGTTTTTTCCTCAATTCAATTGGACCAATAACAACGAAGTTAAGCGCTTTGTGCCCTTATGGCCACGCTCATTGCGCATGTTTTTTCTTTAAATTTGACATCTACGTCACTCATAGATAATGCCTGTTTTTTCCGCGATTCAATTGGACCAATAACAAGGAAGTTAAGCGCTTTGTGCCCTTTTGGCCGCGTTCATTGCGCATGTTTTTCTTTAAATTTGGCATCTACGCCACTCATAGATAATGCCTGTTTTTTCCGCGATTCAATTGGACCAATAACAGCGAAGTTAAGCGCTTTGTGCCCTTTCGGCAACGTTCATTGCGCATGCTTTTCTTTAAATTTGACATCTACGCCACTCATAGATAATGCCTGTTTTTTCCGCGATTCAATTGGACCAATAACGAGGAAGTTAAGCGCTTTGTGCCCTTTCGACAACGTTCATTGCGCATGTTTTTTCTTTAAATTTGACATCTACGACACTCATAGATAATGCCTGTTTTTTCCGCGATTCAATTGGACCAATAACGAGGAAGTTAAGCGCTTTGTGCCCTTTCGACAACGTTCATTGCGCATGTTTTTTCTTTAAATTTGACATCTACGACACTCATAGATAATGCCTGTTTTTTCCGCGATTCAATTGGGCCAATAACAACGAAGTTAAGCGCTTTGTGCCCTTTCGGTAACGTTCATTGCGCCATCTAGTAGTGGTGGCAGTTTCTGGAACTTTAACATAATTGGACTAAACATGGCCGCCGCCGCCGCCGCTCTCCAACGCCATCTACTAACACTTTGTGGAACTCTAACATAATTGGACTAAACATGGCCGCCGCCGCCGCCGCCGCCGCTCTCCAACGTCATCTACTAACACTTTGTGGAACTTTGGCGCCACCAACGCCATCTACTAACACTTTGTGGAACTTTGACATTATTGGACTAAACATGGCCGCTCTCGAAATTTGAATTTACCGCGCACCAGCGACACCAGCGCCACCAACGCCTCTGGTGGCAGTTTCTGGAACTTTTATTTAGAACATACTTTGCTACACTACTGTTCTTCATGAGTTCTAACACGATCACCATAACCGATCATCATTAATATTTCTATACGATCTTTTTCACTTAAATGAACCATTCTTAATCGTACAATTTATTTCCGTAAAATACAATTTGTCAGTTTAGCTACAATTACCTACTAGATAGTACTCGTTTATTTTTTACTATTAATACAAACAATATCGATTTGTTTATCTAAATGGTGTTTTAATCTAATGTACAAAAACTTAAAAGTGGTTTATTAAAGTGCTGTATTCCTTGTTTTTACAGATTTTTTACACTAAACCCAGTATGTACGAATTCGAAATAACAAGATCTTTCAAAATCTGCAAAAAGTATACAGGGTGTCCGATTTAAAAAAGTTGAGAGTATTTTCGGATAAACCGGAAGTATATTATTAACAAAAAAATGTACATCAGATGCATTTTACCTACAAAATTTCATAAATATCGTCCATTTCGTTTTAAAGATTATTTACTTTATTCCATATTTTATCCCAACCATATATGTATTTTTGTTCCTCCATGATACCATATAGGAATCAATAAAATTATAATTTAAATTTACTAATTTTAAAAAAAATTATCATATGCTTAAAGTTGTATTCTTCTTGTCATTTTGATATACTTTATATTGTTTTATATTTTCATCATATACAAAATAAAAAATTCAGGCACTTGAATTTCGTTGGAGTTTGCCATGATTTGATCAAAACTTTTATAGTAGGGCAGCATGGGGTAATGAAAGCCCGCGGGTAATGTGAGCGACCAAAAAATAGACTTTCCTGATGCTCTTAATTATACAAATGACGTTAGGGTGTCTTTGTTAATGTTTGAGAAAGATGACCTTATGAAATCGCAGGGTTGTTCAATAAAGCTTACAGTAAGGTTGCTAATTTAGAAAAGGGAATTTCGGGCTTTAAAGTAACGGGAATGTTTCCCATGAACCCTGAAGTTTTTGATGATGAAGATTTCATTAATACTGATGATATCGGCCAACCAGCTTCGGCTAACATTACCCTGTGTACATCAATTAAAATACAACAACAACAACAACAACAACAACAACCAGTCATTCCACAGCTAGCTATTGTTAATTTAAAATCCATCTAATTCACAACAAATGACATACAACAACAACATCACAGTAGAACATCAGCCACTGTAGGACAATCCGAGGAATTTCAGCCACAACCGGGACGACCTTGTAAGCCCACTTTGGATGTCAATCAACCATCGTCTAATTTTCCTTCTGCAGTGTCTGTTTTAAGCCCAAATCCATTGCCCCCGATATCTCCAAGGAGGACTACAAGAGAGAAACAACATTCTGAAATTTTGACAAGTACACCGATGAAGACTGTATTCGAAGAAAAAAAGAAGAAACGTCTAGAAAAGGACTCAAAAACTGAAAACAAGGGAAAATGTGGTAAAGAGAAGTGCATCAAAGAAAAATAAAAGCAAAAGTCAACCAACGGGGTCAAACAAAAGAAAAAATAATCAAATCAGAGAAAATTAAAAAAGTGAAAAAAATATCGATCAAGAAAATTCGTCTAATGAAGAATTAGATGAAATTTGCAATGTCGAATCTGAATACGCCGAAGAAGAAAATCTGTGTGCCGTTTGTTTAGACGCAGGCAAAGGCAGAGAATTATGGTATTGTTGCAGAAGTTGCAGAAACTGGTCGCATGCAGAATGTTCTGGTAGTGATAGTCCAGATGAATACATATGTGAATTTTTTTTGGACCCTTACGATTATTTGCATTTTTCTGTTCTTAACTGCGATTCTTGATTTTGTTACCAAATGTTTTTTGTTTATTAATGATTACTTTATTTGATTTTGTTACCAAATGTTTCTTTTGTTACCAAATGTTTCTTTTGTTACCAAATGTTTCTTTTGTTACCAAATGTTTCTTTTGTTATTTAATAGTTAGGTATTAAGCTAGATTTATTTAAGGCTTATTGAAATCTAACATGAGACTGCTGTAGACTGATTAAAATTTAAATGGCTCCCATTCGACATATGGGACATTTATTGGCTCCTATTTTTCGAAGTGTTGGGTAATCGGAGCGGAAGACATAATTTAGAATTGTTTTTATTTATGCTAAAGGTTACTTAGATTTATGATTTTTCTGTGATTTTCTGGTAACCAGATAAGTAAAGCTTAGGTTTATAATTAATAAAAATTCAAATTCTGGAAATTATGAGTTTTATTAACAATATTCCTTAGTAGATTCCCATTCCCCCATGCTCCCCTACTAGTTTTAATCTTTTTATTTATTGAAAATTATTTATTATTTCTTTTAACCAATTATATAGAGAGATTCTCAGATTTCTTTCTTATATCTTATATAAGCATATGTACAGATAAAAAACGAACAAGATAAAAATAGAACTCGGCACAAACAAATGTCATTAAAGAACTAGTAATTACGAGTATTTTGGAAGACACTATAACCATTTAAGAATAAAAAGAAGCAATTAGTAAAAGCAAAATAGAAATGACAAGTGTAGCATTCAAAGTAGACCATAAACTGTTGAAGTGGTTAAAACCGGAAGGGAAAGTATAACTTCTACTAATTTTTAAAAAACTCTGAGATATGAATAACATACCAATAGACTAGGAGATAAACTTTATTTCCACATACAAAAAATTCTGCTCACATAGGGCTTGCAGAAAAACCCATAGCAGTCTCATCAATTTGCTGATAGAAGTTGCCATTAAATTAAACGTAACTTGTTTGAAAACAAAAATTAATCAAGTCTATTATAGTTGCGAGAGCATGTCAGAGTAGGACTTTAGGAGAGGCTACCTTTTCTGGATTATTTTTTTAACTTGTTCTTTGGGGATCTCTGTGAATAATGAGAATACATCTAAATATACTAGAATATACTCAGTAAGTACATTGATTTCTTTAGTAAATTCAATAAACTCGAATGAATTTTTTACAATAAATATGGAGAGATTTATAAGTGGTGAAATAATTTTATGCAAAAATTTTGAGCCATTGTACGATGGAGAATTTATACAGCTTACCACTGGTCTTAAGCTAAGAGTTGGGTTAAGTGTTTTTTTCAAACTATACAGAGTGTTATGTATCTTTCTGTTTGCACTCGTCCGGATATTCACTCTATGTTTGAATTTAAATAAAAATTACTGACGCTCATGAACATTGGAAAAAATGTTTTTTTCTGATCTCCAAATAGCAAATATATAACTCATGTAAATAATTTTATTATTAAAATAATATAATGATTTCTGTGGTGTAAAATAGGTTGTACCTGTTTTAAATACGGTGATCAATTGTTTTGAATATTATAATAATACTCTACTTTCCACTGACCTTTCCAAGAATCGACAAAATATTTTAATACCAATTGATTAAGTAGGTAAGAAGCTTTAATTGTTTTATAAAGACAAAGAAAATAATCCTCTATTTAGAAAGTTTTCACCACACTGGCAGCATATTATTATTTTCATTAAACAGTAAGTGTTATTCCCAATTAAATTTTTTAAATGACTGTTACAAATAAATGCTGATCTGCTCCAGATTAAGTTTATACATACATTACATAAAATTTGAACATTTTACAAGTTATGGCAACATAGATTAATTAACTATCCTATAAGCTATCCTAATAATTAAAATTTTATATTGTTACAAATAGTTACAGAATCCACACGTGGGTAATCTACTCATATGTTCGTAATTTTTATATAAATTTAGCTAATTTAATTGTTACATTGAAGTATAATAATTTATTTAAATGTGTAAAATCATGTGACATCAAAAACACAGTTGCTTCCGTTTTTCAAGGAACTGTCTTTCTTCTACAATAGAATGGGATAGGGCTATAGAGGCAACAGGCGGGTGTTAAAAATAGAAAGTAGGGCATGAAGCGCGCGAGCGGATCTTTTGCACATGTTCAAAACAAAAGTATATCTGGACATAATCCCTAATCCCAAATTATAAAGGAGATACTAACCCTAAATATTCGTCAAGAAAATGCAGAAGAATTTCTTATATAAAAGTTTTGCAATTAAGTCGCTTCCTATTAAAATGGAATAAAAAATGTATTGTAACAGTTTGGTTGCGTAGTCCAAGGCCACTGTATTCAGGATAATATAACGTAACTGCTGACAACTATAACAGCTTCCTCAATATTCACGTAAATGCCATGAATTATCTAGAATGTTTGAAATACCAAGAAGAGCATATAACTACAGGGAATTGATTTTAAAAAGTAGAAGTTAAGTATCAAGTTTGAGGAAGACGAACCAGGGTCGTTCATATTGAATTCAGGTTAATCTGTATTTTTAGTTTGTTAAAGGCGGTTGTCAAGTTTTTGTAAATATATCATAGTTTGGTAAACCCCCACGAGTGTTACAGTATATATACAGGGTGCGCGACGCTTAATGGGACGGAACCTAGTGAGGGAAATTATCAAAGGCATTAATAATTCCTTCGGTGGGTGTATGTAGATATATGGTCAGCAATATTAAGTTATATAGTTTTAAATTATTGAATATTGTCTCGACATAATTAAAATGTTAAATTAATATATAAGGTGTTTGTAATTAGGAGTCTCACTACGTGGTAATATGTTTTTTAACTATTACGTTAATTTATATATAGGACTCGCTGCATCTTATTAGAATAAATACAGTGAAAAGAAATTTCAAAACGTTGTAATATTCTTTTTGAAATTATTCATTAATTTCAAACTTATTTAATTAGTTTTCCTAATCAATAAGACATCAATACAATGAGTATTTTAAGACGCAATATTTATTTAGTATATCGTGATCTAAATAAACTCTGCTTTATTGTCACAATTATTACTTTTGTTAATAAACAATCTGGCTTTCTTTTCAAAATTGTTTTGTACTTATTTTAAGAAACCTTGTCAACAGTGTCTAAAGTACTTCCAGGGCAGGATTAACTGATAAACAACTAAGCACGTGCTTAGGGACTCAGCTAAATTAGTAGGCCCCGCATTTCTTTTTTCATTTATAAAAAAAGGGAATAAATAGAAGGACCTCGGTGCTGAGTCACCGCAGTTTTCTATTTTATTGAATTTAGTTGTTTACAATTTTGTAATAAGTATTTTGTATACATTTTTATTAAAAAGGGCCCCAAAAATTATAATTATTTACGACATTTCAAGGAGTTAATGCAGGACTGAATAGTTTTATTTTATTATAATTACAAATACACTGGGTAGACATTAGTTTAAAACTTTAATTATTTCAAAACAAAGCTCTAATAATGTAATAGACAAAAACAAGTAGTTTTATATTGAAACAATCATTTGTAATTGAAATAATTTATTTTGAAAAAAATTCAAATAAAGGGAAACTATCAACCATAGATATAAGGAACCCGTGTGATATTAGTTTTTATTTAATATTCTATGTAATTATAATAAAATTCAGTGTGTTTTATTTAGTTTTAAATTGTAGTTGGCACAGACCTAGCGAAGGAATTTTTAGTATCTTTAGTGGTTTCCCCACTAAGTTTAGTGTCGTTTTACGCGGCGATCCCGATATATTGTTGTAAGTGAAACAAAAGTAAGTATTTTTAAAGTAAATGTGGAAAGATAAATAATACCTATCTTGAATTTCCACAGTCTTCCAAAGCGTTTTAGTATTCTTAAATCTCTATCTAGGTTTCGGTATCTGACAATATCATTCTCAAGATAGAAATAGGTTTGACAGAATTTTAAAGTACTTTTTCGTGATGCTACAAAATCTAGGGTGTTTTATTTAAAAAAAAATTAAGGGCGTGTGTTTAAAATCACCCTGTGCACAAAATAAGCAAAACAGAAAATTCCTTTAAGTTGATTAATGTAATAAAACTACAATATATTAAAAGCACTTTGACAATGAAAGAGTTGTTTGTTTTAAAATATACAAACGTCATTTTCAACTAGATTTTTGTATAAAGGGATCGATATCTTTGAAGGCGCCCCGTGCAAAATTATAATAAAGTAAGTCAATAAAATTCAAATTTAAAACAACATACAAAGTATTCCATTTAAAATAAACACAATTCTAATAGGCCCGATTTTATGAAACACTTATAACATTTCAAGACAACGGAATTTCTCTCATACCACTTTCATGAAGAAGAGTTTGTCCGATGGATTCCAAACAATGGACTGTAATTTCAACTATCCCATATTCAATCCAATACAAAAAATCAACTAAACGTATTGTAATTTCAGCATGTTGTCATATCACAAAATTAAACGATCTACAGCAGATGGGACTGTACAATTTTAAAAAGTAAATAATTTGATTTTCAGTCGAATCCAATGCTAATTTCTTTCGGAAAGTTAAAAATATAATAAAGAAAAATTTATGGCTCCAATTGGTATTCCTGCTAGATCTTGAAAAAATGTAATCTATTGATGTGAACAACTTATTAAATCCCTTTGGATTTAGAACAAAAGTATATTAAGATAGTAAACTGTATGCTGTATTGACGAAAAAAAAACAATGTTATTTTTGATATAGTAATACTAATATTAAAATTGAAGCAAATAATTTTTCATTCATTTACTTTTGTTTAAAGAAAATTGTCTACTATTTTCAATAGATATATCATCCGTAGGCCACGCCTTAAAAGCTCACATATTATCAGACGACGTAAGTTTGGACTACGTATTTACAGCTTTATCTGATCGGTTTATGTTAATTTTTTATTTATATCCAGATATTAGATATTTTATTGCACTTTTGATATTCTTTTGAAATTTATTTAACAAAAATTTCACCGCCTTGCATATCAAAATTTTGTCTGTTTCACTGAATTATCTTCCTTAAGTAACTCTAAATATTATAATTTTTATAAGTGCCGTTTTAGAGATATTAAATAATTCTGACATGTGAGTTTTTTTCTTCTCCCTGTGCTTGAAAGTCGTTTTAATCTCTGTTTTATTATTTTATTATTTAACATTACTTTGTTGTGACCTCTACCTAATATAATAATTTTTCTACGTGCCTTTTAGAAATATTAATTAATTTTGACATGTAAATTTTTACAGTCTGTTACCTCTCCCTGTATGATCGTTCTAACCCCCACATTATTAGTATGCCTGTCGAAACCACCATAAAATATTTTAATTTTTTACATGTTGTTTCTCAAATTGTAAACTAAAATTAGCATATTTAGGTATTCTCGTTTCAGGATTGATATACAACTCCCTTAATATATTTTCTATATATTTTGCTCAATGATATCATCCCAATTTAATTTATTGGGAAGCTGATTTGAAAAATGATTAGTCTAGACAAGAGATAGCGTGACAAGTATCAAAACAGTGTTGTTATACAATGAAATCAACATCAAATTAAACCATAATTATGGGGACTCTGTACTTTCGACATCAACAATAAAATATTGAGCAACTAAATGTAAACGCTGTTATACGAACATTTTAATGAGCGCTTTTACCATCTAGAGGTCACAACACCAGAAAAGCTCGAGAAAAGTATGGTGATTGACTATCGACTAGTTACAGCAGAATATATTGCATGAATATTTGAAAATAAGGAAGCTCATTGCTAGATGGTTTTATACAACATTTCCTCAATGTTGACAACAAGCAAGACCGTCTGACAACTTGTTTGTTCGTGTTTACCCAAGATAAAAAGTACTTTTGCACTGTTTCGTAACCGGGGATTGAAGCATGCATTCGTTATAATACACCTGAGATAAAGGATCAGGTGTCTTTGGGAGACTCCAAATCGAAGAGAAGGTGAGATTGTTGGAATGTTGAACTTACGAGGCTGGCTCGATTAATTTGCGGCCTTACAAAGAAAACAATAATTTAGAAAAATACATTTGTTTTTATTTTTCAACATAATCTCCTTCTACTTGGTCTATCGATGTTCCAAACTCTTAATCCCTTCCCTGTAGGTATTTTCTGGCAACTCTTCAATATAACTGTTTGTCGCTTCAATCACTTCCAAGCATATTTCTTTTGCACATGAAATTTCTCCAAGTTGGGGAATAAGGGAAGTCCGACGGGGCCAAATCAGGGGAGAAGGGCGCGTGAGGTACCAGTTCAAAGCCCAGCTCATTAATTTTAGTCATCGCGATAACCGACTTGTGGCATGGTGCATTGTGCTGATGAAACAAGATTTTCTTTTTGGCCAATTCGGGTCTTTTTTCTTGAATTTTTTGGTAGAGCTGTTTTTGTAGATTAGCGTAGTACTCGCTGTTTATTGTTTTTCCTTTTTAAGGGTAGTCAACCAACAGATTTCCTTTTGCGCCCTTTTCGTTCAACCTTTGCTGTGCATTTAATGGATTGCTGTTTGGTCTCTGGTGTATAATGGTGTATCCAAGTTTCATCCACTGTTATGAATCGGCGCACAAAATCTGTTGAATTGCTCTGAAACAGCTCGAAACATAGCTCAGATGTGATTTTTCGGTTAGCTTTTGTTTAGATGAAAGGAGTCGCCTATCTTGCCGATAATTTTCTCATGTCAGTAGGTAAACACAGGGGGTTTCAGAACCAAAACCGGTTTTCCAAGGGGTTAACCACCCTTCCAAGGCGAAGGCTAAGGCTAAGGCTACGACTACGGCCAAGGCCAAGGCCAGGGTCATGATGTGTTAAATTTACTAATATTTCAAATACAACACCCTCCCAAAAAAAAGTTTAAAGCGCGGTTCACGATGTTTTGTACATTACAGAGATTAGATAAAAAAACAAGACATACATTGTAAACCAGTATCCCATTTCTTTGAAAATGTATTTACTTATTATTTTTTATAACTAATTTTAATAAGGTACGATGATGTAATTATGTAAATTTTTATTAAAATCTATCCTTAAATAGTGTTTTAAAAAAGGTATTACGAAATTGAATTTCCGTTTCATAAAAATAGATTTTGATTTTTCTATAAAATATAAACCTTAAAATTAAATTGAAAAATAAAACTTCAAATTTTTGCCCATTTTTCTATATCAAATTTCTACCTTATTGTTTCAAAAATTCAACAGACAGTTGAAAAGTAGTCTTAAACAACTAGTGATCCTTAACCTTTTGTTTTAAGGGTATATAAAAATAAGCAAATATTTTTATTCTATAAACCTTAAAATTAAAAATTAAACTAAAATACTATGTCATCCCAATTTTTTATTGGTCACCGGAATGACATAAAAATAAACTACATGTCATCCAATTTTTTAATACCCATCTGAATGACATTTAGATAAAAATAAACAAATAATATTAAATTTTTATTCTAGAAAATATAAACCTTAAAATTAAAAAATAAACTAAAATAAATACTACATTAATATGGCATTGAATGACCCCAATTTTTTAATACTCATCTGAATGACATTTAGCTTCTATATGAGAGCTTTTTCGACCTCAATTCTTCTCCACAATAATTTTTCTTTCTTGGTAAGGATGACATTTAAATAAAAATAAACATATAATATTAAATTTTTATTTTATTAAATATGAAACTTAAAATTAAAACAAACAAACTAATTACACATGTCACACAGATGGCTATTCAATTTTTTTAAATCCATCTGGATGACATTTAAGCTTGCTTCTACATCTATTGCTTCTTTTTCTACTTCTATCCTTTTCTTTTCAATCTCCATCCTCCTCCGCAATAATTTTTCTTCTTGATCCATTAAAAGGTGGACCCTATTGGTTGCTTTCGTTAAGTTATCCTGCAGCTCCGACTTTGGAACTGCAGAACTGGAGGCACAGGTATTGATGATGATATCTTTGACCATTAAGTCAAAGCCATCATCATCAGGAATTTCACTAGTTAAGTCCAACGACTGAAACATAAATTAATGTAATAAGTAAAATATTAAAAAATTAAAAAATAATAGAAAATAGGATTATGAAAATTAAAACAAAAATAACTTACCGGAGGATGTTCAATTTTGGGTTTCTTAGCACCCCTAATGATAAAATTGCTAAGTATTTTGGCTTTTGGCATTGTACTGATAATAACAAGCCTGCTTCTTCAGTTGATATACCCAGTTATTTTTTTTTTCAAAGAGTGGTTTGCAAAGAGGGAGTACAAGGTCTTAAACATGTATTTTTCAAATTTAACAAAGACCTAATCAAATTTTATTCTTTTTTCACATTTACCGACAGAAGATCGAATGCAAGGTTAAAGCAGGTCAATATCCAGATATCTTTTTAAATATTATAGTATAGTCGAATTAACAAGAAATCTAGAAATTTTCTGAAAGAGAATTTTAATATAATTTGAAATTTGTAAAATATTTAAAAAATGCTTAAAACGAAATCAGGTAAAAAAACCTGAAGGTATGTATTCATATTTACAGACAAGACGTTTCGAATGCAAAGTTAAAAGTTTTTCAGATATCCTTTAAATTTTATAGTATGAAATTAACACTATTTTTTCTGAAAGAGAATTTTAATATAATAAATTTGAAATGACAAAATTATATGTGTAAAAAAATGCTTAGGAAATTTTCAAATATCAGGTAAAAATAAACACATTTAAAATAAAAACAGAAACACTTTTGTATTAAAAAATATACACCACAGTTTCATAGAATTAGTAATTCTAAATATTTCGTTACAAAATTCCATATGATGCAAAATTTTATTATATTTTTTAACCTCTAATTTTAGCTAGAAATTTTATTTGAAATTATTTTTTAACGTCAAAATAGAATTTATTTTAATAAAAAAATTACAAAATTATTCCTATAAAATAGTAGAAGCAATTAAGAACTTTTAGGTATGAAATTAACAATTAAAATAAAATATAAGAATCATGGTTTTAGGAAATTTTTAATTCATTTTAGAGCACAATAAAAATTCAAGAATTAATCTTAAGTATAATTTGGCAATAAGGATGTCAGAATAAAACGAAACCAGATTTTTGCGGCAGGTATTCAACGATCTTTCGAATGCGAGGTTAAAGTCGGTCAAAAATTACAGGTATCCTTTTAAATCTATAGTATAGTCAACTTTAGTAATTTTCTGAAGGAGAATTTTAATACAAATAATTTGAAATTTTAAAACTGTAAAATATTTGTAAAAAAAATGCTTAGGAAATTTTCAAATATGTATCAAACAAGCAAAAATAAATTATACATTATTTAAAATAAAAACAGAGATACTTTCATATTATAAAAATATAGTTTCATAGAATTAGTAATTATTTAAAATATTTTCGTTACAAATTTCCACATGACGCTAGAAATTTTATTTTAAATTATTTTTTAGCGTTTTAAAATCTGTAAAATATTTGTAAAAAATGCTTAGGAAATTTTCAAATATGTATCAAACAAGTAAAAATAAATTATACATTATTTAAAATAAAAACAGAGATACTTTCATATTATAAAAATATAGTTTCATAGAATTAGTAATTATTTAAAATATTTTCGTTACAAAATTCCACATGACGCTAGAAATTTTATTTTAAATTATTTTTTAGCGTTTTAAAATCTGTAAAATATTTGTAAAAAATGCTTAGGAAATTTTCAAATATGTATCAAACAAGTAAAAATAAATTATACATTATTTAAAATAAAAACAGAGATACTTTCATATTATAAAAATATAGTTTCATAGAATTAGTAATTATTTAAAATATTTTCGTTACAAAATTCCACATGACGCTAGAAATTTTATTTTAAATTATTTTTTAGCGTTTTAAAATCTGTAAAATATTTGTAAAAAATGCTTAGGAAATTTTCAAATATGTATCAAACAAGTAAAAATAAATTATACATTATTTAAAATAAAAACAGAGATACTTTCATATTATAAAAATATAGTTTCATAGAATTAGTAATTATTTAAAATATTTTCGTTACAAAATTCCACATGACGCTAGAAATTTTATTTTAAATTATTTTTTAGCGTTTTAAAATCTGTAAAATATTTGTAAAAAATGCTTAGGAAATTTTCAAATATGTATCAAACAAGTAAAAATAAATTATACATTATTTAAAATAAAAACAGAGATACTTTCATATTATAAAAATATAGTTTCATAGAATTAGTAATTGTTTAAAATTTTTCGTCACAAAATTCCATATGACGCTAGAAATTTTATTTTAAATTATTTTTTAACATCAAAACAGAATTTATTTTAATAAAAAATGACAAAATTAATCCTACAAAATAGTAGAAGTAATTAAGAACTTTTAGGTATGAAATTAACAATTAAAATAAAAATAAGAATCATGGTTTTAGGAAATTTTCACTATATTTTAGAACACAATAAAAATTCAAGAACTAATCTTAAGTATTTAAATTATAATTTGATAACAAGGAAACAGACAATAAATAACGAACCAGAAGACATTCACCTGTACATTTACCGAAGATCGAATACGAGGTTAAATATCTGGTATCCTTTTAAATCTTATAGTATAGCCGAATTCACAGAAAATTAGAAAAATTTTCTGATAGAGAATTTTTAAATATAGTATAATGAAATTAACAATCTAGAAATTTTATTTTTCTGAAAGAAAATTTATTTTAATACAATTTGAAATTATTAAATTATATCTGTAAAAAAAAAATACTTAGGAAATTTTCAAATATTTATCAATAAAACAGAATATAAGAATTCATTAGGAAATTTTATGTTATTTTTTTGGAAAGTACAAAAAAAAATTCAGAAAATTTTTAGGATAGTAATTATCAAAAGGTTGAAAATATAAAAATTTTGCAATATTTAAAACAAAAACAGAATATTAGAATTCATAGTAGGAAATAGTTTTATATAGAGTACAAAAAATTCAGCCTAGGAATTTTAAAATATGTAATTATTAATACGTTAAAAAACGAAAGACATAAATTATTAAAATACAATATTTTAAAATAAAAAACAAGATTTTAAAAATTCATGGTTTTAGTATAAAAAATTCAGCCTAGGAATTTTAAAGTATGTAATTATTAATACGTTAAAAAACGAAACGGGAATAATTTGATTGCACCCGGTACGGAAGAAACAACACCACGTTAATGAAAGTGAGAGTCGGCTTATAGTATAGTCAATTTCCACATAAATCGAACAATAATAAGTCATAGTCTAACAAATTCTATTTTATTTATTGAACATTATCTTAATTATACTATTTTTGATCTATAAAAATTATTTTTTCGCAATAATTATTTTTTATCTCAATTTATTTTAATATATTTGTTGATTTGAATCGGAAACATTTCGATTGCACCCGATAGTTATTTCACGAATAGATATAATTCTTAAAATATAAATATCCGAGCAGACTTTACACAGTTCAGTTGTTGTTAATGGTTTCATCAATAGTGCACAAGGTATTTATCTAGTTAGTTAAAAATGTCAGACAAACTTTGCTCAGACGTGACAAAATTGACTTCTAAATTTTTTGAAAAGTATCCTAATTTTACTGAGGAAGAGAGACTTAATTGGCTTAAGCATATTAAAGTTGCAATTAATTTAGTGACACAGGTTATGTCAAAGAAAAATTTAAATGTTGGGAAAAAAAGAGCTTGGACATCAAAATTAGGTCATTTAAAGTTAATTTATAATAAACTTTATGGGGGCGACGACGATAATTCTATTTGTTGGGAAGAAGTCTTATCCATTTTTAAAAATAGGGTTACAACAGGTGTAATAATGAATCGAAAGCACAAAGATGTCGTACCGTTTTTACGTGATGCTTTTACCATATTTTCAACCAAAATTGTATGTATCCTAGGATACTTATCAATGGTTAAAGTAAATACGAATTTTTGTGCGGAATTTGTTAAAAAATCGGATGACAAGGAAACTGTTGAATTGAAATATTTTCAAACCAAAAATAATGTTATTGATAGGACAACAGATTTCAAGGAATGGTTTATAAATCATGTTTTTGATTTTTTAACAAATAAGCTCTCCGAGTTCCAAGAAAAGGACTCTGGTTGGGCTTTAAATCAAATAATATCGTTGGAGGTTAATGTTAATAAACTAGAAATTGGTAATGGGAGTTCTTACATTAAACTACCTCTAGCTATAGAAAAAAAACTAGCTTGTATTAATATCAAAAATTTTGATAAATCTTGTTTCTATTGGAGTATTATTGCTGCCTTATACCAACCGTCAGGTTTACCACAAAGGATTTCTTCATATCCGCATTATGCAAACGTTTTAAATTTAGAAGGACTTGATACTCCGATGCAGTTTGATAAAATTAATAAATTTGAAAAACTAAATTCAATATCAGTGAATGTATACGGATTAGAATTGATTGAAAAGAGATTTAACGTAATTACTTTACATCTAACTCAATGCAAACAAAATAGACATGTAAATCTATTATTGATTCAAAATAAATATTTTCCAAAAATTAATGACTTTGATCCTCTACCTGAAGAGGAAGATGTTGATATACTATATCACTATTGTTATATTAAAAATTTATCGCGGTTAATAGGTTCTCAATTGAATAAAAATAAAAATAAAAAATTCATTTGTGATAGGTGTCTCAATTATTTTAGTTCTGAAGGACGACTTCTTACACATGCAGAACTTTGTGAAAAAATCAATGATTATAAAATATCTCTTCCTAAATATCCTATAGTTAAATTTAAAAATTTTGTAAATAAACAGCGAGCACCATTTGTTATATATGCAGATTTTGAATCAATATTGGAACCGTTTGAGGATAATTTAGAGAAAAGTACAATAAAATATCAACAGCATAAAGCATTTAGTTGTGGGTATTACGTTAAGTGTGATTATGATAATAATTTGTCATATTTTAATAGTTACCGCGGTGAAAACTGTATGCAATGGTTTGCCAATCAAATGTCACATTGTTCGGAAGTGATTGAATCAAAATTTAAACATATTGTTCCCATGAAAGAAAGACTTTCAAAAGTCAATGCACATTCATGTCATATTTGTGAGGATGTGTTTAGAAATGAGGATATAATAGTTCGTGATCATAATCATTTTACAGGGGACTTTAGGGGATTTGCTCATGAATCATGCAACTTAAAATTTCGTAAACAATTTGTCGTACCCGTTATTTTTCATAATTTAAGTGGATACTACAGTCATTTCATAATTCGAGATCTCGCTAAATTAGGTAAAATTACTCTCATTCCAATCAATAAGGAAAAATATATATCTTTTACTCAACACTTCAGTAATGACATTAAATTTCGATTCATTGATTCAATTAGGTTCATGGCCACCTCTTTAGATACATTGGCATCAACTTTAGATAAAGTAAATTTAACCAATTTAAGGGAACAATTTAGATTCTGCACGGATGAATAATTTGATTTGCTAACTCGAAAAGGTGTATTTTGTTATGATTATATTGATAGTTTTGAGAGACTAAAAGAAACTAAATTACCCGACCCCTCTCATTTTTATAATAAATTAAATGATGAATACATTACTGAAGATCGATACCAACACGCTCAAACTATTTGGGAAAAGTTTGCCATACAAAATTTAGGACAATATTCAGATTTGTATTTGAAAACGGATATTTTATTACTTGCAGATGTGTTTGAAAATTTTCGTAATATAGGATATAATACTAGCGGATTAGACCTAGTTTGGTACGTTACAATCCCTTCTTACTCCTGGGATAGTATGTTAAAATATACCAAATGTGAATTGGAACTTTTAAATGACGTTGACATGATATTATTTGTTGAATCCGGAATACGTGGCGGTATCAGCCAATGTTCATGTAGGTATTCAGAAGCAAATAATAAATATATGCTTAATTATGATTCTTCAAAACCAGACAACTATTTATTTTACGTAGATGTGAACAATTTATATGGGTGGGCAATGTCACAACCCCTGCCCAAAGGGAAATTTAAATGGGTCGATTCAAATATTGACATTACTGGAATACCAGATGATTCTCTCCAAGGTTACATTTTGGAAGTGGACCTTGAATATCCTATTGAACTACATGATTTACATAAAGATTATCCATTTTGCGCCCAACATTTAGTTCCTCCAGGATCAAAGTTGCCTAAACTATTAACAACATTGTATAATAAATCAAAATATATCATTCATTATAGGGCTCTTAAACAAGCAGTAGCACACGGTTTAAAAATTAAAAAAATCCATAGAGTCCTCCAGTTTGAGCAATCTGCTTGGTTAAAGCCCTATATAGATCTTAATACACATTTTCGAGCTCAAGCTAAAAATAATTTTGAGAAAGATCATTTTAAACTTAAAGTAAATTCAATATACGGTAAATGTATGGAAAATGTTAGAAAACATCGTAATGTAAAATTAGTCTCTCGTTGGGAGGGGAGATATGGAGCTAAAAATTTAATAGCTAGTCCTAGATTTCAAAGTCGAACAATCTTTGATGATGATTTAATCGCTATTGAATTACGGAAAGCGGAACTTTATTTTAACAAACCATTGTATATAGGAATGGCTGTGTTGGATATATCAAAAACATGTATGTACCATTTTCATTATGATTATATGTTGCCTAAAATAAATAACAGATGTAAAATTTTATATACCGACACCGATTCTTTTATTTATCAAATTAATAGTCATGATATATACGATGAAATTATTAAACAGAACATTAACAATTTTGATACAAGTGATTACTCACCTACAAATCCATATAATATACCACTTTGTAATAAAAAAGTGCCGGGTTTAATGAAAGATGAAGCGAACGGTAACATTATTACACATTTGTAGGTCTAAGATCAAAAATGTATAGCTATAAAATTGGAAATCAAAAATTAGTTAAAAAGTCAAAAGGTGTGAAAAATAGAGTCCTACAAACTAAAATTACATTTGACGACTATGTTGATTGTTTAAATAAAAATACGAACAAAATTATCTCTCAATCTACAATTCGTTCTTATGCTCACAACGTCTACAGCATAAAACAAACCAAAATTGGTCTAAATTCGTCAGACGACAAAAGATATTTAATACAAAATTCCTATGATACATTACCCTGGGGTCATTACAGTTTAACCTGACATTTTTAGTTTTCTAAAATATGATATAAGGCACTTTTTTGGGTGAAAAGCGATTTTGTACAAAATCAAACCTAAAGTATGTAGCAGTGAGTCTATCACGTGATTTGAATTTTGCGCCGTGTATTAAAATATGCGACAACAAAGGACATAAAGCAATATACAACGAAGAGGAGTGGGCGACCATTATCAACATAATGGGCTTAACGTTACACGAGCTACCGTTAATACAACATTTCATTGATCTATATCGAGAACAAAAATTTGCATATTGTCTAACAATTTTACGAATGAGTGTCGCAGGCAGCTCCAATATGGTGCAGACAGCGCTCAAAGTTCTCGAACCTATAAAAGACATCAATCCAACTACTTATGGTTTAGCGTTGGAAGTTCTATATCAATATCCAGAACTACTATGAAGAAGGTTATCTTTAACGAATCGATGAACAAATTTCATACCCTATACAAATGGTGTTTTGCTTACAAGGAAGCCAGAAAAGGAGGATGTTGGGAGGAAGCTGCTCGTGACCGTGTAAGATTTCAACGTCACATAGAAGAAATCGCAAAAATTATAAACTCTTGTTTATTGAGATCATTGTATAAATAAAACGCATTGTATGCAAAATATTTTATTAAAAAAGTACATATTATACTATTGAATTTTTATTTATCCAAGATTGTACATTCATTCCCAACCACTTTACTAAAATTTGATCTCCTTTTCGTTTCAAGATTTTTTCAATTAAGAAAACATCGGGATATTTCACCTTTTGCAACTCTTCCGCATAGAATCCACCTTGAATCTCTTCATTTTTTTCATCCTCCAAAATGTAGGTTCTAGGATTGGTCAGCTGAATTTTTTTCACTTTAAAAACCTCCGTCGTCCAGTTGGGAGTGTAGCCTTTCTTAAAGACATGTCTATATTTGCTGATACGTACATAATCACCAACGTTAAATTTAGGTTTTCGAGGATCTACTATTTTTGCTCGACTAAATGCAATAATATACTTTGCATTTCTATTGTTAACTTTGCTGGGTATGGCTCCAGTAGTCGAGTGTCTAGTATTATTATATTTAGCAACAATAGTTGGTAGAGCATCTATCCACTTGTACGATCCCCGTAAACTAAAATGTTTCCATAAAGCCAACTTAAGAGTTCTAATTACCCGTTCCGCAATGCTAGCCTTGAGATTCGAATAGGCATTAACAATATCTTTACCAGTTTTTCTTTTGATAGGTGCAGTCCAAACGAATTTACTGAATGCATTGATTACAACCAAAATATAATTGTATCCCTTGTTCTCTTTAGCGTACGATGACATGATAGCCAGATCAGCTTGAATTAAATCATGCAAGCCTTTAACTAAAACATGACGTCGTTTAAAATTAATTCGAGCTGGTTTATGAAGTTCATTAACGACTTGCAATTTAGACATTTTTGACTAACGGACACTGAAGTAATAATTCAATACAAATTTTCTGTTTTGATCCCAGCTTAAATACAATTACATCCCCTTTAACAATATTTACACCTGACAGTTCATGAAGTTTGTAAGTTTTCTGTTTCAATATTACTTCACAATCTGCCTGATAATGAGAAATACCTTCAATTTTTGCTGACAATGGAAACTTAAATCCTGAATTTCCATTATCAAGAACATAATAATCCTTACTCAAATTTGTTTTTTCTCCTCTTAAACGAATCAGACATTTAACGTGATAGTCGAAATTGTCACAAATATAAAATGGAGCATTAAATGAAGTATTTGTTTGAATAGAACCAACTTTTTCTTCATCTTCAGCGCAGCTTGAAAGAAGAAAGTGTTGATTAAAACGATTCAAAGGCATTATTAAAAATGAAATACAAAATAAAAAAGTTGCATTATATATAATCACTTTTTTCGAGCTGACATGAATTACAAATTGAATAAAAATTTTATCTTTTATAAGACTTTGTGAATGCATATGAAATTCAATAACATCACCCTTGTTAATAATATTATTTTCTAGTAGTTGATTAATTTTATCATATTTTGTTTTATATGAAATATAAAGATTTTCCGGAAAACAGCGTATGCTTTCCACTTTTCCACTTATAGGAAAGGTATACGAAAATGTACCATCTTCTAATAGGTAGACTGTTTTACTTACATTAAAATCTTTAATACCTCGAATAGTTAATATACATTTACTGTGAAATTCGGAAGGTTTACAAATGTAGAAGGGTGTTGGAGTTGGGGAGGACACTATCTCCTCTTCCGGACATGTGTAGGAAGTAAGAAAGTGTTGGTTGAACTTGTTAAGAGGCATCTTGAATACTAAAAAGTATTTTGGAAAACTGATGCTTATAAGATTATTCCACCTTCACGTAGTTCTTCTATAATGGAAACAATTTCATTGTTGACCCCAGTATTACCAGCTTTTTGTGATGCTACAAGTAATCGAAGTCTATCAACCAATTCATTAAAATCATCAAAATATTTATAATCTACTTTATCAGTTAAATCTATTAAAACTTTAGAATTTAATCCACTTCCAAGAGTTTGTTTAGTTTTACTTCGGGTTAGAGGAAGCAGACTTTTTCTTACATTGGAATCGGAGCTGAGTCTCGGGCGAAATTGTCCTGACATACCTTCCTGCTCGATTGCTCTTCTTTTTTTCTCAAATTTCTCCAAGGCTAGAGAATGCAAATTGGTAACACGAGGTTTAATTAGATCAATAAATTTAGAAGCATTTGAAGTGGATAATCCTTTTTTTGGATTATAACCTAAATATTGTGCATTTGTTCTTCTAACAATTTCAATATATGAGTCAAGGTCTTGAGTTTTGTATCCAGCAGGATATTTTTTGAATAAAAATTCATAAAGACCAGGAGTGCCTTTATACTTGAGATTTTGAATCACTACATCTTTTCCGTCAAATGTTAAAGGAGAATCACCAATAGCCCATTGTTGATTTTCAGGGTTAAAATAAACTCCAAACGTGCTATCAAACTGATTCTCTGTATCCATAATTTTATTTTCAATATATCCTCTGGGCAAAGGATCATACTTTTCTAAAAACTCTAGGGTCTCATCTCTCGCTTGTGAAGTATCTGTAACTATGTCATCATCTATATAACTCGCACCAAAGTCATCTTGCATTGTTTGATTGAAGGTTAGATCTGGTACGATAGAGTAATACTTTTTTGGTGATGTTTTCGGTGACTCCTATTTAATTTCCGGTTTAGTGGTGGTAATAAGTTGTTGAATAGGTTCAACGAGTGGCTTCCATTGTTGTTTGAAACGATTTTCCGTTGCAGTTTGTTCATTTTTTAAACTTTTATATTTACGTTTAATATCCTTTCGTGTTTCGAGTAGTTCTCTTCCCAACTGTTCATCCATCTTTACCAATCAAAATCTTACTGTTTGGCTTTATATAAGAATCAAATCCTTGTCGGTATCGACCTGACCCTAAATTACAATCTTTATCTATTGTCATAAAACCGAATTTGTCTTTCCAACAATATGCACACAAATCCTTAAAATTTTGAAATGACATGTCAATATTAACATGATCATCATACACATGTTTGAGGTTGGTCATGTCTTGTTGAAATATAATTAAAAGGTTTGAATTATCTCGAATTAAATGTTTGGGAATAGCTGCGTATGTCTGACAAAGATAAAAACAGTCTGTAGATTTATGTCGCCCACAACAAAAATAATTTTGTATAATACTTTGATCACATGTAGCAATGTCATCAAATATTATAATAGAATTCTTTTTGATAAACTCAGGTACAATCACTTCCTCAATTTTGTCATACTCCTTATAACCAATCTCTTTAATAGGTTGAAGCAAATTTCGCAAGTATGAATATTTTGATTGATGTAAACTTTTGGAGCATACATATACATTTTCAAATCTTAAACCGTTCGGATGTTCTAGAAGTGACAACATAACGTTGGTTTTACCAGATCCACTGGGACCTATGATTAAACCTCGTTTCGAGTCACCTCCAAAAACTATACCATGTTTACCTATTTTCTTAGCTTCTTCAATGTCATAATTTTTAACTGGTAAAGTGACTCTTTGTTTTTGAATCTCCATGGCTACTAGTGCCTATATAAGGTGCACACGCCTATATAAAGGTTTAGAATGATGCGAAAGGTGAAAGGTCGTGGATTACTAAATACTTTAATCAATAATCTCCCAGGGGAAATTCACATTCCGGGTTATTCTTTTTGTGGCCCGGGTACCAGGCTCAGGAATCGATTAGAAAGAGGGGATCAAGGTATTAATCCCCTAGACCAAGCGTGTAGAGAACACGATATTGCATACTCTCAAAGTAGTGATTTAAAACAAAGACACGTAGCTGATAAAGTTTTGGAAAATAAAGCTTGGGAGCGAGTAAAGTCAAAGGACGCAAATTTTGGTGAAAAAACAGCCGCTTGGTTTGTAACTACTGCTATGAAGGGTAAATGAAAGATGGGAATGGGTTTGAAGAAAAAACGGGGAAAGGGGAAACGTGTCATTCGATCACCGAAAAAGGGTGGTTTTTTACCTTTTCTGTTACCCTTGCTAGGAGCTTTAGGAGCTGTTGGGGGTGGTGCAGCTGGAATCGCTAAAGCTGTGAATGATGCTAAAGCTAATCGTCAACAGCTGGAGGAACAGAAACGTCATAATTTAGCAATGGAAACTAAACAAGGTGCTGGAATGAAACGAGGTCGGGGGTTTTACCTACGACCATACAAGGGATATGGGATAAAAAGAAGAAAATAAAATTACCTCAACATGCGTTAACCAATGTTGAGTTGAAAAAATTTGCGAGACACATTCCATATTTTCGAGGGGTTTTTATGCGAGATTCGTTACCGCAAAAGATTAAGAAATTTGAAACTGGTATAATTAATCTTGATGTAAATAGTGGTCCTGGTACTCATTGGACCGCATACTTTAAAAATAATGATGATATTAAGTATTTTGATAGTTATGGCAACATACCCCCACCACTCGAGGTTACCAAATATTTCAAAAGTAGTGGGAACGTAAGAATAAGATATAATTATAATGTTTTGCAATCATTCAATTCATATCAATGTGGACAGCACAGTTTAAGATTTCTATTTAATCAGTTTAATCATTTATGAAATTCATTAGATTGTTAACCATCATGTCGTATACGTTCACTCTAAATGGTAACTCATCCATTTTGAGTGCTGACTTTAATCCACCCATTTATCTCAATGAAAATGTTGATTATGAAATTGGTTTGGTTAATTTTGACACTTTCAATAGCATTCTAAATGTTCATGTACATAATAACGTCTTGGTGTGGGGTGACAAAGATGAATTTACTATTGCTATACCAACCGGTGCATATGAGATTAATGATTTGATAAAAATTATTGAAAAAGATATTTTTCTTACTGGCATAACAATTCATATAACAGCAGATTCAAAAACTAATACAGTCACTCTCAAAAGTACTGCTCCCATTAATTTCAATGTACCAAATTCAATTGGAAAACTTTTAGGTTTTTCCACTAGACTCTCTCCAAATGTTGCTCATACCTCCGACAAAGTAAATATTTTGAGTGTAAACACTATTTGCGTTGATTGTAACATTGCGATCGGCTCTTTCCTTAATGGACGTCCGGTTCACATTATTCACGAATTTTTCCGTCAGGTTCCCAATGGCTATAAAATAGTGGAACAACCACAAACTATTTTGTATTATCCTGTAAGCGTCAAGACAATAAACAACATAACAGTTAAGGTGTTTCAGCAAACGGGTGAACTTATAAATTTCAATAACGAGACAATTACTATTCGCTTACATCTTAGAAAAATTGAATAATGGTTTGGTTGTTTCCACGTTGTCACCCCCATTATAAAAGACCATATAGCAATAAGAAAAACAGTGTTTTGAGAACCACTAAGCCGTTAACATCGCAAAACCGTAAATTTTTACAATCTCTTGGATTTAAAGTTTGTAATGGATCTCCTAAACGTAACCGGACAACCGTTTACTGATACGACCATTGAGGATTATCAATTTCACACCTATCAACCCCATACCCTAACCGCTGTTAACTATAATGATGAAATTAGAATTGCCGTTCAAGATATTGATGCTTATACTCTCCCATGTAATAGTTACCTTTATTTAGAGGGCAAATTTTTAACAGAACAAAATAAGACACCAACAAAATTTCATTTTATAAACAATGGTATAGCACATCTCTTTAGGGAAATAAGATATGAAATGAATGGCGTAATAATTGATTCGGTTAGAGGTGTTGGCTTAGCGTCTACCCTGAAAAACTATCTCTCAATCAATGAAAATGAGAGTAAATTACTTCAAAATGCGGCCTGGTTCCCTAAAGAGGATTTAAAAGATTCTGCGGGAAAGACAATTGCATCAACGAATAAACTTTTAATTGATAATCACGGTAATTTTAATGTTTACATACCATTAAAACTTTTTTCTGGCTTTTTTGAAGATTTTCGTAAAATTGTTTTAAATATGAAGCAGGAATTAATTCTCATTCGCGAAAAAGATGATGTGGATTGTGTTATTGCAACAGATGAGACAGAAAAACCAAAAATTGAAATTAACAAGATATATTGGAATATTCCTCATATAAGTCCTAGTATAAGTCAACAACTTCGATTAAATAAAATAATTCAGAGTAATATAGACTTGCCAATTAAATTTAGAAGTTGGGAACTAATAGAATATCCCACATTAAACGATTCCACACGTCATACTTGGAATGTTAAAACTTCCACAAAATTAGAAAGTCCTAGACATATTATAGTCGCCTTTCAGGATGATTGTAAAGGAAAATTGTTAAAAAATATGAGTCACTTTAATCACTGTAATCTAACAAATATTCGTATCTTTCTCAACTCGGAACGATATCCGTATCATGATTTAAATTTAGATTTTGACTCTAATCGTTTTGCTACTGCTTATGAAATGTTTGCTAATTTTCAAGAATCCTACTATCATTTACCAACAAATCAACCAATTTTTTCACCGGAAGAATTTAAAAATAATGCTCCAATATTTCATATCGATTGTTCACGTCAAAGAGAAATTATTCAAGGGGGGTCGGTTGTGCTAAGAATAGAATTTGAAACCAGTAAAAATGTGGGTAAAAATGTTTCTGCTTATTGTCTTATTTTACATGAAAAGGAATTTATGTACAATCCTCTAACAAAAATTGTACGACAGGTTTAACACGCATGCTCCTTATTTAATATAAATGTCTGGTTGTAACGTTTTGTTAATTCAGTGATTATTAGCAATATGCAGCTAGTGGTAGATGTACAATGTTTTAAAATTGAAAATAATAAATTTATCGTAAAGGAGTTTGCTGCTTATAATGGTTCTCAAATTTGCCATTATGTGTTTAAACCGCCATTTCCTTTTAGAATGCTGTCTCCTGATTTGTATAAGCAGGCATCTTGGTTAATTCATAACCATCATTATATTGAATGGGATTCCGGCTTTACACCACTCCATCAGTTTTCCAAAATTTACCAAGATGCTACCAAAGATGCAGACTTTATTTATGTTAAAGGATTAGAAAAAACAAATTATTTAAAAACGTTTTCCAAGACTCCTGTGTTTTCTTTTGACGAGCTACCCAAACTTCAACTAAAGGAACCTGCATGTCTTTACCACACAAAGGACAAATGTATTTGCGCTTTAGCAAACGTATATTTTTTATACAACAATTTTTTAATGAAATAAAAAAAACTATTTATTAATATGTGTTTTATTTTTTAAATATTTACAATGGACTTGACTGTGTTACCAATTTTTCAGCTTCTTCATATGATAAAGTATCCAACGGTTTCATTTCTTTGTCTGTATCATCATCATTTTCTTCTATATAGTTAGAATCCCTCAAATAAATTGGTAGGTATTTGGAAATTTCTAGTCTTGTATTTAAATTTAGACTGTCCAAAATATTTAGTAAACAGCAAAGATGAAGCTCACCATCAAGATAGTCATTACAGGCTGAAGCGGCTTTTTCATGTTGTATAGCTTTTTCCCTACATTCTTCTACAGAGTACCATCTATTTCTACCATAGATTGCTTCATGTTCCCATTCAAAGTTGTCTTCTCCATAAATTTTTGCAAAGTAGGTAATTGCAGATTTTAAATCTACTACCTTAACTTGGGTTGTGTAGGCTCGCCACATTTTGATGAACTGATCACCTTTAGACTTGGTTATATACATTTTATGAATGGTGGGGATAAGATGAAATAACCTTCAATTCTATTGGTCTCCAAATGGGTACTGGTACTTGTCTGGGATCCTTAGGATGTTTATTATATATTTCCATCAGTGTTGTTATGTCTCGATCTGGTGTAATCGGACGTTCACTATCACTATATAATATAATAGGAATCCCATCTTCAAAATCTTCAAATTTTAAATTTTCAAAATTTTGTACTGCCCAACGTTCTTTAGTAATCGAAGACATGGTTTGAGTTCTCGTTTCAATTTCACATGTCTTTATATTTATCGGTTGACCTTCTACAACATAGCCTTGGGAAACACACAATGTATTTCGTGTGCATTAGCTATTTAGAATAATTTTCACCAAATTTGTACAACTTTAGAGGTGTAAAAAAAAAAATCTGTTTAAGTAAAATTTATTTGTTTTCTAAACCACATATCGAACAAAATCTTACATATCCTTTACACACATTATGTCCGCATGATAACACTTGGCTGGTACACCTTCTTTGCTCATCTCGAACAATTGCTACTAGTTTGACATGACAAAAAGTACAATACTTTACTCTTGTTCCACATTCTACACAACAAATCCTATGACTACAAGGAAGGAATAATACTTGTATTGGCTTCTCTTTACAAATATAACATGTACCAATCCAGGATCTACCTCAGGTGGACTGTCTGGAACTGAATTTGGAAATACCTCGCTAAAACTCATTGTAGACTAACTGTCTAGATTTTGTTCGGATGTTTTTATAGTAAAATACATATCAATTTATATTTTTTTATTTTTCAATAAATGAACATTTTTCAAATTTGAATAGAGATGTTGATTTCCCCATTGACAAACTTTTCTCTCCAGCATAGATTATGGAATAATCACCATTCCCAAATTCACTTAGGTGCGGTTTCAAAAATACAGTTGATCTCCCCGGTAAATATATTCTGTGCTGAGCAAGTTCCACCAACACTGCTTCTCCAAATTTTGTGGTTACCATTTTTATTGATTTTAATTTGTGTGGAATATTGGGTTGTAGCTGGTTAAATTTTATAATTTCTTTATGCTCTACATCTAACATTAGCTGTTCGTTAACTTTTTGTAGATCCATTTTGAAGTTGTCGAGTACAATACTATATGATGTTTTGGTCAACTATATTTATAATGAATCCCCCTCTACTTCACTTATTTTCAATTTTTCAAAACACTTTATAAGATTTTGCATTTGCTCGTATTTCATTATGTCTTGTTTTAGTTTAAATACTTTTTTTAAAAATCTATCTAATCTCTGTTCGTACATACAAAGCATTGTGAACTGAACCGCACTGTCGGATTTTAATCTTTTTATCTTGGAAGGACCTTGTATTTAGAATGTATTTAGCACATCATGACCCTGACCTTGGCCTTGGCCGTAGTCGTAGCCTTAGCCTTAGCCTTCGCCTTGGAAGGGTGGTTAACCCCTTGGAAAACCGGTTTTGGTTCTGAAACCCCCTGTGTTTACCTACTCATGTCCATAACTTTAATCTACGATCTTGCAGTACTGTGGAGTTTCTTGACCATTTCAGTAGAAGTCGCGGTTTTCGGCTTTCCTGGACGTGGTGCGTCTTTAATGCTTAATGTTTAAAATCCACCATCCACTTTTTAACCATGCTGAACGATAGAGAAGATTCACCTAACCTAGAATCTATTTCATTTTTAACCTCTGTTTATGTTAAACCTATTTTATCACGGCTCGAATCTTAGTTTTCTTCATTTTTTCAAACACCGGAAACTTACAAATTTTGATAAGACACTAAATGAAAACTACTTGACAGACTTGGACAAAATTTTAATATGAAACCGTAACAGGATGTTACTAGAAGCAAACCATGGCCTACTATGGTAGGCCGAGATTAATCTACCCATCTTCGTATCATTGATATCGATATAGGTGAAAAAGTTTCCGGTGAACATATTCAGGGCTATTGGACTTATGATAGACAACGATTTTAAGCAAAACAGTTTGCATTTGGTAATGAAAAAGGTGCTCTTCCACGCTTTGGCAAACTATTCCGTAGAGGCAAAATTACATAAATTTGATTATGAATTGGTTCCTCATCTATCATATTCTCCGTTGCTGCTATTAACTAGGTTAGTGGTAAGATATTGGTTTAAATAAGGGGGACATCTCTAGAAAAGAGGGCCATTTAGAGAACCGTTGAAAGAATTTTCTGAAGCTAAAAGAAAACTATGTTAGGAAATAATTGAGTTTTGCCCAAAAATGCTGTGTATTCTTTCCTAGGTCGACTGCTTTTTAGCAGAGCCTCGTATATTATACTTTAAATAATTTGCTTTATTTAGAAATAAAGGCCGTATGTAATTAATGTATTGTAAACGTGCATTCCTATAATATGTTTTTGTACACCTAGGATAGAAACTCGGCCCATTTGAGCCGGTGAAGGTTTAATAGTGATCCAACTACCTGTGGATCCTGATAGCTCGGAATTCTCACTTGTCTGCCCTTACGTTTGGTAGTTGTGTCTGGGCGGTTACGCTATCAAGGCCATTTCGTCCAACCTATTTTCCGCAGGCAGGTTTGGTTCATTATCTGTAATAATGAGTGAGGTTTCAAACGCTAATTTCAAGAACCGATTACAAACGATTTGCTAAAGTGCTTTGGTTGTCGGCGGTATTTACGATTTAGGTCAAAGCGAATTTGGTTATTATAGTTTTATTATAATTTCTAGCCAACAACAACCAGCATAATTTTACTGAGAACCGGTTAAGCAGGATTCGACGATGTGATCTCTAGAATAATTTTTATGTGATTTCGATATGCTTCTATTGTTTTATAATCTATTCGTATTTCTTAATACTAATTCATCAGCCATCCGATCATCATTATTTTACTTATAATGTTGAATCTACGTAATTGACCTAAAGTATCTGAATAAATAAAATATACTAAATTAAAAAGAAATAACTCCTTGGTACTTTCCCTCGCTGTTTTGTATAATAAAGAAATAGTACGAATAACAAAAATGGTAGATACACTACGTCCGAAAAGTTGTAGGTTTTGGTCGCCCTATTATGGCTTTGTTCCTGGAGATACCTCTTTGGATTGTGTAAAAAGTTGGAAGTAACAAAGAGCACGTAGGTCTTCTAGCTCAATTTACCCGACACCAAAGATTTGCGATCTTAGATCTTGTATTAATTGTAGAAGGTTACTTATTTACCTCCATACCTATGAAATACTGCGTCCTTTAATGTCCTACACATATATATATATATATATATATATATATATCCTAAATCTGTTCTTCCCATAATCTTTACAATAACCATTGCGCTCGTTGGCCAAGATTTGACGAGATTTGTGCCTCACTTAATCCTGTAAGGGATTTAGGCCTATTTTCTGAGATTTCCTAGTTCTCTTAGTACAGTGAAATAAATATCTCTCAGGTTATACAGTGCCTCTCCTCTGTCCCCGTTTACTATTGGACCAGTTATTCTGAAAGTGTAGCTGGATATTGTCTGAGATTCGCCTGCCTATCAAATTAGATATACAACTTCGACTTTTTGATTAAAATATTGTGAAGCTCTATTGTACTGCTAGGTCTGATTTTTGTTCTGCTCTGGAACCGTCAGTGTAACGCAATAACTTCCTAGCGAAAATCTCCATTTGAGAAATATTTAATTCCTTTTGATATTAAATGGGAATTTGTACTACGATCCATTAGTATAATTTATACAATCATGAAATACACTACTCAAAACTAAATAAGGGACAAAAGTAATTATTCTTGTATTTTTGTTAAGATGCAAATTGAAGTGAGAAGTTTCACTATTTACGGCTATATTCATAAATGCTCAATTTAGGCTCGAAACCTTATGTCATGTACATTTAATGAAATAATTTAAACAGATCAGATGTAATGAAGAATTAGGAAACTATCAGTTCTTGGACTACCAGAATAACAAATTATGATTGGTAAATTCAGTAAAAAGAAAACTAACCTGGTGACGTATGGCTTAAAATGTTTTCTTTAAATATTTTCTATTCTATCTTATTATTTTTGCCTTTTTCTTGGATATTCGTATGTTAAAAGTTATTGAACGTGAATAGTTTTAACTGAAATTCACTCTGTATTGTATATTTGTATTAACTAGTTTAGAATAAGTTTTGTAGAATTTCGTTACATATTACTACCTAATATTTTCTCTTTCGTTGGTTTAATTATATTGGACTAAACAGTTACTAATTTTTGGTATACATGCTTTAAATATTGTAAAATCTGAGAAATTGGTTTTTCCGCGACCATAATCTTTATCTACTTTACCCACGATCCGGATTTATTACCTGCTTTCGAAGATATTATTTTCGATTAAATCAAAAACAAGGTATCTGTATTGCTTCTATATGTTTTATATAAAGTACAAACACTGAGTAATAATTTCAGGAAAGAAAATACAATTTAACAAAAATAAAAAACCCTTATTGCTAGATTACGCCGATATTAAAATATTTGGTTGAAAATAATATTAAGCACCACTGATACTAATTTCAAATTGTAGTATAGAACTTTTGAATATTTATATATATTTGAATATTTATACTATTGGATAGAAGATTAGGAGAACTTTTGCTATATTTTTCCGAAAAATTAAAATTAATGTGTTTTAGGACTTATTTCAGTCGTTTATTTTGTAATTATTGAATTTATTTTATACATTCGTATCATACTGTACATGTACAAATAAACCATGGTATTTATCAAAAAACTTATTGGCTTATTTATAAACGCCTTTATAAATAACGTTTCAGAATAAAAGTGTGAAATTTAAATTTATATATTTTGGAAGCATGACAAGTCGGTAATAAACTTTTGCCCTCTTTCACCTAACTTATTACACCAATGTTAGAATAGAATAAATAAACCTTCCCTATAATTTATTGTTTCGAAACAAGCTATGAAACTTTGAATTTCATAAAAATTTTTGCATATTCTGCACTCACCGGCACAAAAAACTGATAATTTTAACGCTTTGTGATATTTTATTTTTAAATTTTAATACGAACATAACAAGAAGTTCTTGAATAATTTCTAATAATGACTGAAAATTTACTTGAAGAAAAGATCTGTTTTTGTACGAAAATCCATAAAAACAATTAAAAAAATCTTATCACTAAAAGTATACAGTTAACTATGGTATGCTTTTAATTTCTTTATTTGAATAAATAAACAAGGAGATTTAGTTGTGGTGTAGGTTGGAATTATCACTTAAGTATTTAACATTTCCGTCTGTGTCTAATATAGAACTGTTATACAGTGAGATCCATATGTATGGAATACATTCATTTTTAACGTTATTATGAACTTTTGGGGACAAACCTGAAAGAGGTCGAATTTTATTCTTAATTTTACAAATTATTTGATATAAAAATATTTTCCCCTCTTTTTACCCCCCTCTGAATTATGACAATCCCCTGAAAATGTTTAAACAGAAAAGAGGTCGTGAGATACCTCTTTTGAAAGGGATTTTAATTCTCTGTTCATCAATATACGAGTAGAGGATTTTAAATTTGGTGCATTCATAACTGAGAAAATTAAGTCCTGAAGTTATTGCTTATTGTCAAGAAGTAAATGGATATCACTTAAAACACTGTAAACATTGTAAAATAAATTTGAAAACAAAATATTTGGGATTCTATGCTTCATTCTATGTAAACTTAGACATTATCAAATTTTACATTTTTATAATCAAGTTCATGTAACCACAACAGTTTATTCAGTTTATTAAGGAAAACAAACATTAGTCCAGTAAATGAAGGACTGAAAAATTCGAAAGCTGTAAAAAAATCGCGGATGAGTTCCCACATAGCGCAATTTGTAGGTCATCGCAGGTGTTTTAAAATGAGAAAATCCTTAACGCGTTCTTGGTAGCGGAAGGGGCTGAAAATCGACCCCTAAACCTTGAAAAACAGGTTTCCCGCTAATATCTGGCTAAATATGCCAATTAGAGAATTTTTGTTCAGACAAAAAATGAAGACCAGTTCATTCTCTACAAAAATGATCCCTACCAATTTTTTCGCAATGCTAATATTTTTTGCACAATCAGACTTCGAAAAATCCATAATTTTCATATTGAATAGATATGGTAGTTTCTTGCCGAATTTCCGCTCGATGGGGTTGGAAATGCATTGATCTTCATCTTTTGGACTTTAGAGACCAATTGCAGATGGCGCCAGCACCTTTGCTCTTCTCGCTAAATTACGGAGTCCGTAAATGAAAATCTCGGAAATATTCGATTATTCGACAATTACTGGCGGATTTCACCTGATTTTTTTCTGCAAAGTAGCGCTTGGGCTCTCTCAATTCTATTAGCGAATGTTCTGTGCAATTTGAGTTGCATATTTACCAGAAAATTGCAAAAATTTATTTTTCTTTGTGCCAAGGTCTTGAGTCCCGTTGTTTTGGCTAAAAGCAAATGACAACTTTTAGAGCGTGGTGAATATTCACCATACAACCATTCTAAACAATTTTCGCATTTTTGCGATTTTTTTGCAAACTTTTTTCGGAATAATATGGGTGCAGGATTTCGGAAAAAATACGCAAGTCTTTGAAAAATTACATTCATTTGGAAGAATTGGTTGAATATAAAACATACTTAACAACCTTTAGGGTGTGGTCAACCACTCCAAGTCATCAGAATCATATACATATTCTTCATCGTCAACGGTATTCTCGTCGCCTACTCCCTCTTGCTCCATTTCTTCCCTTAACCCTGTCGTCCTTTCTCTCTCTTCCTCCAGCTGTATTTCTGCCTCCTCGCTTTGCAACCCTTCATAATATCTTGCACCAACAACTGTGAAGTCGATCCCAGAAATTATTTCTAGCGTGTCTTTATACTTTTCTATATCAATATGAGCTGTGATCAGATTGAGAAGTGTGGTCTTGAATTCTGTGTTCGGAACAAGTATGATTTTACGCTTCTTTGCTAAACTGCTCTTTCTTTTCTCTATTTCTATCGAAGCAGGTAACTGACAGAACAAACAATTGTTTTGGAAGCCACTATGGGAGCGCTTCTTTTGCCTCTTCGGGCTCGTTAAATGGTCCAACCGTCTTGAAGAATGCTTGTCAAACTCGTTGTACGCGAACTTGCCTCGAGATTTAATAATATAGCGGTCCCTACACTTGTTGTGCATTCGTACAGAGGATTGTTTCTGGAGAAATAGGTGTAAATTATCGCATCTCTCCTTGCTCACTCGAATCAAATTTTCTAAACCACGAGTAACATTTACACCGTCATCCACAACACCCAAAGAAAGCATTCTGGAACGGAATCCGGTTCCATTTCAATAACACCAAGAGCTACCAAAAAATAGATGATCCACCCGTTAGAACAATTACACCAAGTTTTTAAAGTTGAGGCAAAATAAAACAAACCTTATTTTCTGCTTCCAACAAAAAAATCCTTGAATATTCTTTCTTGTAGACAAGAATAACGTGGAAATTTCTCACTTTAAACACTTCTTCTTTTTTTTTATAACTGAATTAATTTAATGAAAAATATTTATTTTATTTTAAATAAATAATTCAAAATAAATACTGAAAAAATATCATCAGTACATCAATAATCCGGTCAAGCCGACGACTCCAAAACAGAGATTGTATACAAACACATGCAGACAACTATCGCCGCGTGGGTACACGAAGTTAGGTTATATACAATATCATGGATCTCAGAGGGAGAGCGTAAAAATGAAGTATATAATTGTAACAACCCTTTTAGAACACAAAACGGATATGGGGATTGACTTATATCAATGGAAAGGTCAGAATATAAGCTTTACTTTGATCTAATTATTAATCCTCAAGAAATAAAGAGCGCGGAACAAGAAATGGTTAAACAAAAAAAGGCCGGTTTTGACTCGTGTGATCAATTTTCCTCATTTCTTGAAAATTATTAGACTCTATTAAAAATAAAAAAATATATTCGAAAAGTAGACCATCTAAGCTTTAAAATGATGTGCATTGGAAATCAATATAACGGATCATAAGATTATAATTCGCGCTTGTTCCGAAGATTCTCTGGAACTCCGAAATCGGCTAAAACATGTAAATAAACAAATCAATTGTGTATTAGAACGCAAGAAAAGTATTACAAAAAAATTTCTGAGATCATTCAAGACCCCCCATGGTCCCATTATCAAGGCAAAATTAGAATAAATGACTATTTTTAAAGAAAATATGAATAAATTAATGAAGCCTCTAAATATTGTTGAAAAAAACTTTGACAGCTTTTGAAATATTTTTGGCAAATACGAACTGACTTCAAGTCACATGGAATTGTAGCTACGGGTTTTCCCATTCCGATGAACTTTGAATCATCGAAAAATATTAATTTTTTCCCGAGATATGGAACGATTCGTCCGCCCGCTTACACGTTAATTCATAGAAAGCGGAATTCCTGTAGGTAGAGCAGCAGCTGCAATGAGGGGACTTTTGAGTGCCATTATCTCGAAAACTATTGAATTTTCGAGGAAAATGATAAGGACCATTTTTGTAGAGAATCAGCTGATCTTCATTTTTTGTCTGAACAAAAATTCTCTAATTGGCATATTTAGCCAGATATTAGCGGGAAACCTGTATTTCCAGGTTTTGGGGTCCATTTTCAGCCCCTTCCGCTACCAAGAACGCGTTAAGGATTTTCTCATTTTAAAACACCTGCGATGATCTACAAATTGCGCTATGTGGGAACTCATCCGCGATTTTTCTACAGGTTTGACCTTTCAGTTACTGGACTACATCGAATAAGACCTGTAGCTAATTTTCCAGCAAATAAATCCAGATAAACTGCACTGTTTACAGTTGGACCAATGATATAGATTTCTATAATACCATCCCAAATATTGATTGTATATCACGTTTGAATATGCTAATTATAAAATACGAGTTTGTAGAAGAATACCTAGTAATGGGAAATCTGTCGGTTTCAGGAAAGGTAGCCTCAATTTTTTGCTAAAACCACTTACAAAATATGCCCTACGTTGAAAATAATAATCATATAAATTCTGGTTTAACTGGACCTTAATAGGATATATATTTTATTTTTCGACAGTATCTTGTTCACGGATATTCTGGAAATAGATTGTTCTCCTGGCAATAATTCCACGATTCCTCCAATTCTCCTCTTCAGTCATGACAGTTTTTGTTTTTCCATTTTTCTCATATGAAACAAAATTAGTTCTATTAAATTCTTCAATTGATTTTTGAAAGATTCGTTTATTAGGCTTTATGCGATTTATATAACGTTTGCTATATTCGTTCATCTAATTAGTCACTATTTACCACATTCACCCAGAATCCACATAATATCTACTAATCTTCAATTTGAAGTTTATAGCAGCAGTTTATTAGAGATAATTTCACTTATAATAATAAATTATAATCAAAAGTCTAAATGTCAGTTTTACACAAAATAATATTGACATTTCACATTACACTTACTTCATAGGCAATAGGTCTTAAAACTAGCAATAACAAATGATGTGGTTTTTGTTAGTAGTTTCTAAAAATAAATATGAAAGAAATGAACAAAAATAAAACTATTATAAACGTGAGTTGAAATTAAACTTCCAGATAAACGGTATTATTGAATTAACTAACTGAAACTAATATTATGTGCAGGAAACGCTAAAAATATATGAAATTATAAAAAACATTTTTTTTGTGCTACTTTGTGAAAGTTAAACATTATTAAATGTGTTCTACAACTGTAAATTAGAATATTTTCAATAAAATGTTGCATTTCATATATGTTGGGGGGGAGGTCACTTTGAGCACCTTTCCGAGTTGAGAAAATAATTTTGTGATTGTATTATTACTTTATTTCGAGCTAGTGGGCAGTTGTTTGCCATTAGGAAGAGAGTATTTTAGTAAATATATATAAGAGGAACATTTGTATCGAAGGTGTTTTATACGAGGGAGTATAGTTCTCGCCGTTTACTTAGATGTACCAAATCGAATCTAGTGTTATTTTAACTCCGCCCGAGCGACAACCATTGGTCAAACAAATAAAGTTCCATTGGCAGTGGCGTCGGTACTTATCGTACATTTATTTATTAAGTAAATGTGCAAAATAAGATAAGTTTTGCTAACGTTTTTCTCTACTACAATAATTGCTTGTCAAATGGTAGTTGTAAACAATTGCATTATTTAGCTATTAATAATTAAGAAACTTGTTGGAATTTTTTCTTTTGTCATTTTTAATGCCTCAAGATAATGTAGTCTTAGGTCTTTTTTTTCTAATCGAATTGACTTAAACTTTTTAATGTACTTTTAATGAACAATCACTTATAGAAGGTTTATCGATTTCTAATTTCATGAACATGAAGTTACGAAAAAATATTAAGATAGAGACTAAGATTTAAGGAAGTGCTTTTTTATATCCGGTATTACTTTCATTCAATTTGTTCATTGCCGTTAAATAAAACACTGTAAATTTGGTATCAGTTTCTCTTCTACCCATTTTCTGTAATTTTGCCCATTCATCTCGTCGTGGTAATCTCCAGACTTGCTCCCTGACTTAAACATTAACAAACTATCTTTTATAAACCCCATTTCACCACCAGCATGAACTATTATCAGCCGATGACCTTTAGAGATAGTAGTAAACAATCCCTTTGTAGTGTCGTCAGTCCAAGACTTTGAAGATGTCCACTGTGGACGTAAGTTTCATCTACAAATATAATTGGTCTATTGTGACATCGAAAATTTTTGATTTGTCGAAGATACTTCACTCTTAAACTTCTAATTTCCATTTTCTCAACTAAAACTTTTCTATTGTTTTCCGTTTTTCTCCAACGAAACTTCAATTTTTTAAGAATACTTCTTAAAGACGTGTCCGATACAGAAATATCTAAATCTTTTTTGATTTTCTCATTCAGTTTTCTTACATTGACTCGACAATTTTCTGTCTTATGAAAATCATGAATTATTCGTCGAATGTCTGTACTTTGATATTCTGGAAGATCTGTAACTGTTGATTTCCTAATACGTTTTTTCTTAGGACTAGAAAAAGGTTCTTTCCCAGTCTTCTCCAATGATTTTTGCCCTTCATGAATAATTCTTTCCACTGTAGCAACAGAAACAGAAACTCCTATAAAGAACACAGAAAGAGAATCGTTATAATTTGTATAAAAAAAGATTGAAATATATAATAATTTAAAAATTTTTTAATAGGGATCGGTCAATGAAAGTAAAATAATATTTAAAATGGTTTCATAGTTTTATTATTACGTTTCGACATTATATAAATAATGCATCATTTGTTTTAATATACATTAAATCTATATTTTGATAAAAAGATTTTAGGAACTTTTACAATTTAATTTTTTTAAAAAACTTTATTTTATACCACATTATACCTATTTACTTCGTCGAAACGTCGTATTTCAAATAAAAAATATGTGGTTTTTGATTCCAAATAATTATGCAAAAAGTAAAAATGTGATGTTAATAAAATCTAAATTTTATCTTACCTATCACTTCTGATGTTTTTATCTTTACATCTGTTAGAGTGTCTTGTTCACTTTTAACCGTTTTAAAATAATTGTACACTTTAAATATAACTTCACGAGTTTGTCCGTGTAGACGAAGCTTACGCTTATTTTCACTTTGATGAGACATTATCAAAAGACTAAACCTAGCCCGCTACTGAGTACTTCTTGTGGTTGGGTGTTCGTTCGAGCGCACTTAACCAACTGCTGTCTTACGTGAAATAATAGATATTGCTGTCTCGCTTGTCTAGTACATCTAAGTAAACGGCGAGAACTGTAATTATCTTGGGGGTTATTGTCGTTATTGTATTTTATTCGAGGAATTTCTGTCCAGTGAGTAATTGACCTAATACCAGAAAAAAAAATTACGTGAGTACTCATTGACTACTCTTCACAAAAGTTCAATTATTCGTTACACTATTTACTCATTTTTAGCTATTCACGATACGATTATAAAATATAAATAAAAGGGTTTTACAATTGTTGATTTAGCTAGTCTTACAAGCGCGTTATGGTTCACAAAATAAATAGATGTAATAGCATTGCTCTCATTAAATAGGGCTGCGTTGCTGTCTGTTATCAGAGTTTCCTTGCTCCATAATATATACTCGTAATAATAAGTTAGTTAGGTGTTGATTTCATTTCAAGTTATTCGATAAATTTAATTGTTTTAGTATTTTCAGAACAATATATTGTTATTACTTAAGCAATTAAATTATTCTACTTTATTATTTAGTATTTACATCGGATCTTTCAAAATAATATTTGTTAAAATGAAAAATATGTGACATTCATTTTTGCACATACTATTATTACGAATAGAGGCGGTTTGAGTTTTATAAAAAAAATAAATGCAACTCAGGGTAGGTTTTAATTTAATATATTAATGAATTAAATAAAATTCTCATCACTTTCGTTAGATTCACTTAAAAAAAAATTACCGTCTTAATCTTCGCCTGGATTAATAACACATTCATCTACAACCAACCCGATCCAATAATGACAGCCTAGAAATCATTTCTTTTTCAATTTTGATAACTTTAATAAATTTTTGTTTATAGAAACAACGAGCCACGTGTGTCGATGCTCTTAAATCCATGAAGTGTAGCCGCGTTCTAAATATGGAGGGAGCCCTGTTAATTGTGTAGAGGCAACAACATAGTTTAGGTAACTGAGACAGACTGGAAATCGTGTGGCGGGATCCAAAATGTACCTTTTCGGTAAATCAATATACAGGTAACAAGCGCACAGACCGATATTTCAGTACAATGTTTTGCATCGATGTCGTCAACTTAGTTTGTCGATTGTATTTGTAGGTAATTAGAATGTAACGTCGTGTAGGGAGAAATGAAGGGAGGGGACGAAGCCTATATCAGTGCGTCACAGTCTCAGCTCTAAACTGTTGCTTTTTAATGGGGAGGTTGTCTCGTATTATGAAATTCTGAAATGGGTTGTATAGATAGGTCACTTTAACAAAAATACTTTTTATCAGAGTTTTTGATGTCGGATTTTTTCGAAAACTTTTTATTTCAATATTATTAGCTTTATTAACTGGACTTGGAAAGGATATGCCAGGTTTTCATTAATTAAAAATCTCAAATTAAACTTTCTAACACAGAAAAACAGAAAATACACTACTTTATGTTTAAGAGTTACGACATTTGGGCGTTTTAAAATAAATAAAAAAACGTTATAAATATGTAATTAACGAATTGAAATCGTAACATGCACCACATAACAATAAATATGTTATTTTAGGTAAAAGGGGAAGTTATATTCATTTTCAAATTAATAACCGATAGTTTTAATTAATAATGAATCATTTTTTAAACATATATTAACATAATCTTTATATGAATCTAAAGTAATTTAAAATGAATGTATTCCTGGGCATCATCTCACTGAGTGCTTTGTACTATCCTCGTTAATGAATTACCCCTTGCGTCGTGTTCACAATACGAAAGCATCTTTTGTAGAAAAGCATTCGGTTATTATTAATATAGAGTGTGAAAACCTCATATGGAATAAAACTATGTTGCCGTTATTTTAGAGACGGCAACAGCAGTCCCCTGATTAGTCAGTGGAAAACCATGTACCATTGTATATTTTTGAAAAATTATCAAAAAACTGATTTTAACGACCTATAATACTTACACAGTAATAGCACTTTGATTTCTCTAGACCGAGTTAAAATATGTGCGATCTGTGGCACAACAGAGAGTTCTTAGTGGCTGCTATTACGGTCATTAGCGTGTTAGTTTTAAAAAGGAATGGAATACAACAAAAATTTGGTAGCAAATAAATATCACGGTGAGTATCTAAAAAGCATTAATTACATTTTTTGACTCGATTTTATGAGTCAAATAATTGTTACTTGCACTTTCGACAAATTCTCAATTAACTTTTTGTACTGCATAAGTAATAAACTATTACTATTTTTAATCATTTTTATATTAGATGCTTACTAAGTAATTTATACTAAAATAAAAAATACAATCTAAACAGGGATATAAAAAAACTGTTACTTGTTTCAAGATTCACAAAGAGCTAACCAATGATAGTACTCTATATAAATTGCATTTATTCAATAACGAGAGGGAAAACCATATTAAAATACCGGTGAAAATCTAAAAGTGTTCACTAAAGCACATTTTCCCATCAATCCTGCCAGGAGTGACAGAAGCAAAATCATGAGCGCGGCCAGAATTAGATTCGCACTACTGTAGACGGGACTGGATGTACTAATTTAAAATTATTGTCATATGTTAAGAGTCTGTGTTGTTTAAAAAGCGACTGATTATTGTTACAGTCATATTCGAACCCGAGCTAAAATGGAAATGAGGTCTGAATCGTCCTAATCTAGATTTTAAAAGCATAAATACGGAGCGAATCAGCGAAGTAAATTTACCCTTAACATTGCAGCGGAAAAGAATATTTACAGTAGGAAAATTACTAGGTCAGCCAAATATAAAAAAATTAGTTTGTCTGGGGTATGTCGATGACATTTAGTTATGGTTAGAAACAAATACACTAACATAAATTCGGTGCGCTCTCAAACAGAGCTTTTAACCCTCATAAAACCACAATTGTCAATTTTCTAAAGATGAGGATATCGCGAAGTAAAAACCCACTAGTCCAAAATATAATAGAACATAGATTTGCCCAAGAAGTAAAATACTTGAAAATCATCATTGACTCGACGTCGCTTTAATGCGATGGAACATTTAAAAACCATATTTGTCTGTTAATTTAATTAGTAAAAAGTCAACTATCCTATTAAAGCCATAAAAGTGGCACTCACTTTATTTTTATTTCGAGTAGTTGTTGCTTTTTAACCATTTTCTGTTTGTAACTATTTAATGCAGTGTAGAAATTAAACATTTTCACGTGGGAAACGAGTCCTTTTCCGACAGAACTAACAATTTAACAATATTTTCCAGATGACAAATTATGAATGTTACATTCGATTTGCATAAAAATATACGAGGACTGCTCAACAAATATTTACTTACCTTTATTGTTTTTATGATATCTCCGAAACAAAAGAAAGTATTTTGTCGCTTTCGACAGATTGTGCGGCAACTTTCTGTCTCAAAGCGACAAAGTATCACTTTTCTCTCTTAATACACATACAGCTATTTTGTAGCTGCTTGAATTGGTGTAAGGAAATCAATAAAATAATGATAGAAACTCTGAGATTTTGAACATCAAATTCTAGAAGATACCATTTTTAGTTCCTTTATCTCAAAAATATTTTAAAAATCTAAATATTTTAATTTTATGAACGATAATTATTTACACATATTTAGATAAAATGGCTGTAAATGAGTATTTACAGATACATAAATGTCTCATTGTAGTAGTAAAGTAAAAGTAAGCAAGCAAGTAAAGTTACGTACCTGTGTATCTATATTGGCCAGACCCTTAGCGTTTTTGAAATCAGATATAGTCAACACTTACGAGCTTCTAGACTAAAATAACTAGATAAGTTACATTTTACAAAACATCTCATTGACATTAGTGTTTTTTTATTTGCTTTATATGTTCAGGCTGGCGGAACTATTTTTCCATTTAACTAATTTTTTTTCTGAAATAGGGGAGCAACTTCTGTCTTCTGTGTTTGTGTTTTATTTCCGTAATTATCAATCAATTATCTGCAGAACTGTTATTGTGTGTATTTTCGTTAAATAAATCATGTTTCTGAATTGCAGTTAATGAAAGTCAAACGAAAAGTAGGACACTGACAACTACTGTTATTTGCAAAGGCGTTTTAAACAACACTTGCCATGGTAAATTTTTGTCCATTTTTAATTGACGCTGTCTAAAAAGAACACTGAAATGTAAAAGAACACTTACATGATTTTTTTTTTAATTTTTGCAATAAATTTGAAAAATAATAAAGAGACCTTTCAAATGATGGATCACAAGCCTTAATTTAGGAATGACATTTTTTCGTTGGAGCATTTTTTTATAAATACGCATAATAATTGAAATAATGAATTTATTCAATTTGACGGTTACACACTGTACATATGATTCTTATAATTAATAAAATTGGTAAATTTAGGTACGTGTAATTTTAGAAAAATTGCAATATTGTCTGGAAAGTTTATTCATACTTTTGTTTTTTGTATGAAATCAAAATCTTTATGAATCTACAGATAATAATAAAGAGGTGATTATACATGAAAACACTTTTCGAAATAACTATCTGAATTAGAGCAGACATCATTAAAGAACCTATAATGAGCGAGCAGTATTAAAAAGTATTTTATTTTATGAAAAAATTTTTACTCCAACAAATTTGTAATGTAAATTTTCGTTACATCTTCTATTTTAGATTAGATAACATAAAAGTTTTAACGTTTTAATAGACAAAATAAACAAAATCTAATAATTATATTCAGAATTAGATATCTCTGACTTAATCAGTTTAGTTTTTAATTTAAACTTGAGTATTTTCTGTCGCGCAATTCCTTTCTTTCGTTTTAGCTTTTGATCTACGTCTGGCTCTCTTTACTGAAAATGATTTATGTCACTAAAACTTTTAGTAAATCCCTAGAGTTATTTAAAATTTTAAAATAAAAGTTTGACTCGACTAGATTAATTGGCAAGAAAACAGCTTTGATAAAAACTTCAACTGTAATAAGATGAAGTTATAATTTAAATAACAAATCGCTGATAATATTATATTACAACTATTTTTGATATGAACTTTGAATAATAGAGTTTTTATTTTGATAGATTATAACACAGAAATAAAAGAAAAGAGTATTTTGTAACAAATGGAAAAAAGAAATAAAATTATGAAGTTCTATAAAAAGTGCTTGATGCATAAGAGACTCCGAAAGCTTGAATTCAAATATCAAAAACGTTAAAGTTAAAGCATAAAAAATAAAAATGTAAAGTAACCAATGTAATCCATAAAAAAAATTAAAATTATCTTTAAGACAAACCAAATTTCGAAAGCCTTCTTTAATTTACATGCCGAAAGTAGTTATTGTGACTGATGAAAGTAACTATTTCTGCTTTAAATTGATAGCGACAAAAAGGGAAGTAACTTTTAAGTAACTGGTCTTTTACTGGTCTGTTTTGATCAGTGGACGTGCTTGGACCTCATGTTAATTTAACATTGACGGAATTTTCTTTCTAAATATATCATTTTTTTATAAATCTAGTTCAACCTCGCGCAACCCGCTACCCGCCAAATACGAGACAAATTTTCATTGAAATGGCTATGGTCGTGCGGAGCTCTATAACACGAAATTCATAAACTTTACTTTCTCTTTTCTACGATTTATTTTTATTGTTTGTAAATCCCAATTTTGTCACTTTTATTTTTATGCGCCACTGATAAATATCTTGATAAGAAAAAAGGGTAAATGGTACAGATCCAATATTTTTATATTCAGATTTTTCTAAGAATCGTTTTCATATAATTATCTCTTTGTGACATCTATTCAAGACTGCCTGTATTCAAAAATTTATCGAGATCTCCATTATTATGAATAATTTATCAAAAATTTCTGAATTGTATAAAATTGAAATTTTTGTCCTATTTGAAAAACAGAAATATATAAAAGCATTAGGTTGGAATCAACAAAAGATTTATTAAATATGACAGACATATAAATCAAATTATAGATAAGGGCACAATATTTTCTTTGAGTAAACATTTGGAATTGTTATTTGAGTAATTTATTGAAGAGTTGTAAATAATGAACACTATTTTTTTGTAATTTAAATTGTAAAGCTCTCTAAAACTGGTGGCCTTAACAAATTTATATAAATTGTGGAAATAATTTTTGGAGTGAAACTATTTTTGGAGATTTATGAAAAATGCTGAGTCATTTCAACTTTTGGAAATGATATCGGAGAGATAGAAGAAGCAGAAAGAGAGGAATATACAGGTAATAATGAGAACAACATAACTTCAGAGACACAGAGCACAGAGTGGCTTTAGAAAAGAAAGATGTACACAAGATCATGTATTTTCGATAAAAGAGATTACAGATAGAGCCCTAGCTACAGAAAAAGACGTATATGTAGCATTCATAGACATGGAAAAAGCATTCGACAGAATACCTAGGAAGAAAATGTGGAAATGTCTGAAGGATAGCGATATAAATTCGAAGTTAATAAGAATTATAAATTGTATGTAAAAACTAACTAGAAACAAAGTAATAAGTAAAAACTCTATGTCACATGAATTCATCATAAAAAAAGGGAGTTAGACGGGGAGGGAGTTTAAGCCCATTACTGTTCATTATCTACATGGACAAAATAATAAAGAAACAGAGAGGAAAACCAAGCCTTTACACATTGCATACAAAAATTTGGAAAGAATCGATATTAATGAATGTGCCTTTGCAGATGATGTGGTGATAATAACTGGGAGTGAAAAAGACCTGAAAGAAAACTTGAGAGTATGGAATCAAGTATTATTAGAGAATGGCATAAAAATGTACAAAGCGAAAACAAAGGTAATGGTAATATCACGGTAAAGGAAGAACCTAGATTTTACAATAGATGATGAAAAGATAGAGCAAGTTAGTAGTTTCCAATAGTTAGGAGTAATGTTAGAAGAGACAGGAAAGCAGGAAATAGAAATAAGTCGCAGAGTAGAAAGCAAATAGAGTATACTATGCTTTAAACAGAGGTTTATTAAATAAAAAAGAAGTATGACGGAAAACTAAGATGAACGTCTACAAGGCTAAATGCAGGCCAATTTTAACACATGGGTGTGAGTAATTCAACACAAGTCAAGAAAGTATGGGAGGCAAGAGTGCAGAGTAAACGAAGGAGAGGCAGACCAAAGTAATCTTGGAACAATGTAGAGGGAAAAAATAGAAAAGGAGAATATGACGTGAGGAGAGGCAAGGATTTTGGCACAAAACAAAAAGGACTGGAACAAGTTTATAAAGAAATAAAGAATATACTAAGCTTTTACTTTTTTAACATTGATTTTTGTCCATTTTTCGGTTGAAATAATATTTATTTAACTTATCTAGAGAAGCATCCCAAAAATTGAATCGAGTTTTTATTTTTACAAATACAGACTACTGGAAAATGTGACTAACGGACTGTACTTAGGACATAATCTCAATATGTTTCGATTGTTTATCCTATTTAAGAATATTTGGAAATTATGCTCTTCCTATATTTGTAAATAATAACAGGAGCAGTTTACAAGAAATAAATGTCTGCTTCCAAAGGCGATAAAAGTACTTATTTCCACACTACATGTGATATATACACTTCTAGTAATTTGATTTACAACATTACGAAAACGAAATAGAGCCATTACCAGGAACTGCGTCAACATTTTAGAAAAACACAGGGACCCGTCTATTTTTGATCAAAAGGGGACACTTTTTTCCGGTATTTTCCACTTCGCTGCTTATACCTCCAAGCGAGGGTAACAATTAAATGGTATTAGGGGTCGAGTGAGGTATCATTTTAAAGCCCTTTCAATTTTCTTTACAACAGTCTTTAAATTTTAAAATTCAGCCTAATACTTTTTAATAAATTACATTTTAAAGTTTAAATTATGTTTAGTTGTTTACATATTTCTAAATTAAATTAAATGTTCAAATTGATGACCGCCCGCCTCCTTACAATAATAAAGATTTTGTTCGAAACGTTTTCGCACATTCCGAAGAATTTCCGGAGTGATTCGATGGCACTCATCGACAATTCTTTGACGCAAATCTTCTAAAGAGGCTGATTTTATTTTGTAGATTTTACTTTTGAGGCAGCCCCACAAAAAAAATCAAGGGGCGACAAATCTGGTGACCGTGGAGGCCATTCAATGTTACCTCTTCTCCCAATCCAGTGCCGTGGAAAATATTGGTCTAAATACTGACGAACAATCAAAGCATAATACGAAGGAGCACCGTCCTGTTGAAACATTAAATGATCTTCACTATACTGTTGGCCATTTTCAATAATATCGGTCAAGGTAGGTCAATAGCATCTTGCAGTAATTGCAAATCAAATTACCACGTAAAAAATATGGACCCATCAGCCGGTCACCGAAAATGCCAGCCCATACATTTAATTTTTGCGGTTGCTGTGTATGTACCGCCTGGAAAATTCTTGGGTTTGAATCAGACCAGTAGCGGCAATTATGACGATTTACGGTACCGTTCATAAAAAAGCTGCATTCATCGGAGAAACAGATATTAAAAAGAAATTGTGGATCGTTCGCTGCTCACTCACTCATTATTTCGCAAAATTGCAAACGGTGGTCATAATCATCCTCATTAAGTTCCTGCACTAGATGTATTTTATACGGATGGAGTTTGTTCTTCTTCAAAATGATTTGAATGCTAGTTCGATTGATCCCAGATGCAGATGCTCATTGCCTTGTACTCAACGTAGGATCTAGATGAACATGTCCCAAAACTGCAACTTCACTAGCTGTATTAATTACAGGCGGTCTATTTTCTCGTTTTTTATTAGCTTGTAATTTTTTAACTAACTCTAGAACATACTTCCTACTGACGTGTTTATCTTGATATATTTCATTAAATAACTGAGCCGTTACATTTGCACACTTATTGTTTATAAAATAAAGCTAATTTCACGTTATTTGTGTGTCCGTATCGTATCCATTTCATCTTTTACAAATGTGATAAAAAAATTACAAATCAACATTTAAACCATTGGTGTACTCAACGACCCATGTGTCATTTTCAGTATCTTAACCAAAATGAAAAAAATTCCAATTTTAAAAACTCTTATTAAAAACTGAACAAGTACATAATTTAAATTTTAAAATGTAATTTTTTAAATAGTATCAGGCCGAATTTTAAAATTTAAAGACTGTTAGAAAGAGAATTGAAAGGGCTTTAAAATGATGCCTTACTTGATCCCAAATGCCATTTAAATATTTTAGGGCGATTGTTACCCTCCCTTGGAGGTGTAAGCAATGAAGTCGAAAATACCGGAAAAAAATGTCCCCCTTTGATCAAAAATCGACGGGTCTCTGCGTTTTTTTAAAACGTTGACGCAGTTCCTGATAATGGCTCTGTTTCGTTTTCGTTTGGCCATCCTGTACATTCCTGTTATGTTTACACAAGCATCATTTAACAGCACTGGCAAAATATTCCGCAGAAAATTAAGATAGATGGGAAGATGTGTGGTCTTATTAATTTATTTATTTATTATCAATGCTGCGCCACCAAACGTTAACAGAAACTTTGCGCGTTGTTAGTAGACTTCTCTTGTAGCAAATGTATTTTCTTTTATCCAAACGTGGGAGTTTCGTAAATTACAAACTGCGCCTTGTGTGACCCGAGCCTCATCCGTGATAAACCTCTACTTCTTTGATTTTGAATGATCTAATTTCTAAAAGTCATTCGTGGAATTGTTTCCTCTGCTAGTAATCTCTGTAATTCTTTACATGAATGGATAAAGATTATGTTTTTTATTCCGTAAAGGTAACAAGAGGTACATTTGTTATATGTCCAATTCTTCTTGTACTAACCTCTAACAATATTTAAAATATTTTGTTCCATATTTTTTTTTGATGTTCATTTAACGTAATCGTTGGGAATCTACCGTATTATCCTAAGTAATTAAACACGAATAAATATTTTACGATTTGGTAACTTTCGGCCAGGGAACCTTATTCCATGTTTAGTTTTTGCAGCTGTAGTACTACTATTACAAAAGCCATAATTAAAGACAATATCAGCGTATTCTCGACTAGAAAATTTATAAAGCATATTTAATACTCATTACACAAAAGAAAAAATATTAAAACACTGTAGGAACTACAATTACCAAACAATGTTTGACAGAAACTAGAAATTTGCAAACAAATGACACAAATTTCAATGTATCTAGTTCATATACTATTAAAAGTGTATAGATCCCACGTTGGGGGGAAATAAGTATTTTTATCGCCTTTGGAAGCAGACATTTATTTCTTGTAAACTACTCTTGGTAGCTGGTTTTCAGAAAGACGAATTTTAAAATTTTTTGTTAAGCCGGTCCTAGATTTCATTTTTGATAATACTTTGATATATTTTCTAGGTAATGGTTATTATGGGTTCTAAATATCAAAATAATATGTAGAGTAAATCGGAAGATATGAGCTCCGAAAGAAATAAACCAAATTGATAAAACACCCTGTAACTCAGTTATAAAGGGTGGAAAACACAATAAATATAGGTTATTTGAAACCACTAAAGTGCCCCCCATCTAAAGTTAGGCCCTTTCCCAATGAAACCCCCTGTATTATTAATTTTAGTTTCTCATATCTGAACCGATGAATTTGGAGCTACATCGGAAAACATCCGGTCTCTTGAAAAAGATGTAAATCTACTTAAGTCATAACTTATTTCACCGAATTTAAATATATATATATATATATATGTATATAGCTAAAATATTATGAAATGAGTTCAGCCATGTTACGTGACAAATTATTACTTGAGGTTAAATTAGTTCATTCAGATTCAGCTGAAGCAAAATTTAAATTTAAACCATACAAAAAAGTTACTGGACTATCTACAAAAATCGACATAAACTGTTCTCATAGAATAAAAGTAACTTTTTTTTTTATTACTTGAGGACCATAATTATTAGGTTGTCCTGGTTTTATTATTTTAATGCAAACTTGTTACATTGTTATTCAATTAAGCTAAGCCGGATTAGTTATTACAAACTGGGTTTTATGTTGATGTGAAAGGACCTTTATTGATTTTATAATCGTGAAACAAAAGACCGTTATGGCTTTAAGCTTTTCATTCTGTCTCTTTTCGTTTATTAGCAAAATATTCATAATTACTTTTCTGCGATACAATAAAATACAATAGAAGGTAGAAAATTATATATGTCTTCATTTGAGAAAGGTAAATTCTAAACTAGATTAAAATTAAGTAAGGAAAAGATAATAAACTTGATTACACGCTTTATACTATATAAATGTAAAAATGTAAAATCAATATCATACGGGCTGCTCCTTATATATATATATATATATATATATATACTGTATTAAGTAGATTTATTCCTCAGTAGTTATGACACTTTGTTTGGTCTCCCTTTTTGAAGATCAGCTTCATTAATACTAAATTCCACTTTGTTGGCATTTGTTCTTAATTCTATATCTTTTTTTATTAATTCGAATACTTGTTTATTTAGCTCCCCCATTCTTTACTAGCTCATTATCTATTGCATCTGGTCCTGGTGTCTTTCTTTGTTTGAGATTTGATATTACTTCTTCATATTCTACATATGTTGGAGTGAATTTCTCTTCTTCTTTCTCTAGAATATCAAAATTTTCTTCTGTAATCCGATCATTTCTAAACTGGATTTCATATTATGTTTTCCATTCAGCTTTATTGATACTAGCAGTTATTTGGTTTTTTTTTACTTTGTTTTCTTATACAGTTGAATAATCTTCCATAATTTTTTCTATCCTGTTCTATTTCTGTCATCAGTTTCTTTACTTATTCTGATTTCATTTTTTGGCAGCATTTGTCCGCCTTTTTCTTTTTTCTCTTGTATTCTGCCAATTCTGTTTTTCCTCCTATAGTTATCCATTTTTTTTTCATGCTTGATATTTTTTCTTTTCGCATTCTTCATATTGAACAAACTTATATATACAACAGGTTTATAGGGTGGTTGTACTTTTAAATGAATAGTAGGTCATTGAAGGCTTATTAATAGTATTTTAAATTTTCTAAGATTAGACATTCCTTTGTATATTCAATAATTTTAACTAAAGTAAATAATATGTCATTTCTTCTGACTATTTAATAATATACTTATTTTACAATTATATCAATCTCTAATATGCTTTGATTGGGAAACCATATATTTTGCTGTCGAGAAGGATAATTGTAGTCTAATAATTTCTTAAATACAACACAAGAAGTAAGTTTTTTTTTATTGCTATTGGGATACTTTGGCTATCATATCACGATTATAAAAATACAACTCTAGTGGTATCTTCATGCCTATTTTTTACTGGTCTTATTAGCAAACTGTTGCTTGAAGGCTCTATTCCAACAAGTTTTCTACTTTAAAGTGAGAAGTGGAAAATTGAAAATAGGGAAATGTCGAGTAGCAGCAGGTGTTCGGTGTTTGCTGTTTTACTGTATGTCGACACATTTTCACTTCGGTAAATTACAACGAACACGATATATAACGGCTGGCCAAAGTTAAAAGCCAGCGTTTGCAGGCAATTTAGTTTTGATGAACTGTTTGTGAATTTATTTTATATTAATTTGCTTTTTATAAATAGCTTTATCTCATAAATTACATGTAATAGACATTCTGTGACCGGTGTTTCAAAATAAGTATATTTTGGAAATAATGAATTTTTCATATATTTCCATCATACAGTAGATTTATCAGTTCGAGAGTGTCAATTTTTAAATTTTATTAATGAATGCTGTTTTAAACAAATTAAAAGGTAGATCCGAGGAAATGGTTCCAGTAATTATTCCGAGTTTAAAATGGCTTAAGTAAAAATTTTTGGACATGAAATTGATGAAAATAGTTTAAATCAATATTTTGTAGATATGAAACAAATACACCAATGATTAATCAAATAACTTGTATAAAAGTGTTATTCAACTTCTTACTACTATTTGTAACTATATTGATTTATATGGTAAGTGGACAGAAAAAGATTTAATTAAATTATTTTTTTAATAAAATTCCTACTGGGCTTAAGAAAAATATTAAATTCTGTAATTCGGGAAATGAGACTGACAAGTTTAAAATAAGCAATTTAATTAATTAGAAAAGAAGACAATGTTAAATACATATCATTTTAAAAAGTAGTATCAAAAAAAATTCACTAATTTAGGAAACGATTCACATAATTTATCAAGAAAGGTTATAAATAAAACTTATTTCCAAACTCCTCAATCCTTTCCTATTCAATGTCCAATGTACACAGACACACACAGCCTTAATTTGCTCAAATCTCTACGTAAACTCAGTTTCCTTTATTCAAATTTAAAGACAACTAAATCCACTATCGAAATCCTAAATATCCGACTGACCAACTTCCAATGTTTGGTAAACCTCAAAATCAAATCCCAACACTGTTCAACACAGAACTACGCCACTCGAGTCACTAAACGAGAAATACTAGGCTCCAAAACAGAAATAACAATCATTTTCAAAAATAAAATTTTATTTCCGAGAGATTATATATAGAAACGAATCCGATTAGTCCTTTTTAGAACATAATGGCAACAAGTGTTCTTAATCCGGACGGACATTTTATGCTTAACTAGTACAGGACCTCGGATTAGGGCCTAATTGGAATATTTGAATTGAAGAATTTATTAGTCTGCAAGTAAAAAAAAAATATATAACAATTTTATCATCATTTATAATCAAAATAATTTATCAATAAAAATTAGTAATGAAACAAAACTTTTCTAATTAATTTACATAATAATGGAAATAAAATACATATCTAATTTTAAAAAGTATTAGTGTATTTGTTCCTGCATCATACTTTTCCAGCACCTTTAGATACCAAAAAACGAATCACATATCTCTGCTTTTCTTTGTTTGCCTCCATTTTTAATGGACAACACACTTTTCACTACACTCACCTACAGAGAAAAAAACAAACGACTGTGTCTACAGATCTGCGACTTGTCACAAAGCATTTCTCCTACCTCAAAGATAGCTGTATCGATAATTAACAATACTTTTGCGTTTTATGGAGGGCGGTTTCATTTGATTTCCCTCATAAAAATAATAACTTATAAATTATGATTTTTCTCCATTTAAAATGGGGCTGTAACCTAAAAATTTTTTTATGATAATGCCCTTTTTATTATTTAGATCTAGAAAATTTTATTACAGCCTTTTTATATTAATTAAAAATAGAGAGAAATAAAATGTGTTCTCTAATGTTCCTAGAAAAGATTAAAACGTTGTCGGATAAGGATTTTTAATTAAAAGTACATCCGGACATTTCGCTTCACACAATGCAGTTCGTTAGGATGAAGCAATCTCTGAAATCCAAAATAACGATCAAGAAATAGTACAGGAATTTTTTTTTTTTTTTTTTTTTATTTTATTTATTTAACGTCGGCCTATTTCTGCTACCGAGGCTAAACACCGACGCCGGGAGCACGCTACCCCTAACCGAAAATTTTGCCGAATCCTCAGGTATTCCAACCTGAGGTAGTGATCTTTAACGAGCCCAACATCCATGGACTCGGGACCGACAGCTTAACGTCTCCTCCGAAAGACGGCATATCTCCACTATACCTCGTGCTCATTGGTATAGTGCCTGCGAGCTGTGATATGCTACTAGTCGCTGCAGGCTGTACGGGCATACGGTCTTCGCTGGTGGTCACCCATCCAACTACTAACCGCGCTGGACACTGCTTAACTATAGTTATCGCATCACAGGCGTATCCACTATAGAGCTGGGCCCTTGCCCCAGTACAGGAATTAAATCAGCACTCAATAAAAATAACCAAATCGTAATTGCGACCAGTATTAACAGGATTTTGTCTAATTTAAATCAATTTGTAGTGGAAATTAACGATTACTTACATTTTAGATCAACTAAATTTATTATTTTTTTTTACAGCTTTTAACAGATATACAAAATTTTCAAATTTCGAAGCTTTACGTACTAGTATCCGAAAGTCAGATGAACTAGAAACTGTTCTAAAAACTAAAATTTTGGTTATAAAAATTAGTTGATGCTTTTTATGTTCATAAAAAAAATGTTTTTGCTATGGACTTTCCCCCAGTTTTTCCTGAATATTTCTCTTTTCCATCTCCATTCAGTTCCTGCCTTCAATGTTACATTTTAATTCCCGGAAATACCTATGTATCGATCTGAATCCCAATTACTACCGTCCTAAAAAAGAGGCTGTGTAATAAACAATGGAGTGCACATTTCAACAACTCCGGTTTCAATTCAATTCAAATCCCTATTCAAGTTAATAAAGAATGTAATTCAACAAATTTTACTTTTCGTGAAACAATCAGAAATTTAGTAATGAAAACACAACTTTTTCTATTTATTTCTTAACATAGTTTCCTTTAAGGGTCATACTGTTATGTACTGGTTTGTTTTTTTATATATAAGAGAATCTTAATATTATTTTCAGGAGTTTATCCGCTTTGTAACTTGCTTAATGAAATTAAAGAGGCTGAGGAAAAACAATAACAATTTATTTATCTAATATAAAATATAAGGGCAACTTATAATAAATAATACATTTAATTGCAGGGGTAGGCACTGTCATGTCTCGCTCATTTAAGTTCTTAAATTAGACCTCTCAATCTCTTATTTTTCAACCAAAAAAACCGAAATGCTTTTTAATTTTGTAGACTTGAATAAAAATGTTTTTTATTATCCAATCGCGACCTTGTCTTTCACTCAGGTAATATTAAATAAAAAATAAATAAACAAGTTTTAATGAAATATCTGTACACATTCTCCTAACAATACATTTCATTCAACGGTTTTCTAATTTTTATATGGTACCCTTTAAATAATAAAACATTCAAAAAAGGCTCTTGTTGTAGCCGTAACCCTCTTCATTGACCCCAAATATCTTACCAGTAGCCATATTTTGAAGTTTGGAAGTAGCTAATAGTCGCAGGGCCAAAATCTGGAGAATACGATGGATCAAGAAAATCAACTTTGTATCTGCCAAAAGCTGTTGTTTTTGATATACAGGTATACATGCAATTATTTTACCCTTTTTAAGGTACGAGTATTTGATATTTCCCAACAATTTTAAAATAGATGTTAATTAACTGTAATTGATTTAATCATTACATTTAGAATTCTAAGAATCTTAAGTGTTTGTAAATTTAACACTAATTTTTTACTTAACCTACCATAAACCCAGCCTAAAAACTGTATTCTAGGTTTTAGATAATGCAGAACTTTTTTTCCTAAAATTAATAATAAAAAAGTTTTTCATATGATTCCAACTTAGGGGGACATATTGTATAATTTTGTTTTGTTTTTGTTATATAATTTATAGTTTGGTGCATTCGCTGTGCAGCCGTGACAGCGAATAGACGTGCCGAGAACAGAATAGTGTGTTTATTTTTAGTAAATAAAAGTGCGTAGAAATACAACGTGTGCAGACAGAGACTGATTAGTGTAATAGTGCAAACATTCAGAATTTGAAGGAAAAGGTGCGCCCTACCACAGTTCCTACCCCTCAGAGGGAGGAGCAACATTCAACTGTCTACTCAAGGAGGCTCAAAGAACGCCTAAGGGCTAAATTCGATGCAGAAAACCAATTAAAGGAACCGACAACGAGTCTACAAGAACCCAGGAAAACTCACAAGGGAAGCCAATCCATAAAGTTCAAAGCTAAGCTCCGGAAGAAGCCAGAGACCCACCCCAACACCGGTAAGGTAGGCATTACCGTTACTAACCCGATAGATGAGGAGAAAACTTCTACCCATTACACCACAGACCCTGGCCAAATTTGCCCTGAAAAAGAAAGTACGGAGAAAGCAAATACAGTAAACCGAACGTCCAGGATCAAAATCCAGGAATACATCATCCTACCTAGAGAAAAGGAAGAGTCCAGCAGCCTGGAAACATCTACCACATCAAAATCTGAAGGCCACTCGGAAAGTACGTGGAACAGCTCCACGTCGCCCGTCCAGGCGGCCAAGAAACAAAAGGCCCAGCAAAGTGCGGAGAACTACCGCGGGACTCTCAATGAAGAAAGTGTAGCGAAAGCTGTTAACGACTTCGCACAGAAATTAAACAAAATCGATTGGGAAAGTGAGGAGAAAACTAACAATCTCCGCATACGGGAGAGTGCGGAGAAAGCACCAAGACCGAGCGCATGGGAAAGCTCGTGGAAAACGATTACGATAGACGGAAACGCACCAGCGGTGGACGTGAAGAATAAAGACGAAGACATGGACACCGGCACGATAATTATGTCGCCCTCTCAGATTAAGAGAGGCAAAGCAGTCAAAACAAGAATTTTAGATTGTGGACAAAACCAGGATCCCAAAAGTACCGAAATACAGAAAAAGAAACAGAATCCCATCCAGACGAACGTAAACATAGCAAAGCACACGGACGTTTCGTCATCAGATGAGGAAACAACAGTGGAAAAAACGGTCATTGAACAACAAAAGGAAACAGCCACAGAAAACAGAGAGCCGATAATACCCCCGGCACACAGCTCCAGACATTGGTCTGGAAGTACCGTGACCCAGAATAAGAGCCCGATCCCAGCCAAGACCCACGCAAAAATAGTAAAGCACCCAATCGATCCATCCTCAGATGAAGACGAGTCAGCGGAAGAAATGGACACCGACCAACAAGTAGAGAGATATTCTCCAAACAGTGACTTCAGGAAGCTGCTCGCAAGAAATAAAGTCACAAAAGGCCAGATGGACATAATCGAAATGGCAACAAAGGGCGAGCAAATAACCGAAGAATTTAAGCTACCAAAAAAAAGCTTAAATATCAAAGCACTCATTCAACAAAAGGCGAAGACCTCACTTAATACAGAAAATAGATATCAAGCCCTGGTCAGTCACCCAGACTCGGACATTGATACAGAAGTCAACAACCCTTCCACAAGTAGTGTAGAGAAGAAGACACCAGCGGCCAAACAAGCCGCAAATAAAAAGCAGAAAGCACAGAAGACGCAGCCAACAAAACAATCTTGCCCCCCAATTGTATTAGATGGCACAGTCAGTGACAGTAGGGGACTATGGTATGAACTGAAGAAGAAGCTAAAAGGCAGCATATCATTCAAGCACACAAGGAACTCATGCATCGTATACCTGGACAACGAGGTAGACAGGAAAACCCTAAGGGAGCAACTCGACGATAAACAGGTTCCATACTACACATATACAGCTAAGAACGAACGCAAACATGCATTCGTTTTGAGAGGGATGGCGGATAACACGATAACAGACGAGATCAAAGAAGACCTGTTGCAGACCTACGAGATCGAGGCTAAAGAAATATATAAGATGAAAACCAAAGGCAGACCACTATTTTTGATCACAACAGAACCATCCATCACCCTGGAATATCTGAATAAAAACGTAAGGGTAGTTTCATACACAAGGGTGACCTGGGAACTTCGTAAATCAACACGGCTCCTAATCCAATGCCACAACTGTCAGGGTTGGGGACACGCCACGACTAACTGCAGGTTGACACCCAGGTGCCTCAAATGCGCAGAAGCCCATAAGACTTATTTATGCTTAAAACCAAGGGACACACCAGCCAAATGCGCCAACTGTGGCGGGCCACACCCGGCCAACTCCACGGACTGTGAGATCTATTGCAGAAAACTGGAATTCATACAATACAAAAACAACCAAAACAGGCCCAAAACCAGATATGTCCCAGCCCCAGCCCCCACAAGGAACCCCTGGAGTAGCAGCAGAGGCCCACCGCTTCAAAACACCCCTATCACACCCAACCTGCAGGAAGACTTCCCCCCACTAAACCCGAAGCCGGTAACGAGACAGTATGTTAGGCCAACAACCACCAACAACGGAGTCAGCGACGCCTTTCAGGATGTGAATGAGGCCTTCAAGGAACTGAACACATTGGTTAATTTGGGTGAGTTGACGAGGGCGGTCACTGATCTTAATAATAATATCAAAAAATGTAAAAATAATACTGAAATCTTCATGACATACAATGATTTTGTAAGCAACCTAAACAATTATAACTTTAAAAATTAAATTCAGGGACCAAAGTAAACTAAAAATCACAACATGGGGGAAACACAGCTGTATACATCGCATTCTTCCCATGTAGACGTCAACATAACAGCGTACACGCTGGATCCGAGCCAGGTCGTTACTGCGGCTAGAGGTTTTGGGCCCAAGAGCTCAAGACCTCTGGTCGGACCGACGACTGAGTGGTGGGCGTTCGGTCCGAGAGGTGGGGCACGGCGACCAGGTATAAAACCGGGGACCCGTGCTCGCCGGTCGGACTGAGCGCTGGACGCCTGGTGAGGAAAAATCAATTCTACAAATCCATCCGGCATTGCGGCAGGGACGAGTGAGATGTATACAGCGGCCGATCAGGCAATACGCCTCCACCAAAAAGGAGGTCTTCCTGTTTTTTCCAATTGTTTTTCAGGGCTGGGGCAATAAATAATTATATAATTAGGGTAATAACAGTAATCGAGTAATAGATCAGTACCGCTTTCGTTAACAAATATCCTCTTAATGATACCAATTTATGGTAAGGAGTAAGGGCAAGGGCGAAAAACACAGAAAGGCTAGCAGGAACAAGGAGGTATTCAAGAGCCTGTGCCGGAGCATTACGCGTCCGCGCCTTATCGGAAGGGACACGTCCCTACGATATTACCACACTTCCTGTTTGTCTAATATGATAATTAAAAATATAATAAAGACATTTTTAAAGTTAAAGTTATAGTTTGGTGCACAATTTAAAATTTATCTCTCTAAAATCAATTACAATTACGTTTCGTATTGACCACCAACTGCACACTGCAAACTCAACATTTAAATATGTTGCAATATACATAGTATTATCCTTAATATAATTTTTAATGGATTTTTAGTAAACTCTGTATATTCCTTCTTCCGCAATCCATTTACCTAACAAGTTTAGAAGTTTTACGTACGGTTTACTTCAATTGAAGATACAGGAAAGTTAAAACAAATAGGTAAGATCTTTTAAATAGAATTCATTAAGTTCTTTTATTACATTATTTGTTTACAAGCTTTAATTTTTTTTTACTTAGACTATAGGTTTTTCAAAATTCGAAAGTTGAATTTATAAAATAAGAAACTAGTAATCACAATTTTAAAAAATACATTATTAGCTAAATAAAATTTACTGCCTTATAAAATATTGTTATTTTTGAAATTGGTTTTTAATGTAATGCCAGATTTGTTAAATTCCATCGTTAAAAAGAGAATATTTTTCTTTATCTGTCCTTTTTGAAAACATGCCTATTTTTGGATAGTATTTTTTTACTATTCTATTTAGGGCAACCATCCCAGTTGGGATTACAGTATATCATGATTTTAATTGGATTTCCAGTTTTATTTTTATGAGCTTCGAAGGCTTCTTGCGTTTCTTCTAATTTAAAACGATGTGTGACTAATTGCTTCACGGATACTTTTCCAGATTTGACCATCTCTATAGCTTCGGGGTAATCATTATTGTACCTGAACGATCCTATTAACCTTATTTCTTTTACTAGAGCAGCTCCAAAAGGCAATGGCATTTCCATTCCTCCCATTCCTATAAACAGATGTAAAACTTACTTTTTTATTTTATTTATTAAATTGTTGATCAAGGTTAAGGATCAAAATGTTGTATTATAAGTTCCCGAGAAATACAAATTTATGCGAAAAGATAATAAGAGAATATTTTTTAACGTAGAATACTTAAAATAAAAGTATGATGATTAGTGAAGATTATACAAGTCAAGATAATATTAGAAAGAGGTAATCTGAAGAAATTTAAATGATATTATCTTGACTTGTATACAATAGAGGCAAACTGAATAAATATATATTTATTGATTTTTTATATTTTTAATTTTTTTATTACTCTATTTTGTTTAAGTTTCATTATAATTTAATGGACATTATATATATGTGCTTATCATAAATATACCTATCGTTATTTACCAAACTAATTTTACACTTATAAGCAGGAAATAAAGCGTAGTTGCTACGGATATGATGATCAATTGAACATATGTATTATCAAACCATGGTTTGAAGATAATTTTTGGCAGAATTATTTTATTAAATTTTTATGAAACAGAATGAAAAGATAGGTTTACTCATTGGAATGGTCAAAACACAAAACAACTATAAGAATAGAACAAGAAAAATATGCATAAGAAGTAAACAAAATAAGGGAGAAGAAAAAGTAACATTAGGACATTAAAAATGAAAATCCATTAAGAAATCAATTAAAGAAATAGGACGACAGATTAGAATGCTTAGAAAAATGAGATTATGTCGAAATTAAAAAGAGGTATTAAAAAATTGATTGAAAGTAAAAGTAAGAGCAGTTCACAAACTTGAAGAAGGATCTGGCGATAGAAAAGACAAATCAGAAAGAGAAGATTAATTTTAAATTATTATTAAGGTAAACCAGCAAATATTGGTTACAAAAAAATAAAGAGAAATTAGAAATACAATCGTAAAACCAATAAAAGATTTAAATAAACCAAACCACAGTTTAACGACAAAGGCAAAGACGGATATGAAAAAAGGAAAACGGAATAATAGAATTAGATAAAAGGGAAGAACGAAAAATACAAATTTGGAACACAACAGGTACTTATGAAGAAGGTATAGCTAAGCTATTGTTAGAAGCAATCAAAAAAATAGATTCAATATTCTGACTCTATAGGAGACTACAAAGAAAGAAATGAAACAAAAATAAACAAACTAAAAAAAAATATACAAATAAAATAAGAAGCCATGATTAGTCGGAATGTTTTACTACTTAAATTATACATAAATACAAAACAATTGGCTAGTACCTAACCCTGCATATACTATAAATATGCAACAATTTTAGTTTCAAAAATAACTAAATATTGGGATGAGAAATAGAAATTATATAACCTTATTTTATCAGTATATATACCAACACAATTACAATATACAGAGTGGACCAAAAGTCTGGAAATGGCCAATTATCTCGTAAATTTCTAGTCCGAATTCTACTAAATTTGGGATAAGCTTATTTTGGGATACGGAGATTCCAGATTTGACATTTGCAATGTTGCTAGATTTGCCGATTCTCAGACATTATTAGATATTTTTCAATCTTCTCTTCAATATGAGTTCAACCATATGTAACACTTATGAGTTCCATACCGTCCCTGAATTTAATAAACGTCTCGAAAATACACATACATACCCACACAAACATTAGATTGATTGATATTCACTTAGAATGATTACCACTTTGGTATACTGAGTAATAACCACCCGTCATCCTCTGGACGGTCCTATAATTATATTTTTAGTGATATGACTAATTCAAACAGCCTTTGTTATCTTAATAGAAGAGGTAGTGCTACGCACTTTTCTCTCTAGATCTTCTGTGTTACTTTCTGGGTGTGTGTGAGTTGTTCTTTATTTTGTAGTCTATTGCCCGTTATCTCTGATTCAAGGAACCCTCCGGCGGAACTCTAGTTTCATCTTGTGGCATTTTCTCAAATATTTTTTTTGTGCGGAGTTGGTGCTACCCGTCAGGCTTTCCTAGATCGGATATAATTTCTCCATGCTTGCGGGTTTTCGGGTAATATGGACATATATAATGCCTCCTAATCCTCGGCTTCCTTATCCCTATAATTAGTGTTTTTATAATTTCCGGTGCTATAGCTTTGTCTGATTTTGGGGCCTGGGCGTATTTCATGGTCGTTTACCGGATAATCAAGCTCTGTTTAATTTGTCTGTTGGGAATCTGTATATATGTATATATTGTAATAGTTTAGACGCACAGGCTCGGGCTACTATTTGTGAGAACGCTTGCTGCTTGAATGCACAGAACAAGACTTGAAAAAAGCAGAAAACCGAATCAACTGGTGCCAGTCATGAGAATGGTCTGTACGATAATCGTGACGTCGTAAAACAGTTGGCTAACCTGAAATTTGTTTCCAAACAATAACAATAATTGCAATGCGCAGATTTTCAAATCGTGTACAACTTGTTTGTAGTTGTTTATGCCGTGTTTTGAAGAGTGTTGTAAATTATATTTATGTGTTTTGAGCTTTGAAAAAATGTATAAAATGTCTTAATTGATTAAATATACAGAAAAAACTTAATCAAATACAAAATTAATGATAGCATGACATCAATTATATATCTATGGTTACAAGTATGTTTGGAAACAGATCAGGTTATCCAACAGCTCTTTGGTGACGTCACACTGTCGCGGTCCATTTCCACAATATTTTTATAAACGTCAAGAAATATCTGGAATGAGAAGCTAATGAGAGTCTCTAAATTGGCCGGAGTATAATTCAAATACGATCTCTGGTGAAAAAAAAATGTACTCTTTAAAGCAGTAAAATAAATCATAGTTGTGCTAACAGGCTGGAGTCGTTTTCGAGTTTTCATTGTGTAAATTTGTTTTTGTTTACTTTATCTTTACTATTTTGTAACGAAAAGCACAACAATCGAATGTACGAATATTTGTTTTACTACTTTGAAGATTCATTATAGCACTCTCTAATGAATTCTACTTTTCCCAATACGGGTAATTGATGACATTTAATTAAGCCGTTTGCAATAAAAAAATAAGAGATAAGAACGACATAAAATAGAAATATACAAAAAGAAACGTAAGTTTGTAATGACACTTTGTGAAAACATTTAAAGTATGTTTTGTAAAAAAAAGGTAAGAAAACTTAATTAACAAGAATTTTAATTGAAATAATTATCCTTAATTGATAAATAGAAATAAATCACTATCATTTAATTGTTTCTGTGGTTTATTTAATGTATTGTTTTACTTTTAAGCAAAATCTTACGTAGCTAATCATTAATATTTACCTATCAGTACTATTGTTCCTCCAGATCTGGTTACATGTAAGCCCAGACGGGCACATGTAACATTTCCTGCACATTCGAAAGTTGCATGTGGTTCAGACCCAAGAAGACATATGACTTTATTGGCAATATCTAACTCTTTCATATCTTTTATGTTTAGTGTTTTATATGCTCCCATTTTTTTAGCTACCTCTAATCTATAGTCATGAGTGTCTGTAACTAGAACATTTCCAGCACCATAAGCTTTGCAAGCAGCAAGAATACTTAGCCCAATAGGACCAGCACCCTGCACAAAACATACGGTACCTACAAATTTAAAAAACGTATAGTGCTATGAATACCTTATAGATTTGCATTGTAAATAGAAAATGTTTACTATTTATAAATATTGAATTTACTGCAAACATAATGTTACAATTTATTATAAAAGTGTGATGAACCACTTTCACTTGATGATCAAAAAATTTAAATTTTTGGCACTGTTTACAAATATCTTTAATAAAACAGAAAATCGTTTATAAATTAAACTAAAATATGCGTATTTAATGTTATGTGCTATTTAAACTATTTTCTCAATATATAAAAAATGAGGAGGAACTTTAGACTTCTCACTTGAGACCGCTTTTATACAACATTTACTTTTAATAACTGTCTATTAACAAGAGTATCATTATAAAAACCTTCTTTGGTAGAAAAGAATTTTTCAACCATTACACTTCACATTTCTTATGTCAATAGTGTAAAGAGCTTAATTTGCTCTAAATCTGTTATCTGGAATCCACAATTCAACATATAGAGTATGGAGACCAGTTACGGAATAAAATTAGTTTTGTGGTTATTTTAAAGATTTATAAAATACGTTGAGGCAAGCCAACTTTTAAACTTGATTCTGTGTTTTCAAAATGAAAATTTAAATATACAGTGAGATTTACCTGCACAGCGGTTTTCCTGTTTAATGGAACATCTTATATCATTTATATTTTCTTAAACTTCCTCGATTAGATAATTCGTATGGTCTCAATGAATAAGTAGATGGTGAAATTTTGAAATTATTTAGCATTTATTTTTAAAAAATAAATGAAAGACTCGATTTAGTTAACTGTATTATAAATAAAATAAATGTTCAAAATGTTTTCTATCTAATTTTTCGTAATAATATAATCTGTTATTCCTTATTTATATTATTCTTTTTTGAGATCTTCAATGCGACTTGAGTTTGTATTAGATTTACAGGTTATATTTATCCAACGGTACATTGTTTTTTGCTTAATCACTTATGATTTTGCATACATAAGAGTACTATAGAAAAATATATCAAATCCAATAAAATTCAAAATCAAGCCACATACAATTTTATTAATAAACGATAACTAGTTTCGACCACTTACTGTCATTATCAGGTCTGAAAAATTATAAAAACATTACATATTTTTATATAAAAATAATAAACTTACCAAATAAAAACGGTAAAACAACAATGTTAAATTAAAAACAAAAGGAGACTCTCATAATCTTTTCCAAAATGACATGAATAATACACCTTTAAATAAATTAAAATAATGCATGTGTTACAAAATCAATATAAAGTTACACTTATGGAGACATATTTACATATATTGTAAAGCTTGAAATTTTTTTATAAAACTAAACGAAAAATACAGGTAATAATGCAAACCTAAGAGTTTGCGCAAGAAATAAAAACTCAAGTTTAGTAATGATAGGAATCAAAACTAGAAACGGGAAAAAAGGAAAAACGAGAGTAGGGATTCAATAAGAGAACCCAACAAAAGGATAATAACCCAGTTTTGGGTAGGGGACGAATAAATGAAAAGTTAACACAAGTCATGCAACCCCTAATAAGGGTAGAGACTCGTGAAACCTAATATACATGGGATTCTTAAAAACAAGCTTAGTAGAGCCTCTATCTCTTTTAGAACAAAACACTAAGAATTAAATAAATATTGATATTGAGCTTGAAAACTTCTGAAAATACATCACTGGAAACACATTGAATATATAAAAAAATATAGAAAATATCACGGTTATAATAAAAAAATATAATTTCGAAAATAAAAATGTATTGAATTTTCATGTTGTATAAATATTTAACCGACAACATTTCACAGGAGATAGTTTTCCTAAAATTATAAAAAAGGTACAAATAAAAATCCCCTTATATTAAAGTTTAAAAATAAATTTGACTTTTTTTTTTCAGAGCCGTACTGGGCCATAATTTTATTTAAATAATGGACAACTATTTAAAATTGAACTATTTTACAAAGAATAAGAAATTGCGAAGGCAATTTTTCATTATTTAAGAGGGTATAAGGAAATTTTTATTTTAAAAGTGTATATAGGAGTATTTTTTCCTTCACAAAAGAGAATTTTATTGCTTAAGATACGAGTATTACTATCAAAATAATAATATATTTTATAAGCGTGCTCTTATTCTTCCAAATAACTTGAAAACCATAATTATTGACATTTAACCAGTTGTGTCAAAACTATGAGACCTAAAGTTATTCTAACCCTATGGATAGCGTCATTCGGGAAAGTCAATAAAGTAGATTTTTTTTAAAACTTAGCGATTTACAAAAAAGTTTTATGTAATAATTTTAAAGAGAATAAATATATTTTTCGGTAACTAGCTCTTAGCGAAAATTTTTATTTTTGCAACTTAACACCCTGCATCTAATTTTTTTTATCAAATTGCGAGTGCTCTTACCTGTTTTCAGTCGAATACTGTACAATTTCTTTAAAGAGAGTGAGTAATTCAAGCTTAGGATCAGAGTAAATATAAATAATAAATTTCAAAATTAAAGAAAAAAAACTGTTTACTAGTCTAGTTAATATAAAAGACGTTTTAAATTACGATAAATATGCGAATGTTTTATACTAACCAACTGTAACTTTTGCGAGCTTTGCACCATGTACCCCTACCGCAAGTGGTTCCATTAAAGTTCCTTCTTCAAGAGACATATTACAAGGCAGTTTGAAGCAAAAATCTTCATACATAACAAAATATCTTGATAAATTTCCATCGTATGGTGGTGTAGCACAAAACTTCATATCAGGACAAAGGTGGTACCTGCCAGTTTTACAAAATTCACACATGCGGCATCCGTAACCAGGTTCTATCGTTACACGATCTCCTGGTTTAAGGTTTTTTACTCCCGGACCACATTCTGCTACTGTTCCGGAGGCTTCATGGCCCATAACCATTGGTGCTTCTAATATGAAGGGTCCGCAACGACCTTCTAACCAGTAATGAACGTCTGAACCACAGATACCAACAATTTCCATTTGTAGAAGTACCTGATGAGGACCGGGTTTAGGAATTGGTCTCTGTTCCAACCGAATATCGTTCACTTTATTTAAAATTGCTGAAAGGTTATCCGACATTATTTGGAATTTTTGGAAAAATACTAATGAAAAATGAAATTACTTAGAATTTTGATGTGTAATGACGATGATTCTGGATGTATTGATCTTAACCTATAATTTAGTGATAGTCTAAGTCACATTGACACATGGAAATATTTTGTCAGATTCTTTGTATATGGTTATTCCCATTTTTACAGCACGTGGAGAAGTAAGATCAAAATGATAACAATATTGTTTGTTACAGATATATTTTAATTCATATTTTTATTAGAGCTTCTCACATTTAAAAAACTCCTAACGCCTTATTATTAAAAATTAGTAAGGCTGCCGATATGTCTAGAAAACTTTTAGTTTATTATGTTTTTCACACATGTGTCTCAATTGACGTTTGATCCATTAATTTAAATTTAATGCAAAAACACATATTATCTAAGACGAAAGTCCTCACACAGTTTAATCAGTAGTATCTTTCGTCCTCTTTATAATCTACCGGATAAATGAGTAGTGTAAATAAAACACACAGTGACATGCTGTAACGGAAAGATTTATAAAAATATAAGAAAAACAATTGAACAAATGTAATGTCCCTAGGTAACATAAAAAAACAAGTGCGCTCTTAAGCAACAAGGCCATGGGTAAATAAATAAAGACTTAACTCTATGTTTGTGCATATTCTAACATATCCTTGACCTATGAATTAAGCGAATAATATTCTTAGGTAAACTTTCTTAGTTATCCAAATTTCTTAGGTAAACAGAAATCACTATAGATAAAACACAAATACAATCGTAAGCCATACCAGACGAGGTAAATAAAGTGAGACAAATAGTCTGAGGTAACCAAACTTAACATTGATAATATTGATAAACCATAATATTCAATGTCGCCATATAATAAAATAAAAATATTAATTTATCGCAGCGATTAAAAAAGTCGTATTGACGTTCATTTCTTCGATTTTTTTATAATAGGACATATTAAATATTTTAAACAATATTTATTCTAATGTTTTTGACCAAAGCGATTAGCGTTAGTCTCTTTTTGATTATTTTGCGGTCGGACAATTTGTAAACGGGGTGTATCTTACCATCCAAGATTTTTTATTCACATTGATATCATTTTTGAAAATTCTTTCGGCTCTCAACAAAAGAGTTTTTAATTCTTGCAAATATCTGGAAATTTTATTTTTCTTGTAGTTCCAGATCCTTAAATATCATTAATGTACGTATATAGTTTGGCTTTTCACTCCAAGTGGGGCAAGGCTGTTTTTAGAAGTTTCCTAGATCTGCCTTCTTGGAGGAGAGAAATCACCATTATTTTTTTTATTGTGCCGCTTTGTTCGATTGATTTGCTTTGTCCTTTGGATTTTTTTATTATCATTCAATCATGTTTAGTTTATATTCACTTTTAATATCTAAGTTGATCTAAGTCTACACTTAGATATGTTGTTTACTGGTTTTAATCATATTATTAAACTTAAACTGTTTTAGTTTGTTCTCGACACATGTCCCAGGCATCTCAGTTAATAATTTTGTGTGTGTTCTCTCCTTTTAACTTTGCTTCTATTTTTAAATTGCTTCTAATTTAGTAACTTCCGTCGGCTGTTCTTATTGAACCTACAACTATTCTTGTGAGCAATGTTAATTCTTTCCACGTCTTTCTTTAATCATGGTGATTGTTTCCTACATAGATATGAATTTCTTTTCTCGGGATAATTTCTTATTATTTAATAGTTTACTTTTTGTTTACAGAGCATTATTGGCAAATATATATTATTATTTTTTTAATTACAGATGATCTATCTTCATTATTGGACTTTATTAGTCCTAGATGTTTAAATCTATTCACTTTCTCGAATGCATCGATCGCTATTTTTTCCATTATTCTAGCGTACTAACTATATTGTCCTTTTTTATATTATTTAGTACTAGGCACTATTCTTGGCATTATTCTTACTGAGTTTCTGTATATTACTTTTATGACATGTTCTATTGCCATATTAAAAATCGGCGTCAACAATGTGTCTCTATCTGAAGATGCTAAAAGGTGAAACAATTGTCATAAGAATATTTAAAAAGTTTTGAAATTTTAAGATAAGTAAATTTTATTTTTTACGTTTATAATGTATAGATTTCAAAAAGTAAGCCAAACAATTATTATGATCTTTGTCAAGTTTTTTTTTGTTTTTTTATTATAAGTATCGCATCCATCGTTGATTGTCCCTTTCAAACTAAATTAATATTCCCTTACGCTGCCCCTTGACCTTTAATTTCTTTTCTATATGATTGCAGAGATAATTTTGTATATTCTGTTTAACAACTTTGAACATTTATTATTTGCATATTCATATCTAAAGGGCGGTTCAAATTATTTATCAGTAATTAAAAAATATTAAACAAGTTTAATATGTATCTTATGCCAAATACCAAATTAAAAAAAATCTTTCTGTCTTGGAAAATGATATTGTCAGATACCGAATCCTAGGTAGACTAGAATATATATTAAAACGCTTTGGAAAACTGTGGAAATTTAAGATAAGTATTATTTATCTTTCCATGTTTATTATGAATCATTTCTATAAAGTAAGAGTTGAAACAATTAATTTAAATATTAAATTATCAGAATTTAATATTATATCCATTTTTTAATATTCTATATAATTTTACATTTATTAATATTTTTTACCCACAATTGTTCATTTTTTAGTCTTAATAAGGATAATAAAGAACGGCGATAGGTTGTTCAAGTAAGAAAAAGAGTTTTCTAGACACCCATATAAAGCAGACTGCTTTCCCATACATTTTTGAAAAATATATACGCTTACATATAAATAATTATATAGTTATATTTGTATATTGATTATGGTCCCGAGTGTTTTTTTCAAGGGATTTAGGAGGTAAAAGATTTAGTCTCCTAAAAATTGGGAAAAGTTAATCGGGAATTAGCCATAATTGCACTATATTTCTGGTCGTACTATATCTGCTATATATGCCATGGTTTCCTTGTGCTTTGGAATGATTTGTTTTACTTCTTCGTTAGTAGGTTCTTGTAGTTTAACTAGAATTATAATCTTTTATCTATTTCTTGTCCGTTTGTTATTCCCGATATAAAAATTCTTTGCATTTTTAGTTGTTTTGCTTCTTTGTATTTTATAATTATATTCTTGCGATTTTCCTTTGTTCTTTCCTGATTATAGCGTTATACCAATTTTCCCTACGTTCCCTTTTTATTTTTATACAGAATGATTATTTATAACAAACATTTGTTTTTATAATAAATAAGCATTTACTAAGGAATAATTACACAGAACCAATAATTTTTTGCAAAATTCGTGACGCAGGATGCTATAGAGCACCGGTTATACTTAGGCCATTTTGTGCCTAAAAACATTCATTAAATACCGAATTTCTTACATTCTTTCTTATTAAAATTCTTATATGATTGCCATTTTTTTAATATCCGTAGATTTGAATTTCAAAACAGTAATAGAATATGTTTATTTATTTTTCAATTCTAATCAAATTAGAATGCGTCTGGAAATATTAAATATTTATAATAACGTTACGCTACAAGTTCGGTAGTAATCGGGAATAAAATTAAGAGTACTTGTTTTACAGCATAATTATTCTGAAAATCTCTGATTTCTTCATTAACTTGGAGTCGCATGTAATCTATCAACAAACTTAATTGTAATCCTGAAACTCTGTTTTGATTTATTACAGTCTCGGCAATAACATTATACACTGATGAGGACAGAAATAAATCTTTCAGGGCTTGGCCAAATATCTAGGCTGAGGCCTAAATAATTTGATTTATATTGTAATTCAAAAGTGACTTAGGTGGAAGTTGTTATATTGATCTGAATTTTGTACCAATTGTAAATCCTATTATACAGGGTGACACAAAAAAACGGGAACTTTTTTACAATCCAATAAAACTTAAAACTTGCCATTTATGAAACATTGATGGCATTTATCATTTTTTACCAACAATTCTCTCACAGCTTCCATTGATTTACGTGCAGTGTGTGATGTCGCCCCATCCTGTTGAAACCAGGTTTCAAAAATTCCCGTTATTCTGTGTCATCTTGTACCAAAATCAGATTTAAAATAAAATTTCAAAACAAGAAAAATAATGTTTGTCTTGTAAATACATTTCAACTAAAAAGACAATTTTAGATACTTCCGTAAAAAGAAACTTTTTATCCTTACAAAAGAGCTCGGCATTCTGCTAAGCTTTCCATTATTGTAAGAAGATTCGAGTATTATCAAGGGATTTACCTCCTCAAATAAATATAGAAAATATAGAAAATTGAATACTATAATTATAATAAATCGTCCAAATTTCTGGATATTCCTAATTTAATTGTTGATGATTTAGCGGTTGAAAATCCTAATGGTCTTCCGCAAGAATTGGGTCAGTATTTCACAAATGTTGTGGAATTGGTTCAGTTTGAGTTCCTAAATAGGCTCGCTGTACATGTTAAAATGTAATCAATGTTCTGTGTTTAGTTATTTTGAACGTACTATTTTATTATTCTATTTTAAAAATAGTAGTCCAGGTCTAGTGTTCTTTATTCAATAAAAATGAATTTCATTGGACTATAAATATGTAAAAAATAATACTAAAATAAAAATGCCGATACCTGAAATTTATCACAACAACCTGTTAATAAGACACTTGAAATTGAGAAAATTGTTCTTGTAACTAAAGGTAATGATGTATATTTTAAACAAAAGATACTTGTAACATTACTTTCTACCATTTCAAAGATCCTTAATATGTAACTAAATTAAGGCGATGTGATTATTATAAAATATAAGATATTTGAAAGTAGGTAGCTAAAAAAATATTTAATGTTAATAAAACTTAACTTCAATAAAAGTCTACTACAACTTATAAGCTGAAGATTTTTAAGAAAATACTCTAAACTTAAGCAAACAAAACCCTTTTACTGCCATCATGTGTAATATAACGGTTTTAGCAACTCATGGTCCACCCTGCAGGAACCACTAGTACCACTTTCGTTTATAAGGGAGGCCTTAAGTGAAAAACTTTGAATTATTTTAGAATACAAATATATTCCCTTAAATTAAAAAAAGTAAAACAAAAGAACAAATTAAGTAACAAATAAATTAAAATAAAATTAGAAAACAAATAAAAGGCTTTAGTTAATGAGATTAAATTAAAAATTAAATATATATTTCAATTAACGAAGGATGTGATTAATGTGTTATTTATTATATTCAAGGTAGAAAGTCCGGCTCACTGATTTAAAATTTAAATTAAATAACTATTCAACTGGGGAAAGACGGGACTTTCGATTTATGTCGATAAAAGTTTCAACAGTTTCCTGTGACTTAAATTAACTCGACAATATTCGTCGGGAATCTCTCCCTAAGCAAAAGAATCACTTAAGCCATTACTCTACTTTCCTTGAAAATTTATCTGATCTTATGAAATATTAACTTTAGGGGTATGTACTGTTATAGTTTAAATTTTCTCAAATTTGTACATTGAACACACACAACCAAACCAATTGGTTAGAAAATGTGTACAGTTACCCCCCCAAATAAAAGTAATATTTCCTTTAAATCGAGACGCAATTTTTTCAGCGGGGGAAAACTGTTTGCGTAAAACTTATTTATTGTACAGGTAATCGGCGTCATAAAACTAAGACAAAGGATAAACAAAAATAAAAAATAAAACATGTTAGTGCTACCTTAAAGATTTATTCAGGGTATCCCAAAATGGTTGCCTCTTCTGGAAATACCCCAAACCAAATTTTTAAACATCAAAACAAAAAAAATTCTAACCCGAAAAACGAACAATACTAATAATACTAAGTACTAGACGGTTTAAGATTTTTTCTGATTAGTTTTAATTTACTTCGATTGACCAATAACAATTTTGTGAGGTCACATTAGCTGATTTTTCAGCCCGGTTTTTTCTAAAATGACTTTCGGTTTACGCTGTAAATTATTCAGCACCGAGTTCACTTTGTACCAAAGTGTTCTAAACAAATATTTGAAACTTTACATGGAAATTGTTCATTAAAAAAACAACGGGTTTTTTGATGGGATTTTTTGGAGGAAAACTTACTTTTCAACGCTATACAATTATGTTATTGCCTTTAAAATATTTTGTATTTTACGAACATGCAAGTCTGTGTGGTCATTTAACAATTAAAATATACCCCTTTTTATAATCAAATTTTAAAATACATATAAAATAATTAAGCTATTTTTATAAACAAAAATTAATTTTACAAAAATTTAGCCAAGTAACTAATTAATGTTTTGTCTAAAGTTTGAAGCGCTTGGTAAGTTACAAGCTCTCTGGTTACCATTCAATATTTCTAAACACGAATAAGTAAAACTTTTTCGCATTAGTTACGAAAAATCACTGAGTGAATTTTTCGTGTATTAATTATACATATGTAGTGTAATGAACTTGCTACAGTAAATCAGATTAAATGACATGGTATATACGAGGCCTGTTACTTTAATTTCGGGATATACGGCAGCAATTAGAATTCAAAATGTGGCTTTATTGCTTTTCAAAATATTCCCCTTGACAATCACCTTCTATGTGGTTAAATAATCAATTGTTCGTTGCGCAGTTTGGGGACTTGCATATTTTCTAGTACAAAATGATGATTGATTTTTTTTCCTTTCAGAGAAAACTTCTGGTAAACAAATAGTTGTGTTCCGTTCAGCATTCATTATTCTGCGATTCTCTAAAAGGGAGAGTAGCGACCATTATGGAAAATTATACGGTATCCATCGAGAACACATTTTTCTTACACCTGAATGATCATGCAAAAATTAATCAATCCGTTTCATATCAACGCCTAAATAAGACTGAATTTCCCTTTATTGTACATGACGATTCACAATTATCGTTTCTCTTACAGCATCAATGTTTCATGCAATTTTTGAGGTTATTGGTCTACCTTCTCGAAATTATCCACTAAGATTGGCAAATTTAAATTCTTGAAACCACCAAAAAACAGTTGCTCGAAAATGTTCGTGATTTTCTTTTCGATTCGTTACTTTAAAATTAAATTGTATTCGAACGTCTTACGTCATGTTTTACCAATGTAGATATGTCAGACATTAGATAACTACATTGATGCCATATCCCGAAATTAAAGCGACAGCCCTCGTATCTTAAAAAAATATACTCTAGAAACAGGACGAGGTCTGGCGTGACGTCAACCTACGCTTCACCTGTTACAGGTGTCTTTGTATCGTATTAGTACTTGATCAACCTGAAAAGAGTGACAATTTCGTTATCTCATTCTTTTTCTTATTATCAAGCCTTGAAGTGTGTAGAATATTCGAAGATTTAAACTGAAATCTACAAGAGATTTTTATTATTCAAAGATTTATGAAAAAAATTCAGACGCGTCAGCTTTTGAACTTAATTGTATGTTCTCCGAACGAAAGCGGAAATATACACGGTGTTTCGTGTAAATTATTCTGTATCACCGTTAATTTTTGAGAGTGAACTTCAACCTATCGTTTTAAATCTAGAATACATATTTTAATTCTTGCACTTTATTTATTGGTTGTACATTTCTACAGTTTATTTAAGCCAATTTCTTTCTAGAATATTCAGTTTATATTGGATCTCTACTTATTAAAAACAAAATACAAGAAAAATTCACATACAAAAAACTGAACCCTAATACTAAGGAAAGAAATTAAATGTAACAAATTTTGATATTTTATCAATCTAATTATTTAATAAAATGTTTTGCATGTATGTTTTAAGTTGGGGTGCAATTTTGTACTTCTATGTATATATTGAGTAGATTATTTCAGTATCATAGGCTGAAAAATAAATACTACATTTAGTACTTTTTCTTGTAACAACCAATATCTTATACAATCCTATCTAGGACAACCATCCCAATCTTTATCACAATAAATCATAATCTTTATTGGATTTCCATCTTTATTTTTGAAAGTGTCATACGCTTTCTGCGTTTCCTCTAGTTTAAAACGATGAGTAACTAGTTGCTTAACAGAAACTCTTCCAGCTTTTGTCATTTCGATGGCTTCTGGATAATCATTATTATACCTGAAAGATCCTATTAACGTTATTTCCTTTACTAAAGCTGCTCCAAAAGGCATAGTCATTTCCATTCCGCCCATACCTAAAAACGGTTTATTACTATATTCAAAAACATAATATTCTCATTATTTTATGGACTAAAGACATATTACGTGATGTAAAACAGATATTAAATTCATCTTGTAAATATTATATTTCGACCCTATCAACTAAAGAAGAGAAGAGATGAGAGAAAGAGGAAATAGACTCATAGAGTATTGCCAAGAAGATCAACTGGTAGTCACCAACTCCTTCTATCAACTCCCTCCAAGGAGACTGTATACTTGGAGGTCCTCACGATCGACCGAATATAATAAGAAAGCAAATCTACTTTATAATAATTAATAGGCAGTACAGAAACGGAATTCAGAGTGTTAAAACATATCCAAGCGCTGACGCAGATAGCGACCATGATCTGAAAACTGTAGGAATGAAGATGGAGAGACATACAGCTTACAGAAACGGACAAGAAGAAGACTTGGAAGCGCTACATAAGAAAACTGTTTTTCGACTATAAAGAGGATCTGCACATAAATCTAGAGGGCAGTGGCAATAACCTTGAAATACTAAAAGCGGAAGTAGAATACGCAATAAAATCTGTAAATAAAGGAAAAGCTACAGGACCAGATGAGCTACTTGTCGAGTTCTTGAAAATTCTCAATGAAGATAATCTGACATGTCTGACAGAACTACTCAACCAAATATATGCTAACACAAAGCTGCCTGAGTGGCTCAGGTCAATTTTCATAACTTTACCAAAGAAAAACAATCCCAGATCCTGTGATGAATACCGTTTAATCAGTATGATGAGTCACTTAATAAATATCTTACTACAAATCATATAGAACAGAATATATAAAAGGTGTGAGGAACAACTAGACGAGACAGTTTGGATTTGGAGCTGGGATGGGTACCAGAGAGGCTCTTCTTGCAATGAACGTCTTATTCCAAAATAATCGAGAGTATGGGAAGATTATCTAATTATATTTTGTTTACTACTACAATAGCGATAGAAAGAGGGGTTAGACAAGAATGTGTATTGTCACCACAACTATTTAATGTTTACTCTCAAATAATATTCAAGAGAGCTCTTAAGGGCAGTGAAAAAGGAGTAAAGATGGGAGGAGAGACGGTAAATAAGATTCGCTGATGATACTGCTATTCTTGCAGAGTCTTTGGAAGATTTACAGGAACTGGTAGAATGCGTTAACAGAGAAAGCGAGAACATCGGTTTAACATTTAACATTTAACATTTAAGAAAATCAAATAAATATATGGTAGTATCTAAAAACCGATTAAATAACACATTTCCGCTTATTTTGGAAGGCAAACAGCTGGATCGAGTTAACAAGTACAGATATCTGAGAACCATAATAAATGATCAGCTGAATCAGGATAAGAACATTAAAATCAGAATCGAGATCGCTACAGCAGGATTCACAAAGGGCATATGAGAAATCAAAAATACATCTTAGTTCATACAATCATACAAGGAAGAATAGAAGGAAAGAAAGCCATTAGAAGAAAAAAAAGTTATGGTTGAGAAACATCAGAGAGTGAACAAAATGAACGTTTATTCCACACAGCAAGAGACAGAGAAAAATTCAGAAATGTGGTCGCCAACCTTCACTAGAAGAAAATTAAAATACAATAAATGTACCATGGCTGATTTGTTATAAATTTGCGAAATATGTAACCTGTTAAAACACATTGGTCAAATATGAGATTCTCTGTGAACAATGACCGTATTAATTTTAACTGGATTACTAAAAATCTTAATAGGTTTCTTCCTCCTGAGCAATAATTAAAGTTAATATTAAACGTGAAGTAAAGGCCGAAATGGGAAACATGAATAAACATAATAAAAAAACTTGTCTTAGTGTAAAAATAAGTGAAATAATATTGTAATTACCTACGAGTACAATTGTACCTCCAGCTCTCGTCACTTTTAAACCCAGACGTGCACACATTTCAGTTCCTGCAGCTTCGAAGGATGCGTGTGGTTCGCACTGTAGCGTGCATTTAACTCTATCGACAATGTCGTCTTCTTTCATCCCTTTTGTGTTTATTGTTTGAAAAGCACCCATGCTTTTAGCCACAGCTAATCGGTAGTCCATGACATCTGTAACTAGAACATGTCCAGCTCCATATGCCTTGCAAGCGGCTAAAATACTCAGTCCTACAGGTCCAGCACCCTGTACAAAACATATACTACCTAAAAATATACAATACTGTTTACATCACAATATAATATTAATGTTATTCACAGGTTGTACAAATGTTTTCCTTGTACTCTATTTTTTTCATGTTCATTCCAAATAATATAAACAGAAAAGACGGCTATTATATTTTCCCCATTTGGGATACATTCATCCGGTGACGACATCACCACAAAAATTCGTTACCACCCACTTTCCAAATAAGATCTGTTTCGTCTCTGGCTATGTTGAGTAGTTGAGTTACAATACACATCTTACTTTTTGAAAAAGCCACTTATGATAGACGGTGTAACGTTGAAAAATATCTGAAAAATAACGCGGCCCTCAGAAGCAGTAATCAGATTCATTTTCGTCTTGGAAGCCGATGAACTTCAATCACTGAATGTTCACAACATATTTGCTTGATATTCAGGACATACATATATTTAAGGATTAAATATATTCCTACCTTAATAACAATTTTAAATATTAACATATTTTAACAATTACTTTTAAGATTTAGTAAAAAAAATACAAACAAAACAAATTTAAAATTATTATTTATTCCCAATTAGATATATTCAACAGTATTCAAAACATCAATAGGTAATAAGAACAAATTAAACTATAATAAATTCTTAAAAATTAAGGAAAACATATAAGATTAACAGATTTTACAGAAGAAAATCTGGTTATTGCATTTGATGTATACGCGTCTACTTCTTAATTTATTAAGTCAGTTTTCTCTTTAATATACATACATCTGTGTTTGTTTCTTTGAAGAATTTGCATTTCTAATCTTAATATGCGTTTCAATTTGTAGTTTCATTAATACATTAGGAAAAGTAAAATAATCGGATGATGCGTATAAAATTCAGAATTAAATTTTGAAGGTAATTATTCATATTTATTAGTTGTTCTGTACAAATAATTAGTAGAGGTACCCCAAATGAATGATGAAAATAAGCCTACGTCAGCAATGTAATTTTTTGCTAATATATTCACAAAATTCTTTTACTTGCAAATCATCAGGCATCAAATAAAATAGTTCTGTATTCAAAAAATCTTTGGCTTCTAGAGGGATTAAGTATGTGCAGACCAAAATATAACTTGAGCTATTTTCCGACGGTTTTTATGTTCTGAAACTATCCCAGATCTTAAATTTTTTAAACCAATTTTGTATATATGTATACATACAGAGTGGACCAAAAGTCTGGAAATGGCCAATTATCTCGTAAATTGCTAGTCCGAATTCTACAAAATTTGGGATATGCCTATTTTGGGATACGAAGATTCCACATTTGACATTTGTAATTCCATATTTCAACAGAAGCCTGATGATTTGCGAGTTCAAAATCAACAACGATTTTCTTGTGATAGAACTTTAACATTAATTTCGTACATTTTTAATCAATAGTCTTATATAGCAGCTTGTATATTTCCTCCTTTTTGTCTGGTAATACAGCAACACTGCAGGTACAATGTATCCATTTTTAAAACCGTTTAGGGTAAATAGCTAAAAAAAGTTGAACAATACTGAAATGTTCTGCCTATATATACTACATCACAAGAACTTAAAAAACAGGAAAGGTTCACCTTTATTTGTGAATAAATTTAGATTTTTTTGTCAAACATAACATCTCGGTTCTGATTTTCGGAAGGGATGGTAGAACCTTAAACCTAAATATCTCTATCATCTTTTTCCAGTTCTCTGCAAATTATCTTGTTTGGTTTTTCAGCTGCTTTTAGTTAAAGTCTGTTACTTTTAATTCGTCTCGAAATTGTGTCATTTCACGTGAATGTTCGCCGACTATTTTTATAATTGTTCTTTCTTGTGTCACCATTGTGTATACTTTGGTACTACATATGCGTTTCTAACAACGCAATCTAATCTTACCAGTTTTGCTAATATGCGTTTTAGAAAACTTGCAATTATTTATTAAAAGTAAATTTTGCCCTCGTTCACTAATAATTAAATGGGCTTCCCAGATTGGGTGTCGCCTCAAATTTACCTTAGATAATATTCCTGTCTATTTTTCTAGAGATTATTTCTATGTAGTTACTTAACTTTTCTTAAAATGGGTGCTGGTCGAATTCGACAGTCCGCTTAATCCTTAAAAATAAAATTTACCTAATACTATTAGTGTCCTGGTTGAGTTCGGTCGCAGCCCTTCAAATACGCCGAAATGTACTTGTGTACTTATTTTATATCTAAAATGCTACAAGTACAAGTACAACCAAAGCATTGTATTTGTAGACTGAGTACCGAGTCCATGAAAAGTACTTAAACTACTCGAGTATTTGTACTCAAGTACCGCACAATTCTGCGAAATAATATATAAAACATAAGTATGGATATATCATGAATATTTTCTGGAAACATTTAGCTGTGTAGAAGTGTGGTGGAAGATCACGAGGGTCCTTTAAATTTTATGTTATCTGGTATTGGCGTTCCAGACATAACTTTTTATAGCTGAATGCTCAATTTTAAATAATTATAAATAATAATTTTGTGCATGTTCTTTAACATTTTATGGGCGATTTTCCTTAGGTTATTGACAGATTGCTTTATAGCTGGTTGGCTGCAAATGCAGTCAATTGCTACTAATTAAAGTGTACTGTGATTTTTAAGTTTGGATGTATATGACAGACAAGGGCTTTTTGATGGACCCAACTTAAATATACATTTTGCGTTAACAATATTTCTTTAATCATCAAAAATTAAGTTTTTATTCAAATAAAAAAATAAAATTATTGTAGAGGGCTAAATTATAAGAAAACAGCATTAAAATTGTAGTGATAAGAAACCTAATATTAACCTAACAAAAAATTTTTAAATTATAAATTTTGATAAAAATAAAATTCAGAAATGTATCAATTCTAAAATAAGTATGGTAGAAAAATATCTAAATCTTATGCCTTAATGGTTCTAAACCATGTTGGTTATTACAACCGATATTTATATAATCTGATATTTTAAAAATGTTTTTTAATTCAGCTTGTATTTTTTTATCATAAAGTTAAACATAATGCTTTTAATTGAGAAACAAAGATTTTAAAAATAATCAATTTCAATGTCTAAAATTCCATTGTAATACAATTCAGGTAAATAAAAGTCACTTGTTTTGATGACTGACATTCAAAATAAGTAGAGAGAAGTATTTGAGCTTTAATCGGTCAAAACGTTGCTGATATTTCTTTCTTTTAGGTAAGAACTCCTTCAATGATCACTACGTGGTTTTCACTTTGATAATTATTACACTATGATTTTTTTTATTTCAACACTCTTTTAGGTTATCTTTAAGACAATGGTTCACAAATGTTCAGTTCAGACTAAATTCGAAAAAAAAACATTTTTTAAAACCATCCTTTTTTCTCCCACAGCTCTTTTACTATGCATTTGCAAACCCATGTTTATATGACTTTTTTTTCGTATTTATATTAGTACTATCACTTCTCGAATTTTGTAACCCTATTTCAATGACACCCTGTACAATAGCGTTAAATAAAATTACTAACCTACTGTAACTTTTGCAAGTTTAGCAGCATGTACTCCTACTGCAAGTGGTTCCATTAAAGTGCCTTCTTCCAAAGACATATTACAAGGCAGTTTGAAGCAAAAATCTTCATACATAACAAAATATCTTGATAAATTTCCATCGTATGGTGGTGTAGCACAAAACTTCATATCGGGACAAAGGTGGTACCTGCCAGTTTTACAAAATTCACACATTCTGCAACCGTACCCTGGCTCTATTGTTACACGGTCTCCTGGTTTGAGGTTTTTTACTTCTGGTCCACATTCTGCTACTATCCCGGAGGCCTCATGGCCCATGACCATTGGGCTTTCTAGTTTAAAAGGTCCACATCGCCCTTCTAACCAGTAATGAATATCTGATCCACATATACCAACAACTTCCATTTTAAGCAGTACCTGATGAGGACCTGGCTTAGGTTTTGGTCTTTGTTCTAATTTTATATCGTTTACTTTGTTTAAAATTGCAGTAAGATTGTCGTCACATGCCATGACTTTCGATACTTATGATGAAATTTGATGAAAAATGAACTGAAAATTTTAAAAATGATTTTGACAATAATGATAATTTCTTTCAGTAAGTCAATTTGTAATCTTCTTTTTGGAATTCTTCTTCTTAGATTTTTTAGTTCATCCATTCAATGTATCGTTGATCTGACTGAAATCATTTTTTAATAATGTTTATGACATAATTTAAATATGTTTTTATTTTTATTTTAATATATCCAGAAAGCCAATTCAAAGGAAAAAACCGCAAAATCTAGAGCTCATTTTATGACGATTTGATGCGAATTACCTCTTACAACAACGCTTCCTAGGAGAGCTAGAGCTCTTTAAAGATGCGTGACTTTTGGCTTACAAACTAAGTACCACATTTTGGAATAATGAATAGTTTTTGTTCGCGCAAGACGTCGCTAAAATCAAAAGTAAAGCAAAGATCAATCACATTGTTGAGTAATGTAAAATTACCTTTTGAACGATGTATCAAATTTAGTACTTTCACTGTTTAAATTGTATTGGTTAACGTGATTGAGGTGAGGGGAATGCTGTATAACAGTTGAGGATATGTTAGAAAAATGACCCGTCTGATATAAAATTTGTTTTCCTTAAATTTATATAAAATCAAAAGCACTGTATATATATAAATTTAAGAATTTCTATTGATCTGGATATAAAAGTATGAAGAACCATAAGTAAAAACTTAAATGCTACCAATAAACTGTGTTGATTATGAATTATTTTTTCCAAAACTTGTACTACCTAAGAAGATTAACTACAGAAGAGCCATTTGTTTAAAGCAAACATTTATGTTTCTTGGAAATTATTTTATGAGCTATTTTGTTGACATATTTGTTCATTTTCTAATACACCCGCTGTATTTTAATAAAGCCTCGAAACAATTTTAAACAAAATCTCTAATTTATGAAATTGAAGCTCTCGGTAACTGGAGCCTTTCCCCTCGGAGAATTTTGCTTTTTTCAACATTACTTTGTTTAATACAAACTCGCGTTTACAGATCTGTAAGACAGTCGTTTACAAAAGCTTTTCTAATTAACGTATTTCTCTTTGGTTGCTTTTTTTGATAAAACTCGGGGAAGTTCTATCTTGAAGCATTAAATTTTTTCAATACACATAGAGAAGTGATTGCTTTCATTCAGTGACGTGGGTATAAAAGGACTACCAACTTTCCGATTTATCTTCGATCGAGTGTTAGTATTAATTAGATGAGCGAAATTGAAGAGAATAAAACGCCCTACTTAAGCACCAATTGAAACTAAATACAGGAGCAGCAAATTTAATATGATTTGATAATTTGTCTACTAAAACATTGATTATGGGTCAAATAATAAAAAAGAGAATTCGTTAGGGTCAAATTATAGAAAGAGAACTTAACAGTTCAAAAGATTAATTTGTTTTTACAAACAGTGGCTTATGTTGTACCCTTAGGATCAGTTAATCTGTTATTTCTTTAATTCTTTTTTCTACGGTTAGTTTATAAGATTTCTTAGTCATGATATGTGACAAAATACTAGGTTTATTAATTTCACGTTGTGAAGTTTGTTCAGATTATCTGAACTAACTAGTCAAGTAATATTGTAACATATTGTGACAACAGGTCTAAATATAAACAAGGTATAAAAATCAAATATACTAATTGTGTTTTATTTATTGAAGATATGGTCTTCTTAATTTAATTAGATTCTATATACATATGTTGAAAAAGAAATTAAAATGGGAATTTATATTTTTAATTGTGAAATATTTCGGGGTTATTTTTTTAAATAAACATAAAAATGACAAATAAATAAATAAATAATATTGGCTTTAATCTTAATTTGTAGTTCAGGGTAATAAATCAACTTGAATTTGAATATTAATTGAAATTTATTAACAAACTAATTTGTAATTGAAATTTGCTCCAACTAAATAAAAAATACTAAACGGTCACTAAATAATTCTTTATTGAACCAACTTTCTTGTGGATAGGAAATTTAAAACCAATCGTCCATTTGTACGAATATAAAAATAGTAACAACAAAAAATCAAGTAAACAGTTCTTTTATTTACTTAAATAAAGCTTCAGCTTCATTAGTGGCAAAACTTTTTAGATATAGACGATTCACTTTCATCAGGTTTTGTTATTCTGTGATGACAGAAAATGTTGTTCAGAAAAAAGAATGAAGAAAATTTTAGGGTTAAGATTATCTTTTTATTTTATATAATTTCAGTTATAGCAAGCTATAGATTTCAAACATTTACACGACACTGTGCTGTGCTTTTAATAAATTTTAAAAGTTAATGTTCATTTAAAATTTAAAAAGCTAAGTTATACATATTTTATATAACGTTATTTAAACTTAATTTTGATACAAAATTAATCTTTTTTAATAAAATTTGTTTCCAAATTTAATAGATACGTAATATGAAACTAAATATTTAAACTGTAATGCATAATTTTCATTCACATTTTGTTGTAATTTCGAATAATTTTTATAAGATTTGCTGTATACTATAAATATAATTAGCTTATCCTTTTTAATATAATTTTGTTTCAAAGATGTTATTCCAATAAAATTTCATTACAGTTACAAGTAAATATGTAATATTATCGCCAAACTCATGAAAATGTTATTATAATGACCTATTTTATTAGTTCATATCAAGAAAATTAGGAATAATAGAAGCAATTCTCTTTTTAAATAATACATTAAAATATGAATTTCCGTTCAAAATTTTCAAGAATATTTAGTAAAAATATATAGACGTAGTGCGCAATAAGGCAACTAAATTAAAACAATTATAAAATATTTCTACTAATTACAGAATTTTTTTTAAACTATACTAAATTTGCTAAAATCTATTATGCAATACCAAAATTATAATTATCTTATTAAATCAATTATTTACTTCTCCCTACTAGTTATTTTACTATACAGTGATACATAAAGTATGAAATAAATTCATTTTAAGCTAAACAAATAATTTTGAGGAAAAATTCTGAGACAGGTCGGTATTTTTACATAACAATTAAATATACAGGGTAAACCATTTATGAATAACGATTTCTTCGACAATTTTTTTAGATTGCATACCTTTGGTTATCATTATTGTAAAAAGTTATGATAATAACTCAGCAGGCTACTCTTTAATACTCACTAATAACAGTGACACTTGTGAAGTGAAGTATCAGTTTGGTTATTCTAAATTTGCTTGTTGATACTTTAAAAATGCGTTTATCTATAAAACAAAGGATTGAAGTTCTTATGTTAATTGGTTGTGTCGATAAGATGCGAACTCCACAAAGTATGTGCTATGTTTAATAATAAATATCCAGAACAATCTATAAGTCAGTCAACAGTGAGCAAAATTGAAAAAAAAAATAGGGAATTTGGTACCGTAGAAGATCTGTCGTCCAGCACTTGCGTTGCGTTGCACACAACAGCGTTCGGCAAGTTAGTCGAGAACATGATGTTCCTTTTACTTCTATTCATAAAATATTAAAACATGAAAAGTGGCATCCCTTTAAGGTGCACCTGGTACAAGAAGAATTTAGCGAAACTTTGATGGATAAGTGTAGTAATGATCCACTTTTCGCAAAAAACGTTATTTTTTCTGATGAATGCACATTTACAACAGGACAACAGACATATTTGTAGATATTGGGCAAAGGAAAATCCTAAATGGATGAGAGAATACCACACTCAATATTAACAGAAAATTAATGTTTGGGCAGGAATTGTTCGAGATAAAATCATTGGACCCTATTTTTTTGATGGAACTCTAAACGGGCCAACTTATCTTCAATTTTTAACGAATTTTTTTATTCCAACTTTAATGAATTTATTCCCTTGTGCAAACATTTCCGGAAATATCTTTGAAAGTCTGTGGTATCAACAAGATGGGGCGCCACCATATCTTGACGAAGTTTTCCCCAATAAGTGGATCGGAAGACGAGGACCCATTGAGTGGCCACCAAAGTCACCGGATCTCACGCCATTAGATTTCTTTTTGTGGGGTCATCTAAAAAATGTTGTAGCTTAAAATGAATTTATTCCATACTTTATGTACACACTGTATAGTTGTATCAAACATTTGTAAATGTTTTTCAGGATGTCCGTTTTTTATTTTATTTTTACATTTATTGCCAATTAAAAATGAAACATATTTATTTTGCGGCCTCATTGCGAATTAGGGTCCTCACTAGTGGAGCCGAAATAAGAAAAACATTTCCAGAAACCTCTCTTGCCGAACGATAAGATACAGTGGCTTACCTCTTTTGATATTCTCAAAATGATACTTTTCCGCTTATAATAAATAACCTGATTACTTATGAAAAATGTTTACATACGAAAAAACAAATGTTGGCTTTCGTGCTATATTAAATAAACTCCGGTATGCACGTACGAGGATCTCTATTGTGACAGGTAATATAAATCCTCTTCACGAGTTGTGATCTGGTATTGTATAGTCCTACGTAGAATTTTGAAATTGCCACAGAGAGATGTGCTGATAAAAATGACAATAGCCAGGAAATTAAACTCGTCGATGAAGTATTTCCAGGCTTTTTACGTAAATCGAAAATCGAAAATATAATTAAAACTGTCAGTAAAGGTAGTTACTAATCAGATAAAAGGAGTTAAGAACGATCGATTCTTATTGAATTATTGAGTTTTATTACGAATTACAGCTTTTATTGGATTGGAAGTAGAAGTTTGTTATTAGAGATTTAAGTGTCATTTCCAAGTAGTGTTTTCAAATGAACATTATTTAAATGAAATGTATTTTGTATAAAAAAGTGAGAAACGTATCTTCGTACGTACTTACCATATTTTTTTCAATTACCGTGCTCTATGAAACATTGTCAGTATTAGGTTATCTTTATGATTATCTTCAACATTTATTTATCTATTCCTGATAGAGTTTTTAACAAGTAGAAAAAACTTCAATCTGCTTTGCTGTGCAAAAATTCAAAACAATAACGTTTAGAATTTCTATACCTCAAATAATTTTATGTTGAATGACATTATTTTGTAAATTTATTTTTTTAAATTTGCTCAACCATATTGTGTGAATATGATTTTTTAATAATATTCATAGGCGGCTCGCCATTTTGACATGATAATTAATAAATTTCAATGATAATTTAAAAATGTATTTGTTAATCATTGGAAACGTATGCATAGAGACATGAAAAATTTAAATCGATTTTTCTCGAGAACGGTTCATCATAGAGAGAGACTTCAAATAATAGAATCAGTTTTTTGTGAAAATGTCAAGATTTGGTAAATATTATGCCAAAATAACGATATTTTTAAAGAGAAAAAATATATGAATAGAAATATTTAATACCACACCCAAAAGAGAAATGCAAGAAATAAATATGCTTATGACTATATTCAAAAATCATATTTACGTCATTTAATTGAGCACAATACAAAAAATAAATATCCAAATGTTGTCACTTCAAAGAATATAGTTTTGAAGTTATTTGAATTAAACCGATGTTGGAGCGCCATCTTTAAAGAACTTTAGCTCCCTTAGGAAGTATTTTTGGATAAAGTAATTTGCGTCAAATCCACATAAAATGAGCTCTAGATTTTGCAGGTTTTTTTCTGAAAGTGAGTTTCTGGACCCTGCAGTAGTAATACAAAGCGGGTTCTGGATAACTTACAGAAACTGCCACCAGAGGCGCTGGTGTCGCGCCGACGTGTTGCGCGGTAAATTCAAATTTCGAGAGCGGCCATTTTTAGTCCAGGCGGCCATGTTTAGTCCAATTATGTCAAAGTTCCACAAAGTGTTAGTAGATGGCGTTGGTGGCGCCAAAGTTCCACAAAGTGTTAGTAGATGGCGTTGGAGAGCGGCGGCGGCGGCCATTTTTAGTCCAATTATGCTGAAGTTCCAGAAACTGTCACTACTACTAGATGGCGCAATGAGCGTTGCCATAAGGGCACAAAGCGTTTATCTTCGTTATTATTGGTCCAATTGAATCGCGGAAAAAACAGGCATTATCTATAAGCGACGTAGATGTCAAATTTAAAGAAAAGCATGCGCAATGAACGTTGCCGAAAGGGCATTAGTGCTTAACTTCGCTGTTATTGGTCCAATTGAATCGCGGAAAAAACAGGCATTATCTATGAGTGACGTAGATGTCAAATTTAAAGAAAAGCATGCGCAATGATGGTAGCCGAAAGGGCACAAAGAGCTTAACTTCGCTGTTATTGGTCCAATTGAATCGCGGAAAAAACAGGCATTATCTATAAGCGACGTAGATGTCAAATTTACGAAAAAAATTGCTTGATCATGATTGGATAATTATGTCACGTGATCTATATCTAGAGGGGGTTATTATATAATATTTATTAATAACGCTGTGAGGGATTAGTGCTTTAAGACATGCGTCGTCAAGACAAACATATTTGGGGAAAAGTCCTTAAATTTGAAGAAAGACTCAAGCAACTTCGTAAAGATATTAAACTGTACGAAGACAAAGAAAACGTTATAAAACAGTTGGGAGATTTAAATTTGGACAATACAAGAATACCGAAACAAGTACTATGCTGTTACCCCTTAAGACGAATTCAACCAACACCAGTTCTTCAGGTGCCGGTGACGCCATGGATGGACAATTAAATGGTGAAATTAACAAGACATTTACAATATCGTGCCTCACGTTATCTGCTATATGTATTTTATTACTAAAATTTCTTTATAAATGTATTCAAAGAAGGTTTCGATCCTCATGTAATGTTGCAATAAATAACTAAGAAAAACATACAGGGTGTTTCATTAAAACTCAAAAATTCATTTCATTTCATTTATTAACAATAAAGAAATTATATTTTTTTTAATTTAAACTTTTAACCACTTCACTTAGTGAACGGTGCTCCATAAGACAGTCGTGAATTATGATGCAGTAGGCTTTGCTGTCTGCTGGAAATCCAATATCCGTTTCGAGCTCGAGTCTCACGTCCACAGTGGAGGACTTCATGGTTTCTTCCTGTTTCGAGCAATCTATGATAAATAGGGCTCTGTTCTTGAACTCCTTGTAGGTCAGTATAGGATGTTTTTCGGCGGCTGAGCCGTGCATATAGCTAGGGTAAAATTCCGCATAGTTATGGTAAGCCATGGCGTAGTCGTTTTTGGCAAAGTCCAACATGTTTCTTTCGTTGGGCCAATACTCTCCGTTCATTGACAGTCTAATGCTGGTTACATTGACATTATCGAAAGCCATTGGATCTTGTGCAGTATTGTTTCGTTTATTGGTTTGGAAGCATACAATAACAAATCTTGGGCGTTCAACGGCCTTAGTAGTTTTAACAGCCCAAATTTCTCTTCGTGAACCACTCGTAACTGCAGGCAACTCATTAAGTTCCCATTTTCTGAACGGTATCAGTATAGGTTTATCGCTTCTAATGGCCTCCATCAATTTTATTTTAATTTCATCATTGGGATATATATGTTTGATTTTCAAATCAATGGTTTCGATCTTAATTGTTGCAGAAGTAGTTGTTGTTGTTGCTGTACCACTAGAAGTAGTTTTTTCTTTAATCAAAAGACAATCACTGTCATCGCGAGCGCGAACCAATCGAATTGTTTGCCTTCCACAAGTGATCATGGGGTAATCGTTGAATATGTTGAAAATATGCTTGAGCGGCACCAAAAAACTAAACGATTTTGTGGAAGCGTCCATAGGAGGGTTGGAAGTGCCATTCCAACCGGCGATAGCCATGTGATTTGCATCTAATACGCTGTAGTTGAGAAGAGCTCGTACAGCGCTCACTATTCCAGGATCACGAACCGTTTCAATCTCTCTGGCGCTCTCGCTGTACGTGCACGAGTCGAAGAGAAAGGCACAAAAGTTGGGTACTAGGGAAACTTCTCCTCCTCCTGTTACCTCCAATTTACCCTTGATTTCGATCAATGACTCGTTCATGGCAAAAAATGAATCCACTTGATTGACAACAAATTCCACCACATCATTGTTGTTGAAGGATTTGATGAACGGTGAGCACGTTCGATATTCCATCCATCTAATAGACTCATCATAACGGGGTTGTTGGTAGAGGTTAAAACTCGGATCAATGCTTTCGGTACGGGGACGTTTACCATAGTCTCCCGCTTGTACGTATTGATGATGATTTGCCATATTTTGTTTTTAGCGTTAATCCAAGCGATTGAAGAAACAATTTATTTGCGGGTGTTAGCTCTCGTTGACGACCCGGAGGAGGTCTAGCAGTGAATGGTGTTATTGAACTGACCGCGTTGTTCTTATAATCTATCACCAAACCCATTTATGATCGTCCTACTAACTCTAGATGAAGGACACTTTGTTCTCCTCGAAAATTTATGGGCTTAAAGTTTTGGTCTACCGCCAGCACTGTGATGTTGCTAATTTCCCCGGTATTCGTAACAGGTAGATATATTGGGTTATTAGGTCTTTCCACAATTGCGTAGCCCGCGTCAACTGTAATAGGAAATTCAAAGATGGTGTGGACAGGCCTGTTTCCGTAGAAGGCACCTTCGGTAATGTTGGACTCAAAGCGAATGTTTGATACTTTTATAATGTTGTCGGGGAGATCTGAAGAGTGTACAACACCGGGGGCCAGTACCCTGTTGTTGGAAAATCCCAAAATCTGTCCAAGACTGCTGTTGTAGTGACGACTTTCAAAAGTAATTGCGTGACGTTTGCTGTATATTTCACACTTGAGAGTGTTGTTGTTTGGCTTCAGCGAAAATAGTGTATCACCCGTATTTGGAGCAATAGAATTTTGAATTAGCTTCTCAATGTCCGTTATTTCGTAGCAGCCGGTAGGAATCGCGACTTCTCTCAACTTCCCACTATCGTTGTTTTCGTAGTAGAAAAATTTCTCACCGTCAATATTGGGTATCGAGTTGTATGAGTAGAAGCCAAGTACTGCTAGGAAATATCTCTTTTCGGAATCGAGCACAATTGGGGGCTGAGGTGTGAACGAAAACACGTGAGTTTGACTCGTTAGCGTCAAAAGCAAAGACATGACTAATGTATATCAACGGGGAGGTAGTACTTAAATAAAAAAACTGCTTCAAAAAATTATTTATTTATTTATAAGTAATTCCACAAAATAAACATGTTGGTATCTCATTACCGCAAACATCACTCCATCGATGAAAATCATAATTTTGACATGGTAAAAATTGTGTTAGTTCTTTTCGATATTTCTGGGGAATTTCTCGCCAAACCTCGTGGGTAATGTTCTTCATCAGGAGTTTAATGACGTCTCTCATTTCATTAAACTCCAGATGATGTTGCTCCATTATATAGGAATTGTAGACAGAGGTGTCCGCAGTTGATTTGTTTTGATATTGGTCGTTGTTGTAATAGATTCGAACATTCTTCCCCACATAGTTCACGAGTTCTTTCGGCGGCTTCAAGTCACCAAATGAATCGAAATATTCAACAACATTGTTTATCTTTCTATAATCTACCCAATGTGTGCCCGGATTATTAGAGTCATCCAAATTTATGATGGCACATTCGCGTTGCCAGGGCTGCTGCTGATGTGGTAGAGAGTCGCGCATGAAAACCCCTCTAAAATGAGGAATTTTTAAACGTTTGACATATCGCAAAAGGTCCACATCATATAGCGATCTATTGGGCAGCTTTATTGGCAGTTTTTTTGTTTCTTTATGTACAATCCAAAGCCTCCGCGAGCGTTCTTTTTCATATACAAGCCGGATCCTTTTGCCCCAATAACTTCCATAGCTTTATTGTGACGTTGATCTTCTTCCAATTTCTTTTGCGCATTCTTAGCATCGATTACGGTTTTAGCTATTCCTGCTGCCCCGCCACTGAGGGCTCCAAGTGTCGAAAGGCCCGCAAACAGGGGAATCAATGGTAGAAATCCTCCAGATTTTTTTCCTTCAAAAGGTATCGTCCTGGGTAGACGAATTTGCTTTTTACCACCTGCTTTCCTTACGGCGATTTTCGCGGCTCTCAAAGCTTGCGAGGCGGCCTTCTGTAGGGTTGTGGAAGGACTTTTTTTCATAGCCTTTTTAACCTTGCTGATTACGTGATTTCTAAAGGAACTCTTCTTCTGCCCCACCCCCATTCCAAGTTTACGTTTGATCTTCATGCCACCGGTCACCGCCAAAGCAGCTGCTCTTTCTCCCAACGTCGCGTCCTTTGATTTGACACGTGTCCAAGCTTTGTTTTCGAGTATTTGATCTGCCTTATGTCGATCGTTCAAGGACTTGTGTTGAGCGTATGCAATGTCGTGCTCCTTACAGGCAGCGTCTAAGGGATTAATGCCCGAATCACCGCGTGCTAAGCGTTTTTGTAGCTTTGTGCCCGGACCACAGTATTGATAGGTCGGAATGTGGAGCTCAAAGGGCAGATTGTTTATGAGCGAATTTAAGACACCTTTACCTAAGTAAAGACTCATTTGAACTGATGCCATATCATCACGTGATATATTTATATACATATACATACACGTAAACGTCTCGCACGTCACGTTTTACGTCACGCACCTCACGTTTTACGTCACGCACCTCACGTTTTACGTCACACACGTCACGTAAACGTCACGCACGTCACTTTTTACGTCACGCACCTCACGTTTTACTTAACGCACCTCACGTTTTACGTCACGTACCTCACGTTTTACGTCACGCACCTCACGTTTTACGTCACGCACCTCACGTTTTACGTCACGCACCTCACGATTTACGTCACGCACCTCACGTTTTACGTCACGCACCTCACGTTTTACGTCACGCACCTCACGTTTTACGTCACGCACGTCACGTTTTTATATATTTATACACAACAACTATTTTTTTAAACAGATTAAAATAGCAACAAACTTAATAATACACTTTTTTAAATCTAACTACTTTTACGTTAGGAATAACAGACTTATACCTTTGCTTTTAAAAAGTATTAACATAAATTATAATTTTCAATATGTCAGCAAAATCTAAATGTTTACATTTAAAACATATTTTAAACAATATAAGAATTTAAGTATTAATTTAACACCTTAAAAGGAACGCCACGCAAGAGAATTTTGTTATACCAATAGGTATTTAGAAAAACAACCATTTTTTATAAAAAAACTGACAGGTTTTTTCAGATTGTAAACAAATAAACTCTGTAATGTTTCAATTTGCCAGCAAAAATATTTTCATAAAAATATAAGAAAAGTACTGTAGAATGTATTTTTAGTATCTAGCTCGAAAGTAACAAGGAAATTTAAGGATATATTTTATAGACAAACAAATCATAGTATGAGAAAACAGAAAATGGAAGTTTACAAAAACTTGTAATTATGCTTGATGGAACAATATCCGCTAGCGACTCTGTACAAAAGTCGATAATTTCCTTATAATAAACATACAATTTTCCTCGTTTCGAATTTTGTGTTTATTTTTCAATAACAGAGAGCTAAAATAGAACGGAAACATGTATTTGATCGATGTTTTTCATTCGTTTCTACGGTGATTTTCAGAGCTTTTACTTTAAATGGATTTATTTCATATACTTTTAAAACAGGTTTAAATTTTTTTGCAGAAAGCCAGGAATAGATTAGTCCTTCTTTAATTTTCTACAAGTTTTTTCATCCGATAAATCATTTCGATTCTCCAATACATTCAATGGAAAAAATGTTGTCTTTATGGACTTCTTTTCTCCCATTTGTTTGTAGGAAGCCAGTGGTGAGCCATCCCTTCAATAGTTTAACCCACAATATATAAATTCATTTTTTCATTTGATAATATTTTTTGATTGCCTATTTAATTTAATATATAAAATCTCTTATTTGTGATGCAGGAAATTGAAAATATGTTGAACGAAATTTAAAAAAAGATTATATTTTCCCTGAAAGTAGATCATTTTTGAAAAACAAGGTGTGCATTGGTTTCTTTAAATATAATGCAAATTATTGCATGCTTAAAATAAAAATGTTCAATTATATGTTCAAATTGTGCTGTTAAATTTAAAAAAATATTATTTTTAACAATTTTCGGTAAAAATACAGCCATTTTCTAGAAAACATGTAAGGACATATTTTTTAAATAAATTTAATGGAAAATAAAAATTTGTTTTTGGCTGAAGCACCAGTTATTTTCTCCTTTTTTAAAATATATTTTTATAGAAAAAGAATAATTTTCTAAAAATCTCAGAAGTGCATACTTTTCTTAAGGAATTCAATGGAGAATTAAAGTTTATATGGAGATATTCGACAGTAAGCCTATAAGGGAAAATAATTCTCTATAAAAAACTTATGGAAGGTTTAAAAAAATTTTTATTTTTAATAATTATTAATATTGGTCTTCTGTTGTTATGATACCGCAGTCTTAGTTTTTTAATATTCGTTATCTGTAATATATCTAGTAGTCTCTTTATGAGATTTTTTTTTGATATCTGATCACCAGGGTTATTTGGCTGTATGAATCTATAACTTTATAAGGCAAAGAGCTCGTCACATAGACAACATATGGTATCTTCGACATATGATGGCGGCACTTTCTTAGGTGGTATTGATCTGTCATCAAACGTGTAATTTAATTTAATCTAAAAAAGTGAGTAAGACTGGGTATTTAAAGGAATACATCCTCCACTTAGGTGTAAAAATCTGCAGCTCTCAGTTTTGGAATCATCTTTCTTGAATTTACGATTTCATATGCGGTATCGATGGCTCTTAAGTCAATTTTTTGAAAAAATTAACAATCAAATTTTAGTTTCTATGTAAATGTAAAGTATTCCTGGATGTTGCGTGTACATAAGAAATTATTAAATATATCAGAGCTTTTTTTTAACTTAGTTTGTTAATTTTTTACAGAAATGTACAGAGTATTTATAAAAAAAACAAATTAAATGTATTTTAAATAGGAAATCTTTTTCATTCTCTATAGCTGAGTTACCGTGCATCGCCAAGAAGGTGGACATGGAATTCCCCCTTCTGACTCTTAAGGCGGTGCAACCAGATAACTGCATAAGGCCAGAAAGAAGATACCAACTCACAATACCCCTAAGGGAAAAGTGGGAGAGTGGCTAGGTTGGGATCTCTACTGGGTGTATGATCTGTGTAGCACACAGATGGCTCCCGAACAGAGGGGAAGTGAGGAGCAGGCATACTGATAGAAGACCGGCGAGTGCAGTAAAGCTAAGCTCTGGGCAATCACTCCACGGTATTTCAATTTGAGGTATTCACTTTACTAAAGGCGGCAGAGGAACTAGAAGCAAAGGCGGACCCTCAGCAATATATATGCATTTGCAGTGACAGTCAGGCAGTTATAAGTGCAATCTACCATCCCAGAAGCAGAATAGCTCTAGTTCAGGAATATGCAGAGGCCCTAGAGAAGCTAAGTAATAACAGATAAGTAACTCTACTCTGGGTTCTGGGTCATAGAGGGATCGTGGGAAACGAATGTGCTGATGAGCAACCCTCTTCATTACTTAACTAGTGGGCGCAAAAGGAATTAAGAAGGGCTTGGGAAGGCAATCGAGGGTGTAGGCCAAGCAGGCAATTGCCGGACCGGATCCAACAAGGACTAGGTGCCTGCTGGAAAGAAACAAAAAGCAATTATGGTTGATCGTTAGAGTCCTCACTGGGCATTACAGGTTCCAAAGACATCTGTTTGGGGCAGTGGAGGACCCAGACTGCCAGAAATGTGGGGGGTAGGAGCAAACCTCCCTCCATTACTTGTGCAACTGTGAAGTCTACCGGCGTCTTAGGAAAGAAATCTTTGGTGTCGAACAGAAGGAAGCTGAAGACCTACAAGCCCTATCATGGAACGACATCCTAACCTTCATTGGAATGTCAAGGCGTTTCGAGGAGGGGCAAACGTGAAGAAAAAAGGAGAGGGAAGATTGGAGACGGCAAAAAGGGCCTGAATAGGCCTACTTACCAAGCATCAGCCTCCCCGCCTTATTGCTACTATTAGTACTATTATCGTGCATATTTCCCCTCCTGAAGAAGTAGCTTATGATAGGCGGCGAAACGTAGACAAATGGTGCGGTCTTCTGAAAGCAGTAACATCTAATTATCCTTTTTCTTAACACAGACAATCGTAGATTGTTAAACTTAAGGAACTTTTAAAGATTTTGTTTATCTAATAGATCATTAGTGATTTGTAATACTGGATTTTAATTTCTATTCATATTGCTAATGAACGAAATTTGGGAAACCCTTCATAAGTATTGTATGATACGTATAAAAAGAGTGATTTTAATTTGATCGTAGCATTTCGTTACTTAATGAGCTTTTTGTGTAACTCACATATTAAAACGCCCATTATTATTCATATAATTTTAGATAAATAAAGATACCCATCTTTACCCAAAATTTAGTAAATAACGTATCAAAATGATTAAAAATAATATATTGCTTCCTTGAGCTTTTGTTTTTATTATTATGAATTAAAAAAACTAATTTACTAAAAAAGCATTTTGATAAAAAACAGATTAAGCAAAACAATATAAAATAATTCAATGTTTTAAACTATGCATTTCATACGTTTGTTAGTCACTTTAGGTTTACTTTACTGTATGAGTCCGCACCCAAATTTCAGTTAACAAAAACATTGGTGGATATTCATTTATTCATTCATTTCATATTTACTGCAATATTTTAAATTTAAATAAGTAATGGAAGCTCGCGGGTAATGTGAGCAACCAAAAAATAGACTTTCCTAATGTTCTTAATTATACAAATGACGTTAGGGTGTCTTCGTTAATGTTTGACAAAGATGGCCTACCGCTGGCAACTGCTCAGACCCCTCGCGTTCAGTTACACGTGATAGTTAAGTGTTTTTCGTTTCGCGCTTATAAAAAATACAAAAGTTTAATGTCCCAGGCAAGCATTAAAATGCATACATATTATATTCTATTTACATTAATTATATTACTAAATGTAATTTAAGGTATCACTATTGAATTTGGAATAGAATACGAGATGTAATTTTGAAATTTTTCTTTTTTTATTCAAGATTAACCGGGTAATGAGAGCTCTATTCCCCCACATTCATCCCACCGCCTGCAACCACTAGATGTTACTTTTTTTGGGCCATTGAAAAAAGCTTATAGCAAAGAGAGTGACATGTACATTAAATAAAAAATATCATCAAAATTACACCGTATGAAATCGCAGGGTTGTTCAATAAAGCTTACAGTAAGGTTGCTAATTTAGAAAAAGGAATTTCGGGCTTTAAAGTAACGGAAATATTTCCCATGAACCCTGAAGTTTTTGATGATGAAGATTTCATTAATACTGATGATATCGGCCAACCAGCTTCAGCTAACATTACCCTGTGTACATAAATTGAAATACAACAACTACAACCAGTCATTCCACAGCTAGCTATTGTTAATTTAACATCCATCTAATACACAACAAATGACATACAACAACAACACAGTAGATCATCAGCCACTGTAGGACAATCCGAGGAATTTCAGCCACAACCGGGACCTTCTAAGCTCACTTTGGATGTCAATCAACCATCGTCTAATTTTGCTTCTGCTTTGTCCGTTTTAAGCCCAAAACCATTGCCCCCGATATTTACAAGGAGGACTACAAGAGAGAAACAACATTCTGAAATTTTGACAAGTACACCGATGAAGACTTTATTCGAAGAAAAAAAGAAGAAACGTCTAGAAAAGGACTCAAAAACTGAAAACAAGGGAAAATGTGGCAAAGAGAAGTGCATCAAAGAAAAATAAAAGCAAAAGTCAACCAACGGGGTCAAACAAAAGAAAAATATAATCTAATCAGAGAAAATTAAAAAAGTGAAAAAAAAATATCGATCAAGAAAATTCGTCTAATGAACAATTTTTCTGTTCTTAATTGCGATTCTTGATTTTGTTACCAAATGTTTTTTGTTTATTAATGATTACTTTATTTGATTTTGTTACCAAATGTTTCTTTTGTTATTTAATACTTAGGTATTAAGCTAGATTTATTTAAGGCTTATTAAAATCTAACATGAGACTGCTCTAGACTGACTAAAATTTGAATGGCTCCCATTCGACATATGGGACATTTATTGGCTCCTATTTCCCGAAGTGTTGGGTAATCGGAGCGGAAGACATAATTTAAAATTGTCTTTATTTATGCTAAAGGTTACCTAGGTTTATGATTTTTCTGTGATTTCCTGGTAACCAGATAAGTAAAGCTTATGTTTATAATTAATAAAAATTCAAATTCTGGAAATTATTAACAATATTCCTTAGTAGGTTCCCATTCCCCCAAGCTCCCCTTATGAATAAGCGGATTGTCCTCGAATTTATTAACTAATCACCTATTCACCAAATTGTAAAACCATTGTTGAGATCATGAATATAATTATCTCGGAAATAATATACGATTATATTATCGTATTTATTAAATGTATGTATATTACGAAAATGGGAGAAATGTTTTCAAAACCTTCTTTTGAAAAATTTTATACGTTGTTTAAAACAACACTCTGGTAATTTTATTTTTCACATTAAATGACCTCCAGAACGTTAAACTTCAACTAAATCCAAATAAAGAATCTGAAATCCCGAACAAACTGAACTAGGCGTATTAAAAAACTATGAAAGACATAAAGCAACAATTATACAGATTTGGCTTAAGTTTTTTTGGGGAATGCCGATTAACAGGAGGAAATGCGACAGCATTATAAAAAAAGAGCGAGCGTTAAAATCCGATTGTTAAGTGGGGAGTCGCGCCTCCCAGTCTGAATTTGATTTTAGTCATTTAGTTCAGTACAATATAGGTAGGGTTGTACATTTAACTGTCGCAGTTACCGGAATATGTTACGATAATTTATTTCAAACGAAAGATATTATTTTATCTTTTAAAATAATATCTCCAATCTTATTTATTTGATTCCTTTTCTGCCATAGCGGACATGAAAATAAAACAATAATTCTGGTAAAAAACAAAATAAAAAATTAGTCTATTAAAAATAAAAAACAACTACTAAAAATAATAAATAAATGAAAATTCTTATCAAAAAAAAAATTAATGCAGGAGTGGTTCGAACAAACCACCAGCTTGTGCTAAACAAAAACCAAACCTATTATACAATACTATTCTCATAGCATTGAGTTGTTGGGGTGTCATTTGTGCACTAAAATGTATAATTTAGTGACGTAACTCGTCCAAATTGGTAGCTCGTTCGAACTCAAACCTGTATAAATTGCTTTTAAGCATTCCCCAAAAATCAAAATCCAGAGGCTGAACGTCTGGCGACCGTGGGGGCCACTTTATAGTGCCTCTGGTACCTATATCTCGATCGGTAAATACTTCGGTTAGATAGGTGGTTACCCTCTGTGCATTATGTGATGAACATCCGTCCTGTTGGAACCGAATAATGTTATTTTGCAGTAATTGTAAGTACTTATCGGCATTCAGGTTACCCTGAATGAAAAATGGACCGATGACATTATCTCCCAGAATTCCCGTCCACACATTAAGTTTCTGCGGATATTGTGTACGTACAGCTATACTTAATTGCTTATTTTCCCGAGACCAATAGCGCAAAACGGATGGATTATGGTTTCTATTGAGAGAGAAAGATGACTCGTCGGTAAATAAAATATTTTTCAAAAAATTTATATTTTGATTTGCTCTTTCCATCATTATCTCGCAAAACTCAATTCGTTTAATATGGTCGCCAGGAAAAATTTCTTGAGGGGTCTGTACTTTATAACAAGAATATCCGTTTCTATTTAAAATATTTCGGATTCGTCTGTCCTTCAAGCCAACTTCTTCGGCAATTTGTCTACTTGAAGACGGTGTAGCTTCAGCTAGAGCACATATTTGCGTTTCCCTAATTTCCCGTTCTTCCGTTAATTGAGTTTGACGTGGTTGTTTAGAAGGACAACACATTTTGCAATTATTAACACAGCCAAATTTATCAAATTTTGTTATAATTGCGCGAACTGTGTTTTCTGAGTGAATTGGCCTACTTTCAAAGGCAACAACAAATAAATTTATAATTTCTTGGACTGAATTACCCCCATAGTACCATTTAATTATTTGTATTTTTTCACAAGTAGTATAAGTAGTATAAACGGTCGGCATATTAATTCAGTTATGTTAAAACTAGAATCTATTGTTTTACCTTATGGGTTTTACCTATGGACTCAGTCTGATCTAATCCGAATTCATTACGTTTTGCGTGTTGGAGTCGGATGAGATCGATCAGGGTCGCCAAGAATCGTTTCATTGCCAACGCCTTCATTCTTGTGTAATCTACTTTCTCTCTCTTACTCTCGCTTCAAATGAATATTCTTCTTTCTGTTGCTCTTTATAGTTTTGCCCTATCCCCAAAAAAACTTAAGCCGAATCGGTATAAGAAACATGGAGATAAAGCTCAATAAACTAATAACTAACGTTTTTGCGAGCACTACTGTCCATCAAGAATATCCGAAGCCGCGAGATGTGCAGTGAGGCGGGAAATGGGCGGGATACGACAAATTAGAACCAGGCAAAGAATTTGTAGGACCGGAGCGATTTGTTAATCTATGTTGCCATATCTTGTAAAATGTTCAAATTTTAAGTAACGATATTTGGTATAAACTTCATTTGTCAAAGACCAGTATTTATTTTTAACTGTCGTTTTAAAAATCTAATTGGGAATTACATTTACTTTTTAATGACGTATATTTATAAAGCAATTAAACCATCTTACCGGTTTAATTCATTGATATTAAAATATTTTTCCCGTCATTACCATTATTTTGTATATTAGTGGAAAGTACAGGGTTATTATAATATTTATTTTACACTACATAAATCATTATACTCGTATTATAAAATTATTTAAAAAAAAATGTTGAATTGAAAAATAACATTTTTGCCAAATTATGTAAAATTCCTATTAAAAAGTAAAATTTCAAAACTGAATATAGGATTTTTAATACAAATCCCGTTGCACGTTATATATCAATTATGAGATCACGACCCTGCAGTGTTGTCGGCTTGTCTAAATTGTCGAGGAATGTAGGAAGTTTCAAAAATGTAAGGTTAGGTTATGTTGTTTAGCTTTATTATTATGAAAAATTAATTTATTGAAGCGTATATGAACAATATATGATCCCCACACTCAAGACACTTCATCCTGCCAGTTTTAAAGTACATTTGAAAAATGTTTTTCTCAGTTGATTCATTAGCAATCTACAATTGTGATATTCTTCTTCTTCTTGCTGTATTATCTACTTTTAATATTCAATAATCTGTTATAAAAATCGTTATATTATGTTGTTTATTTGTACTATATTTTTATTAAATAAATAAAATAGAGACATATAAAAAAGATAGCAAACTATTTATTGTTATTAAAATAAGACAATGTTTTGTTTAAAAAAATATATATTTTTCTTATAAGAAACAATTCAACTACAATATTCGAATTCCTACAAAAGGTAAATCCTTTCTCCTAATTCAAATCTGAATCACTTGAATCACTGTCATCGCTGTTAGGATTAATAATAATGGGATTAATTTCTAGTCTATCAAAAACTCTCTCTCTTTCATACCATTTTTGTATTTCTTTTTCTGTATGTTTAATAGAATTTTTCCATACTTCAGGAGTAATTGTTCTAAGAGCTTCAGACCACATATTTAAAGAATCTTGTTCTTTATTACCGTCTCTGCCAATATGTTTATTATAATATTGCTTAGAAAGGCCCCAAATAAGTTCGATGGGGTTGAAAACACAATGATAGGGAGGAAGACGTAACACTTTATATCCATATTGTTCTGCTAAATTATCCACCAGATATACTTTTGGTGGCTTGTATCTGAAAAAGAATATATTTTACTTGCGGTTTTTTATAATATGCCAACATCGCTAAATTCAAAACTGTAACATCGATAGATTTTTATACTTACTGTTCAACTTTTTGCAGAAGTTCATATTTAAACATATTAACAGAAAAATCAATATTTCTATTTGCTAGCCACTCTTGTATTTCAGCTTTGGTTGAGCCTGTATTGGGTGTTTTGTGCAATAACATGCTATGGTATGAAGCATTATCCATAACAATTAGAGAAGGTTCGTTAAGGTTCTTCAGTAATTGCCCTGTAAATAAATATGTATCTCTATTAGTATATATACAAATATAAACTTTTATTGGATAAATATGATTTGATAATGAACTTACTTCTTTCATACATGTTATAAATAACATTTCGGATTCCACTCGTATCCAATGTTATTGTATTAGTAATTGTTTTTTTGTATGAACGCTTTTTTGGTGGCGATTTTAATAAATCATTCTTCTTGACTGTTTGCGTAATAGTACTAACAGTAGAAATATTTAAGTTTAGGGCTGCTGCAACACGCTAAAATAGACAAGAAAACAATTTCATATTTCTAGACATTTGTATAATCTTTAACTTACCTCTCTGACGGCAGTTAAGGGTAATAGTGGCCCATTATTATCACGCTCCCGTTCAAAGTACTGTATTAATGAATATACAAGCTCTTTACAACGACTATTTAGTTTTTTTGGCATTTTGTAGAAATAAACGTCAATAATCAGCTTATTCACAATATGTTTGTTTTGAAAAAAACAGTTTTTTTTATAAGTTAACTATCTAGCAAAGCAAAAAAATAAAGACAATATTATAAAATTACCGAAAACGTGGTGAAAACACACAACTGGTTGACGGCCGGACGTCAGAAATCGTTGAAATATTTCAATCTAAATACTCGAAAACGTCGCATCAAGGCATGCCAATCGCTACAATGTCATTTCTTCATCATAAATACGAGTCTCATGGGCGTAAAAAATTTCAAAATTATTTAATGTAAATTATGGTTTTTTGAGTACTAAACATATAATAATGATTTATAAACTTTATATTATAAAGAATAAGACGTATATAAGCCAATATAATTGAAATAATTCTAAAATTATTAAAATAATTACGATTACTTTTTCGGTTTTTTAGTACTGTGACTACGTTCATGAGTCCTCGTGAATTTTCGTGATGTTTCGTATGATTTATCTTAGTTAGGGAAATTTTAATTAGTTGGCAGTACTATGACGAAAGAGGTACGTCACTCCTGACGTGCAACGGTATTTGTACTAAAAATCCTATATATAATTTGTCGGGCTTGTAACCCTAAAGTTTTATTTTTTACTTGTGTGGTCATTGTCAACTCGGCAACACTGCACTAGCACTCTTTACTTTCAACTCTCGATATTACGAAGTGAACAGCTCCAAGAATGTTTTTCAAATTGCTAATTTCACCATTGTTTCGATTACTGCGCATCTGACCTTCGCGGTTTCAATTATTCTTGATGGACAGTAATTGACGCTAAGCGAGGTTCATATTAAATCAGCTTCGAAAAATCATTGGCAATAATCTCAAATTAAACTGATATCAATTGTTTCAATATTTAACGTTGTTATAAAGACGAAGATGTACCGAACAGCATTAAAGGAAATAAAATAAACAACTTTGTTAATTAAAGAGAACAGATATCTGGCTGAACTAATATTTGCAATAAAATGAAAACCTGGAACTAACCTATTAGAAGAAAAAGATAGAATCTACGGATAAGCAAATAGCTACCTTGGAAGAGTCCTAAGGTAGACACAATATTTCACAATGGAAAAAAGATACAACATTTTGATACAGCAAAAGAGTACTGCCTAGTAGATGTTTTGAAGATGTCAGTGCTTATACTGCGAAGAAGGGAATTTTAGAAACATGGTGTTAGTGCCTTTGATGCTCGAGAGAAAAGTTTATTATCAATTGAAGTCAGAAAACACCAAAAATTACAAAGTAAGGAAAATCGGAGAAACATTCAGTTGCCCTAAAAATTGTGCTGGAAGAAAGGAACACTAAAATCATTAAGTGCACATATTTGGCCTCGTACCTAAATCAATGTAGTAATAGTAGATCTGTTCATGTGCTGCTGAAAATCTAATCGGTATTCTCGGTGCAATCGACAGTAGAAAGTAGAAATTTTATTACGTAGATTTTACCTTACGTTACTGGTAAATCAAATTTTACTACCATAAATATAATACGGCTCATTAGTGGTTACATCACAAGTCGTGACAGCCATATTTGTTAGTCTATACCTTAGACCTAATGCGCCGTATTGGATTCTTTTAATCATTTAATTTCCTAAAGAACAATTTTTCTCATTCTTTTTTACGTATACAAATGAAAAATTTTGTTATTAAAATTCAAATTATTGTATATAAATTTCATTATTTAATTTTTATTTTGCCAGTTGCTTTACTTCATTCGCATAACTGGCAAGCCGCTTTTATATAGGACGAATTAGAACTAATGGAAATACATTTTCTTTCATTAATTATTTAAGCAGTTATTTATAGACGCGACGTAGAACAACGGTAAAAAGTGAAAAAAGAAATAAACTCTTATCTTGGCTGACATTTATATCAATTCTGTATAATGATGTCTTTTTTTGTAAAGATGAAAAGATGCTAGCGAAATTAAATGCCGGATGCGTGCCTCAAATGAAAATGACTGACTTTAAAACGGTTTCGAAAATAGCTCAAAACATTTTCAATCTAGATTTCTTAAAAGTCGTTATTTTATAAATTTTCAAAACTGTAAATATTTACTAAAGTTGGACAAAAAAAAAATAGTAGCAAAAAAATGCGTCAACAGAGATATTACCGAATATATAAAGATAACATGTATGTTATTCGCAAAACGAAAAACAGATATTTACATATTTGTATATTCATTCTAAGTGATTCAGTTGATAAAATTTGATAAATATGTCCCCTGAATTACACTTAAATTTTAAATTACTACAAATGTCAAAGAGAGCTTTTCAAAGATTATATAAAGTATCAATTAAATAAACCTAAAATTCTCGGTTGTACAACAAAGATTAATCTTATAAAAAGCTGTTAAATCTCTTCCTTGTTGTAGATAAAAAATCAGGGATTAGTTTTATGAAGGTCTTGTTAATTTAATTAATTAATAGTTTATTGGATTACCCTTTCCTAAGTTATTTTTATTCTTGATATAAATTTCTATTTATATTCTCACAAGGTAGATCATATGTTTTCATTACTTAATTTCTACACAATAAAAACTTTCGTTCGTGAGTTTTGTTAACACAATTTTTCTATTTTGATTAATATTGGCTATAAATCTGGAGCCTTGATATTGATGCTATACAGGGTGGCCCAACCAAAATGTGACATGGGAGTTTTGGACAATATTGTCGTAGGAAAAGAAAAACGCTCGGACAGGTCGATTTTTGTTCCGAGGGGGACATTTTTTTACGCTACTCGCAGAATCGTCACTTTAACCCTAGACCAGTGGGGTGAACAATCCCTAGAATTTATATAGAGAATAGGAGTCGAGTCGCATATCGTTTAAAAGTTCGTTGAATTCATTGAAAAACGATATGTAGTTTTTTTTAATTTATATAAATTATTTATAAAAAAATTATTTTTTCCGCAAATTAACCTTTTTGTAACTTTGACAATTACAAATTTCTGTACACTACTGGACAGTTTTTTTTGCAATTTATTTGCTACGATACTTTAAATTATGTGTCGCAACAATACATTTTAGATTTAGTTGCAAAACTCTGGAAACTGGATCAGCAAATAAACAACGGTAAATCGAACCACTAGTAAATAGTGAAGAGACCGCAGTGGCAATTTTGGGACATGTTGAGCTTGACCATACATTGAGTGCAAGACAGCTGTCAACTGTTTTCGGTGTTTCACGAACCAACATTCAGCGTACTTTAAAATTAATTTAAATTAACTCAAGAGCTAAATGAAGATCACTTCGATCGATGTTTGCAATTCTGCGAGATAGTAACTGAGCTAGGGATGGCAAATCCACATTTTATTTTTAACATCTGCTTCAGTGATGAATGCTCTTTTTTTCTAAATGGCACAGTTAATCGCCACAATTATAGATATTGGGCTGGTTCTAACCCCCATATATTTCATGAGGTACATACTCAACAACCCCCAAAAATTAATCGTATGGGCTGGAATTTTTGGCATCCGTGTTGTTACCCCACTTTGTTCTTAAAAGGCAATCTAACAGGAGAAATATATCTGGAACTTCTGGAAGATACTGTTCATCCTATGCTGACTAATATAATTGAAATTGAAGAAAATTTTCTGGCCGATCAGTTGGTATTTCAACATGATGGCGCTTCTCCTCACCATGCTCTGCCTGTTCGCCAATATCTAGATGAAACTTTCCTGGTCACTGGATTGGGAGACAAGGATCAATCGAATGACTTCCACGATCACTAGACATTACTCCTTTAGATTTCTTTCAGTGGGGTTATTTGAAAAGCAGAATTTATTCTACTCCACCTGCTTCACTCGAAGATTTACGACAACGAATCACGAACGAGTGTCGCCAAATCACCCCAGAAATGCTACAAAATGTTCGGGAACGTTTCCAACAGAAAGTTACAAAAAGGTTCATTTGCGGAAAAAAATAATTTTTTTGTAAATAATTTATCCAAATTTAAAAAACCTCATATCGTTGTTTAGAGAATTGAACATTTAAACGATATGCGACTCGACCCCTATTCCCTATTTATATTCTAGGGGTTGTTCACTCCACTGGTCTAGGGTTGAAGTGACGATGCTGTGAGTAGCGTGTAAAAAAATGTCCCACTCAGAACAAAGCATTTTTATTTTCCTATGATGATATTGCCCAAAACCCTTATGTCAAGTTTTCGTTGGGCCACCCTATATATGTTCTAATTGAAATTGTGTTTGTAGAAGATGTTTTCAGGTTTTGATTCATTTCTTAGGGCTCATTGAGTTATAAATTCTTACATGCTGACATCTAGACCAAGGGTTTGTTAACATTTACGTGTTAGATATAACAATCATCTCAGGTGGTAAGATTGTGTTGACGTTAATTCTACTACATTTAAAGAGGAAAGTTTATTTTATATTACAGTTCATTTGTAAAAAAACGGCAGTTTCCAACAAAATTAATACTTTTCTTTTTATAAAATACAATATTAAAATTAAAATTATTATCAATAAGATGGCCAGTGTACATCTAAAACTTGGTTGTCAATAAGACTACTAAACTATTCAATGTACTTCTTCTTACTCCTCATTTTCGATTTGGAGGTTGGTTAGCTATAATTTCATTGTACTTTATATAATATACAGTGCGGTCCATATGTATAGAATACATTCATTTTTAACGTTATTCCTAACTTTTGGGGAAAATCCTGAACCAGGTCGATTTTTATTATTAATTTTATAAGTTGTGGTGGTATAAAAATACCATCCCCTCCTTTCACCCCCTCTGATTTATCACAACCTCCCTGAACGTTTTTAATGAGAAAAGAGGTCGTGTGATACTTCCTTTGAAACGGATTTTAATTCTCTGTTAAACTATAAAGAGGTTTTTAAATTTGGTGCATTAATAACTGAGAAATTTTAAAATTGTAAAATATCGATAATGACTCCACTTCACAAGTTTACATAGAATGAAGTATATAATCTCACATAATTTAAAATATATTTTCTACTTTTATTTTACAATTATATTAAGTGTTTAATCCATTTGTTGTTGTCTTCTATTAACGTGCGTGTACAGTTACTCTCGTAAAGTAATTGCAACAGATATTTGCAAATTTGATCAACCAAAAAAAATGTGTATTTGTGATAAGATTGTAAAAACAAGTTTTGCTTATCTCCAACAAAAATGCTTGAAGAAAAACTAAAAAAATACGAACACTTGGAAAATGGTGGCTTAACTAAAACATATTCTGATATTCTAATGTCCAGGCAGGAGCCTTCCGCCGCACAGCATATATTAAAAAATATTCCAACTATAATTATTAAACCTAATTTACCACAAAATCCAGAAATTACAAAACAAGAAATACAGAAAAGTGTTAATCCTAAATCAATAAATGTATCTATAAACTCTGTTAAAACTGCTAACAATGGCAACTTGTTAATTAAGTGTAACTCTGAAGAAGAAGCTAATAAATTTATTGAAGAAGCAAAAAAGAAAGATTCAGCAAATAAATATAACATGCAACTATACCAACTGAAAAAACCCAGAATTAAAATACTAGCTTCTAGTATCGATGCTTTGAATCTAGAGCAGATTGAAGACTACTTGAGAAACCAAAACGATTTTATAAAAGTTGACGATTACCTGAAGATAACATTCATGAAAACGTTAAACAATGGAAAGAAAATAATTTTTGCTGAATGTTCTGGAGACCTTTTTAAGAGATTCATGTTCGCTAAAAAAGTCTACATACAATATGACAGATGCCCAGTGTATGAAGACTTATCCATTCCTAGATGTCGAAGATGCTATGCTTATAATCATAAGGAAAACCAGTGTAATAATAAATTAACTTGTACCTATTGTGGTGATGAATATAAGGTAACTGATTGCTCAAAACAAACAAAAAAATGTAACAATTGTCTAATCTCTGTTGAAAAATTTAAATTAAATTACGATGTGAACCATGAAGCTTATAGTCTGGAATGTCCAACATATAAATTTTTCTTACAAAGATTCAAAAATACTATAGATTACCACTCTAAGTAGTTTTTTCTTTTTTTTCTTTTTCTAAATTATGGTAATAATTGATCAAGATATAGTTTTAGAGGAACTAGGACTACTCGAACGAGATCATCTTGGTGACCTTACGGATCCAGGCGAATACAGCTCGAAAGTATCTTCAGCAAATAAATTCCTAAATATCATGCATTTTATTATTAGGAGTGCAAATAAAAACTTTGATGAATTCTTAGCACCATTGATACATATAATTTACAAAGTTGTGATATTTTTGTCCTAAGCGAATGTTTTCAAACGGCATCCTCAAATAATTTCAATATACCTGGATTCACAACTGTCCATAATGGTGATGATTTTAACAGGAATGATGGGGTCTTGGTTATGATTAAATCTGATTTAAATTATAATATTTATGTTAATAAATTAAATATATGTGGTGTAACTTTGTGTGTCATAAACCTGATATTGGATAATGTATCTTTTAGAATAATCGCTTTGTATAGACCAATCCCAAGTAATTTGATCTCTTTCATTGAAGAAATTGATGCATACCTAGACCAAAATACTCAGAATAAAATATATGAAATTTTCATTGGTGATATCAATATTAACATTTTAGAAGAGAATGACTTAAATGTAAACAAATATATTTCTATGCTTGGGAAATACGGTTTTGTACCGTACATATTCAACCCCACCCGTGTTACCCCTGAAACTGTTTCCTGCCTGGATCATATATTCCTGAAAAAAGCATACACAACAAAGAAAACTTTAATTATAAATCCTATATACTTAACTGTCAGATTACCATTACCCAATTAGTTTAAATATTAATAAACCAGATATAAAAAAAATAATAAACTCCTCTGAAAAAATCATATCTAAAATTAATTTTAATAAACTACAAACATACTTAAAAAATGAAGCCTGGGATGATTGTTTACAATCAAATGATCCTCAAATCGCTTTTGATCTATTCAATGATAAATTTAACAATTACCATAAACTATCCGCCAGTATTAAAAAAAATCTAAAAAAAGCTAACAAAATCAAACCTTGGATAACAGATGGCCTAATAGTATCAATAAAGAACAGGGATAAATTAAAAAAACGCCTAAACCAACATTTCTCTCATGAGTTGGATCACGAATATAAAACATATAGAAACACACTAAATAAACTATTGAAAAAGACAAAAAATGATTATTATTTAAGACAAATTGAAATGAATAAAATTAACTTAAAAAAAGTATATAAGTTAATTAGTGATGCCACCAATGAAAACACATTTACAGTTAATAATTATCAATTTGTTAATAATGAAGGAGTCTCTTTTACCGATAACAAACAAATGGCAAATTATTGTAACAATTATTTCATTAATATTGGTCTACATATGCTTCAAGACATTAAAGCCCCTAATAATTTCACTGAAAATATAACTAGAAATGTTAAATCATTATTTCTCACTCCTGTATCAGATACTGAATTAATTAACCACATCTCAAATTTAAAAAATAATAGTGCACCTCGCAGTGATGGGATAACATCGGATGTAATAAAAAAAATAATTTGTTTATTTTACAACCACTAAAAAATCATAATTTTAATTTTTGAAAAAAGTATTGTCCCTGTGCAATTTAAATCCTCACTTGTTACACCTATTTACAAAGCAGGTGACAAAACGAAAATCTGCAATTACAGGCCAATTAGTGTAATTAATAATTTTGGTAAAATTTTTGAAAAATGTTTAAAATATCGTTTAGTAACATTTTTGGATCACAATAATATATTGCATAAACACCAATTTGGATTTCGTGCTGGTAAAGGAACATCTGATGCAATGTGTACTGTTATTAGAGATATAAAAAATAATTTAGACGATAATAAAAAGTGTATAGCAGTATTCTTAGATCTTGCAAAGGCGTTCGGCACTATAAATCACGAAAAATTTCTTAAAGTTCTTGAACATTATGGAGTTCGAGGTGCAGTGTTGGACGTCTTTGAAAGTTACTTAACAAATCGAGAGCAGCGTGTGAAGTTAAATGATGATATAAGTGAAGCTGATACTGTTAAAATAGGAGTTCCCCAAGGTACTGTCTTGGGTCCAGTTTTATTTTTAGTTTATATTAACTCGTTGCTCTCTTTAAGGACGAGTTCAACCATTGTATCATACGCAGATGACACAGTTGTCTTATTTTATGAAAAAACATGGGCAGAGACCAAATTGTCAGTTGAGACAGGATTGGAAAAAATTATAAATTGGTTAAACTTGTATCAGCTATCATTAAATATAAACAAGACTCGCTATATTGCTTTTAGTCTCACAGATGCAAATAGACCCTTCTTTACTAATATTAAAATCAAAGGTATGAATGAGGCAATCAAAGAAACGAATGAGATCAAGTACTTGGGAATAATTATTGACCAACATTTAAAATGGAGTAACCATATTGATTACCTAACAAAAAAAGTAAGGAAACTCGTTTATAAATTTTATCAATTATGTGAAATCTTGTCAAAAAAATTGTTATTGTTAGTTTACAAATCTCTAGCTGAATCATTATTTTGTTACGGTATTATAGTGTGGGGTGGATTGTATAAGAACTCTCTACAAAAGCTAAATGTTACACAAAATTATATCTTAAAAATTATCTACAGCCGAAACAAACGTTATCACACTAATTTGCTGTATACAGAAGATATTTGTAATATTAGATCGCTTTATAGTCCAGTAAATAAAGGCCGGGAAACCCTGGAACCTGGACATCAGGTCGCGTGCAAATTTTTTTTTCTCAACTTGTAGGTAAATATGGGTACATTAACTTCTGAAAATATGTCCTTCGGGAGATGAGTGGAGGGGGCCGGAAAATGGCCAGAAACCCCGAAAATCCGGTTTTTGGCCGATATCTCCCGAAATATGACACTTAGAGAAGTGGGCTTTGGCTAGAAATGAAGAGCAGTCGATTATCTACAAAAATGGTCCTTATCATTTTTGTCAAAAATTTAACCGTTTTCGAGATAAAACTACCCCTAACCGTAGCCTGTTTTCGAGCTGCTGCGCCGCGTCTCGGATTTTCGGGATCATTGGCCATTTTCCAGGCCCCACCTTTCACTTCTCGGTGGACATATTTTCAGGGAGTAATCTACCCACGAACACCTGCAAATTAAAAAAAAAATTCTGCACGCGACCTGATGTCATGGTTGATACCTTCGTTTATTGGACTATTACTTTCACAGCCTTTGTATATATGCTTTTTTTTTTTTTTTTTTTTTTTTTTTTTTTTTTTTTTTTTTTTTATTATTTGTGCAATTTACAATCTACTTATAATTTATAAAGTAATTAGTAAATGTGTTGTAGTTCATACAGACCAATATATGCTTTTAAAAACAAATATAAACAAAATTATGTAACTTCTGTCTATGGTACACGAAGTATTTCAAATGAGCTACTATATTTCCCAAAATTTAATAGAAATGTTTGTCATAGATTCATGGTATATACATTGCCAAAAACCTATAACTTGCTACCAACTAGTATAAGGAATGCTACAAACATAAAACAATTTTCGAGTCTAAGTAGGAAATTTATTTTTGCACATTATTACGAATTTATTAAAATATTAGAGTAGGTTTGGTACATATATGATAGGTATCTAATATTTATTTAGTTATTTTAAGATGTACACATTATTATTGCTATTGTACGGATTATTTCTAAAATTATAAACCAGCGCAATACAAGTGTTCACTCACTTAGGCGCTTGCTGTTTTACATTATAATTATTATAAGTATTTTATACTACCTTGTAATATTTTTGTACACCATTTTTAAATTGTATATATTGTATTTGAAATGTAACAAATGTAACTGAAATGTAAAAATTAAAATTAAATTAAAAATATAAAATATTTACTTCTTGACAATAAGCAATGCGATCTTGGAATTCTCGTAGAACATTTTATATAACTTCAGGGCTTAATTTTTTCAAATATGAATGCACCAAATTTAAAAACCTTTATATTTCTCAACAGATAATTAAAATCTCTTTCAAAAGAAATATCACACGACCTCTTTTCTCATTAAAAAATTCGAATGGGATGTCACAATTCAGAGGGGTTGAAAGGAGTGGGTAATATTTTTATACCATAACTTGTAAAATTAATATACACTGTGTTCATTTAAAAACGATCCATCTTCAGTATCTTAAAAACGCATTACAATAAACAGAAAAGCCGAGAAACGTCAATTTTTAAATTGAGAGGGAAATTTTTCATGCATAACATAGTAAATAAGTAAGTAAGTGAAAAGAGTTTCTGAATTTTCACCCATTAAAAACTTAGCTGCATCCCCAAGATTTTAAAAATTCAGTTATATATATAATACGTACATGTATATATAAGGAGAGTAGGATATTATGTCAACTTGTTTGAAATGAGTGAATTTTAAACTATATATCCAAACTGTTTCGCCTCTGTTTTACCGTTTCAAATTTATTTATTATTGTTCTGCTCGTTTTTCACTATATGTTATTTGGCATTTCCTGCAATTTTTCTTAGGTGTTTTATCTCCTCTGCTTTAAGTTGGCTGTGGTGTTTTTCAAAAAACCCACGACTGGCTTGTATACAAAAGGCTTACAATTTCTGTATCCAGGCTACTACCAACATTTATTATAGTTGTCCCTTATTATAACTCTACTACTAGAACGATATCATCTGCATTTTAATTTTTATAGAGACCAAATCGTCATAGCACCTCAGTGGTGTACTCTGCTTCTCTTATTATATTTTCTATCGCCACTAGAAACAGTAGACACTAGTAAATATATGTTAAGGTTAATAATATTTATTTATTAGTAAGATAAGGGCATTATTAACATACGATTGCACTAGTTGCAAGACGAGGGCGTTAGTCTGAGTCAATAACAGTATGAGTATGTTAATAACTTTTATCACACGAATTAAAATAACATTTTAACTACTAGTGTCAAGAATGATGAAAAACTGAAAATATTGATAAATATTAAATACATTTTGATTTCATTTATTTGACTTGGTGAATATTTTATTTAAAATGAAAGCAGCGATTCTGCAATAGAAGCTCTTTATTGAAATGGCAACGTGATAGTTTGTTACAAACAACGTCAAATATTTTTAATTTCCCTTAGTTTCTAGAAAACGTATTAATATGAGTAAGTCAGAATCTGAAAGTCTTGTATCAGATATTGAAGATTGTGTGAGGAAGGTAATTTCGTTACTAATTCCACAAAAATCACGAATAAAATACGCTTATGGTTATTTTAACAAAAAATGTTAAGGAAAAAGGTCAAAAAATAAACTTAATGAGAAGGTTATACTCGCTTATTTCGAGGATCTAACTGAAAATTATAAATCTTTAAGCCTTTGGGCATATTATACGTGCGATGAAATTAACAAAGAAAAATGTGCATATTGTCAAATATATTCAATTGACTGCGTTTATTATGCGAAAAAAAGGGTATATATCCAAGAAGTTGGTATTAGCACAATTTGTAGCATGCCAAAAAATAGCTTTTTTTGAGATTATTATTAATTTAAAAGAAAAGTCTTCGTCTGTTATTATAAATATTCATACAAGATTGTTTTCAAATTTTGTCAACAAATAATTAAATTTTAGTTTTGATTTCATTAACCAACTGAGTTAGATAATTGGTTCATTGTTTAGGTCATTTACATAATACTGTTCAATACCTAACTTAAATGAATTTGATGATTTTTATACAGGCTGTGGTAGATAAATAAATAAATAAATAAAGTTAGACAGGGTCTTAGGTATTTTATTACATAATGATACACTTTATAAATTAAATTTAAAAAATAATTCTTATCAATATCCTATAATTTAATTATACACCAAATATAACCTTTGTCTTTGTTAAAAACAAAACCGTAATACAAGGTGGGCGTAAAACTTGATTTTGTTGCTATGCAAGAACTATGCCTTAAAGGGGCTTGTTTGAATTTAAAACATTAGGGAATAAGTCTAAAATATGTTTTTGTAAATTTTCTATAAAAATGAAATATAAATTTTCCGCACGAGATCACAAATGTAACATTAGTTAGTACTTAAGAAACCCCTGTTCTTAAGAATCGTCGTTTATGATATTTTCATTTTTTATGAAGAAAGCATACAAATTCTGTTGCCAATTTAATAACAAATTTTAATCAAAGAAACATTGAAATTTATAATCACCAAACGTTTACATTATGTAGCTTTGAGTTGATTCAGTATTTGCGCTATTTAATAACGTTTTTGGTATTACATTTGCAAAATTATAATAAGGCAAACAAAATAAATTAAAACATGAAGAAAGGGTTTCGAGACAGGATAGGTATGCCACGGTATTTGATGAAATCTATATTTGGAATTTTCTGCAAATATTGCTGTCTCATGTAATTAGACATAAAAAATTAAATCAGAATCTGTTGAAATTAGTTCGGCAAGAGGTTTATAAAAATGTGAAAATATACGGAGTATTCCATTTAAAAAACAAAATTTTTGTCTGGTGTTGCGTTTCTTGACACACTGAATATTTGAGACTAATTTTAAAATGTGAATCTAAGACTGTCTATACTTTTTGTAAAAACTTTTTTTTCGTAACTTCAATAATATCGACCTAATCGAGCTTCGACGCACTAATGGCGCACCATGTATATACTGAAAACAGAAAATTAAGGAAAATAATATATCGGACCATACAACTCTGCAAGCAAACAGGAAAATATTAAAGAATAAGAAATTGGTACGAAAAACGAAACGAGAATTTGTATGTAAAACAAAGAAAGGTGATGAAAGAATATATAGTTTTAATAATTGGAATTGACCTTCTCTAGAAGTGAGACTTAGAAATATTTTATAAGCAACCTTTCCCTAGTGAAGGAGTTAAACCAGACACAACTATTTATTTAATCTATACTGTCGTTTCAGTAGTTCAATCATTATCTTCCCCGTTTTCCAATTTTGGCTTAGTTTAGTATTTCAGCATGTCTTTGTTTAGGGGTTCTTGCAATTAACAGTTGTTTCCCCATAAGTTGATTAGTACTCTGATGATGTATTTAATAACAAAAGCAGATTTTGATTGCCCAGCTTGTTTAGGGTATCAGAAAACTTCATCAAATACGAATGTATCGGTTTAAGAGCGGCTTAGCTACTGCAGAAGATATTGATTCTTTGCTAATTTAATCAAATTGCCCCATGACATATAAATTAGAAGCTTATACTTCAATGATACTTAGAGATCTTTTTAATACCAATGAAGGAAAATGATTTTAAAAGTGAAATTAATACAATAAAACAAATTGTTACCTATAGTAATTATCAATTACTTAAAAAGCAGGAAACGGTTGCCATTCACCTTATATTTCCAAAACAACCTAAAGAAAACAAATCATACAAAATGATTACATATTTTTGAAATCTTTTAAATAATATATCAAAAATTATATCTCGGACAACATCTTCTATAATATATTTAAATATAATAAATAATGTAGGTTCATTTTTATTAATTGTAAAACCCAAATTCCTAATTTAAAAAAATCAGGTATTTACAAGTTAAATTGCCCAGATTGTAATGCCATTTATATTGGCCAGATACTTAAAAAAAAATTGAAATAAGATATTGTGCACACTTACAATCTTATAGATTAAAACAACTAGATAAGTTAAATTACGCAAAATGCTAATTGACATTCAACACAAACCTACAATTAACAAAACAATTGAAACAGTAGAAGTCCTTCATATAAGTGACAAGAAACAAATATTTTAAATCAAGAAATATCTACAATATCCTCAACATATATTACTAAATGAACAATTAAATCTGGGAGTTTCAATTATTTTAGATTACCTTTTAGACTAAATATATATTAACCAAATTTTTAATAAAAAATCTTAATGTGTACATAAGATACCTGTCTTTTCTTATAATATCTTGTCTAATACTGATTAGTTGAAAAAAACGAAGAAACTACCAAAGAATCCATCGAGAGTCAACCATAATATACTAGTGAATATCATTATAAACTTATAAACTACCTTAAAAGAAAACAACAAAAAATGGACGAGATATAAGATAGCTTGTAAAGCTAAAAGTAAAAAAGTAAATACGTAAATAGCACTGCTAAGATACGAAAACTAGGATGTAGCTAATGACAAAGATAAATCTGAGTTACTTGCTCACGCATTTAAAACAAATTATGGAAGTAAAGACATGTGGATGAACAAACAGAAAACATGGTATTTCGGACTGTCTCAGTCTTGGAGAGGTTATCATCTCAGTGAAAACTTCGTCAATTCACTTGATGTAATCAGAATAATAGGGCGATCTCGTCCTACTAAAGAATCCGAAGAGGATGGACTACAAAATTAAATTATAATAATTTCCCAAAAAGACTTAATAATATATATTATTCAATATTCATAGTGGGTTTTAGAGAGCTGTACGTTGTGTATTAATTGTAAATGAATTTATTAGTCTTCTATTATTAAATTTTATTATTTGAAATAAAATTATCTCATTTAAAACTATAATTAATGTTATAGAAAAATAGTTACTGGCTAAAAGATACTAATTTATATAATATATTTCTTAGGTTTGCAGGGTTGATTTGAAAAGTAATACAAAAATTAAAAAAAATTACAAAATTTTATTAATTACCAAATTTTCAGAGATGCATAGTCCGTATGCCCCTCCTCTAAAAAGCGTATCTAAGATGACGTAAAATTCGACTGCTATTTCCAACTTTATCTAAACGGGTACAATGTGTGTTTATTTACATGAAGAAATTTGGGGAGGTTTCTGCTTACGGATGCATTTTATTTTCTTTAATGTAAAAGTTTCAATTTTTATTTATTATTTAAAATACAAAAAAGGTTCAATTAAATCGGTAAAAAAATAGTTTCTTCGATCTTTTCTCTAAAAAAAGACGTTACTAAATAGTTTGTTTTTACAGTGTTATGGTGAAACTCTTATGAAAATCTTAGTTTTAATAATAAAGCACTCTCGTGTGAGGATTGGTACAGAACAAATTTTGGGCTTAAAATAATTTTTTTCTATTGTAACTTAAACAAAAATTATTTTTTAAAAGATTAACTATACTGAGACTAAATGTTACTTGATAGTAAATCATAATCATGCCCAAGTTTTAGAAAATGGTATATACTTATGTTTTAATTGATATGAATTTTATTAATTGGTCAATCAAGATGGTCTTGAATATTAATCAATTGCTAGCAATTATTAACTTGGTATATTCAAGTTGCAAAAGTTATGTTCTTTTAGGTATGGAAACGGAGAATTGTCTTCTGGGAATTTGGCACTATTCCGTTTTCCGTAAAATTAAGAAAATCAGTTAAGTTTTTAGAACAGGGAAACGCTAAATGTACACTATCGCTGTACATTTTCCCATTTTAAGATGGGGTTTTTCGTTAGTTATTTTTATTTGCATTTTAAATATTAGATAATTAGGTGCGAGTATTTACAAGTCCATAAAGTTTGTCAAATTTATTTTATAATTTTCTTTCTTTCACTATTTGTGGTTTCGAATCAGCCGTACTCCTCTTCCTATCTTTTTTCTCTTTAAATATATTTTCTTTTTTTTGAACAGCGCTTTGAATATATATTAATGAGTCAAAATATTCCAGTTGAAGTTCAAGAAATTATGCTTTCATTAGTATCTGTGATATATTCTAAGTTAGAGATTCTGAAGTTGAAGTAACCTATTCAATGTTTGGTCCTTTAATTTAAGTTATGTTTTCAATATGGATACATGTTGATTTCTGTTCGATTGCTACGAAATTATATCCCGGAATAACAGAGATATACAGACGAATAATATTTTAAACCCAGCAATTCATTTTTAAAAAAGTAATAAGATGTAAGTAGATTAAATAGATCAAACGTACATCTTTCTGCTCGACAAAAATGATTATTTTTAGGTGATCATATTTTACCAGAATATGTAATGACACATTGTATATTGTTTTAATATTCACTTGTTTAAAAATTAACAACGTGTAATGTGGTTTTAGATGTGGAAAAGATAAGTTTATAATCTTAATGCCTGCTTCATCCAGATGCTCATATTTAGAATTAATGCACTACCGCTGAATTAAATCATAATTTAATCTCTTAATACTTAGTTTGCTTGCTATAATTACGTTTTTCATTATATTTATCCCACTGTAACTATATATCAGATATATTATATTTAACTTATCTTTGTTATTTATATCTATAATGTATGAAAAAGATTGACCTACTTTTAATTTCATGGGGTGACTTTTTCCACTATAAACTCACTATCAATTATTTCTTTGTAAAATTTAAAACGAAAGTATTAGCTAGAAAACATTTCATACTAATAGTGAACTAACAAAGTAATTTTACCAATGCAAAATTGCCCCATTTATTAATATTTAAAAAAGCCTTTGATACATTAAATGAAAATATATCTAAATTTATATTCATTTTCACTGTTCTCCTTGTATAGGTTAATATTTATAATTAACGCATAGAAATAATTTAACCCTTTTTGGCTGGTGCGTAAGCAGTTAAAATTATAGCGGTTATCATCCCGGTGTCGCAAAACAGAATTTAATTCTAAACAAAAGACAAAGTTCAATTCACACAAAGACCCAAATTTCATCACCTCCGGTCCCAAATCCAGGTGTATCTATTAAATGTTGACGTAAATAATTCGCCTGCTGTCCCCTGTACAGGATGTTACATCTCCAGATTAAATATTGGTTTTATACACCATTTCCAACAAAGACTTTGTTTTAATTGAAATGGTTATTTGAAAAATATCAAATTTTTTATTAGTGTATTTTTTGGTTAGTAAGGTATTACTAGCTTATTTCGAGAATCTATCCAAAAGTTATAATCTTCCAGCTTTTGGGCATATTATTCAACGACACCACGATGATATACACAATGAAAAATGTGGATATTGTCAAATATATACTATTAATTGCGTTTCTGAAGAGAAAATATGAATATAAACCAAAGAAGTTAGTTGGTCTTAACACAAATGTTAGCATGCCAAAAATAAATTCAAATAAGTATAATTTATCTTTTCATATATGTTATGAATAGTTTCCACTAAGTAAGAGTTGAAACAATTTAATATAATTTCTTTGTATATAATTAATTAGGTTATTCCGTTAAATCATTACAGGCTTGGCTGCTCTAAAAGTAAGGATGTGCAGTAGTCTAAATTTATAATTATTATCGCTCACAGAAACCGTGTAACCGAAATTAAAAGAATTGTGCTGTCGTGTAACTTAAAGGTTATTTAGCTTTACTTCTACAATTAATACAGAACAAAGTGTTCGGAGTAAAATTAGTTACTTATGTTAAATTGTTGAAATATTTGCTCAGATTAAACAAAATAAATTATTCAAATATTTCAAAATATTGTCTGGTTGTCATTACTTTGACTATTTCTTATATTCGGGCTTACACTACTTGTAACCTTAACTTATTTATTTCTTCGAAGTGCAAACGTTCCTAAAAATTAAATAGTTCATATAGTGTAGTAATTCGTTAGAAAAACGTGTGTAAGGGTTATAATTATATGAGTATTTATGCCAATTTGCTGTTACGTTTAAAATAAAAAAAATTGTTATAACTCTAATTTGATATACAAGTTAAAAACCAAAACTTCAACTACATAATGATAAACATTGTGAGATTAATAGAGTAGTTTTAGGAAGTTTAATTTAATTAATTATATTAATTAATTAATTAATTTCAACATTATGAAATAAATAAAAATCGATAAAGGAACACAACGGCCACAGATTTTTGTGTTTTATTTTGTTCTTTTTTGTTGCTTTAATCGTTCAATTAGATTAAAGCAGGCGGCATTAAGATTTTCAATGTCCTTTCTCGTATTAATAGTATCATTACATACGATCTCTATCATTTTTCTAAATAATCTTTTAGACAAAATAGGTTCATGACCAATTATTTCAACATTTTCAAATTGAAAAGAATGTTGTTGCGAGATACAATGTTCCACTAATGAAATGGGATTTCGTATTGTACATCTATTTTTAACATCGTTCATCGTTCATCGCTTTTTTCTTGTTTTCATGTACCTTTTTGTTTGGCCGACATAGGATATGTGAGATTCCATGTTTGTTCTATAATTTGAATTACTAAATCTACAGGGACATTAGTAAATAACGACGTTACATCTAATGAAACTAGAATATGATTCGGTGGTATAATTGCATTCTGTAATTCCTTAGAACATTCAAATATCTTGTTTTTCATCACAAACGTAAGCAAATTTGAGTAAATCACAAATAAATTTTGTAACTTATATAGCGGTGTCAATTGGTCGCAGATGAACGTTAGTTTTATGTATTTTGGGAAAAAAGTAAATTTTCGGGAATACTCCATTTTCACGTTTTTGGTTCTTGCCTATAACTGAGCCAATTTTATTTGATTTATTTGATGATGGTTTTTTTAGTTATTAAGATCTATCACCCAAAATATCCCCATCAAATTAATAGAGTAGTTTTCTATTTATAATGACTTACTTTAACATTTATGATTAGTAACTTAAATAATTATATATAATAATAATAATTTATCTACAATGGCCTGGATAAAATACATTATCTAATTCTTTTGGGTTAGATACTGAATGCTATTATCTGACTTTATTTATGAATATTGCTAACAAGATTTACATTTCTGCATTAAAACAAGTTCACTCCAGACAAATACTGTTTTGTTTAAGAGTCAATCATTTTAAAAGTATTACTGTAGTTATTGTTTGATATTTCCATTTGCAAATTTTGTATTTTAGTTTAGTATTTCAATGGTGATTTTTGTGGAATTAGTTATAGAAATGTTTCGTTGTACAAGCTTCAATATCTGTGTATGACTTTCAGATTCAGATTCACTCATATTAATGCGTTTTCTAGAAACTAAGAGGAATTAAAACGATCACGTTGCCATATCAATAAATAATTGGTATTACAGAATGTGATGTGATAAGAGTTATTAACATAATCATGCTGTTACCAAGTTTCTAGAAAATTCGTTAATATGAGTGAGTTTGGATCGGAAAGTCTTGCATCAGATATTGCAGATTATGTAACAAAAGCATTTTCATTATTACGAGTAGTTTCACAAAAATCACGAATAAAATAGGAACAAGCTTATGGACGTTTTAGCAAATGAAACGAACAAGAAGCTGTTATTACCTTATTTCGAGAATATATCTAAAAGTTATAAATCTTCAAGCTTCTGGGCATATTATTGAATGATAAGCGTGATGATATACACAAAGAAAAATGTGGATATAGGCATATATATTCTATTAATTGTGTTTCTCAAGCGAAAATATAAAAAGTATAAACCGAGGAAGTTAGTTGGTATTAATACAATTGGTAGTATGCAAAAAATAAATTCCTTTTTTTTTAGATTACCAAATGTAAAAGATTAGACCGGCTACTGATTCAGAAGATCATCAGCTTCACTGTTGCCTAACTCAGGAGCGAATCTATTAACAGTCAAAAGATGGGAAGGCTGGTAAACTAATACGGTAGCTGAGGGATACATTGAAACAACCAAAGAAAATAAAAACGAATAGCTACAAACATTTTGGGAGACAAGAATTTGCAAATGAGTCTATGAAACAGTAAGTACGTAGAAATTTTGAAATTATTCACTTTTCAACAGAACAATCTTCGTCTGGATTGAACTTAATTAAATATAAAAATGTTGTTATTAATATTTATAAATGATTGTTTTCAAATTTTATTAACAACTAATTAAATTTTGGTTCTCATTTCATTAAAAAAGTAAGTTAGATAATGAATTCATTTCATATCAACTTTTTCGATAAGTTGTGATGTGGTCAGTTCGATGGGCCGCCCAGATCGTGGCTCATCTTCAAGTGATCCTCTGCCTTGCTTTTCCGGGTCAAGAGTCCCTGTAAACTAAAAACACTCTTCCAAAATCCTTTGTGGATGCTTTCATTGCTTAATCACGAACTTTTTGATGGCGCGTTGTTCGATTTTCTTTGTATTCGATGAATTTTCAGATATTCACTTGATTGTTCCACAATATCTCATAAATTAATAAAAAATAATTCTTTTGATATATTTGTAGCTACTAGTTAATTACGAGAAATTAATTTTGCAAATCCAATATTCCGAAATATTCTTATATAGATTATTTGAAACATATTGCATTAATATGTTCTAATTATTATAAACATCTAATTCCATTCCCTGGTGGATTACATGTCTACTAGTTCAGTACAAATATTTAGATCTTTCATCTAGAATATTTATATTTTTATTTCATCAAAAATATTAATAACATTCTCTCAGATATCATTATGTAGTACTAAACTATAATTAATGGTCAAATTTTAGTAATAAAATTATCTGCGGAAAAATAAAAAGAAGGTGATTGGTTTTTTTATTTTTCCAAATTTGATTAGCTATTTTAAAAAAATTTTTATACGGGGGTCGTTTTGATACATTTTTAAATATTTCGTCAAGCCCTACCTGGATTTTCAATTTATTTAGTACAGTAGAGAATTTGCCAGGTAACAGCGATTACGCGTGACAAATATAAAAATAATGTACAAGGTGGTTTAAAAGTTATAACCCGAGAAAAAAATTGACAAAAATGATAAAACGGTATAGCAGAAGACCTGTATCCGTTTTTGGGAACCACCTAAGTGAGACTCAATCTGAATTTAAATAAAACCCTTTTTTAATTAAACATCCTGTACAAGTTTAAATGACCTGAGCTTTTTTGTAATACACCACAAATTTTGTTATTATATATTTTGATTTATTTATTATTCCTCACTTTTCAATTTTACACCGTTCTGTACCTTCTTTTTTTTTTCAAAAACAATATATAGCTTTTTATTAGTAACACTACATTTTTACCCAGCTATATAAAATCATTCATTTAGACTGATTTTACCTTATAATTAAGAATTGATAAGATCGCTTCATGAAATTATTATTTTCGACCCTGTGGCCTTCCTCTAATGCACCAATTTTCAGGAAGTGTAAATCATCATTATTTTAGCAAATATGCTAGAGAATATAATTCACCAAGAAATCTGGGAGTTTATCTTAGAGGGCAAAGAATAATCATAAAAGACTAGTAATAAATCTTGCTGTTGATAAAAGAATGTTTAATTTATTTCGCGCACTGAAAGAAAATAAAAACTCTGTTACAGAAACAAAAATTATAAATTTAAATTACAATTTCCTTAAAAAGTTTTAAAAAAGCAATCCAATTTTAGAATGTACGATCCCTAATAACTTCCCACCAAATGTACCTATATCCATTTGATGGGATATCGAAAAGTTTTATTAGATTTGAAGGACTTTTTAGTTAGCCGGAACGATGTATTTATTATTGATCCATATCAGAGACCGCGCAGTATTTTCAGTAGCAAAGTCAATAGTAAAAGCTTATTATCCCAATAATGTTATTTTTTCATTACAGGCAGCTCACACTTCGTTTGATCGGCTTTTGATTAATTCGAAGTTCTTTGAACCATAGTATACAGCCGGCAATCTTTCTTTTTTAGATTTTAAAATTTATTTATAATATAATAGGAGTTTCATTCATAACGGAACGATTTACTTTTTTCAGTATTTGTTATAGGTCGTTGGTAAATTGAAAGTAAGGGGGCTAATTTTTCTTCATTTCATACTAAGTTATTTAGTACCATTGCTGCTATCCAATTATTAATAAAATATTTAGTTATACAGAGAAGCAAATTTAAAAAAAAGATTTTATCTCTCTTTTCTTTTATGTGTGGTCTTTTCTCTATCACCACATTGAGATTCTACGAAAACAAAAAATAAATTAATATTCTTCCCTTGACATTTGGCTTGTATTTTATTTGGAAAATCTTCTTCTTCTAAGCCATTTTAAGAACCGATCTTCTCTTATCTTACTATTGTAGTGAATTTTGGTCAAAATAAGGCAAAACATTGTTCGTTTGGGGTCATAACTGGTCAAAAAGACTAATCTTACGCTTACGTTTATGGATTTTGGATAATCAGTAGTAAAAAGTATGATTTACAAAGACTAATCGACGTTGAGAACCTAAACCAAGAAATACACTGACTATAGAAGACACTTCAACAAAACGGTTACACAAAAAGAGCTACCAATAAGACACCAGAAATGGAACAAAGAAAAACCTCTCTCCAAAGTTTACATCAAAGTAACTACCGATAAAGGCTCTAGAATTTTACACGAACGAACAAAAAATCGAAATTAAGTTCAAAGCTGACCAAAAGATAAGCATAAACTGGATAGCTTGAACAGCATGGACTACTGATGATCGTATATTTTAGATTTAGAAAGCTTAGCGGGTGAAAATTATTAAAAACATCTAAAAACCAGTTACACACCCTTATTTTGAATTATCCAATAATTTCCTTTTAGTAGACAAATTTTAATTAAAACGATATCTAAATCTAAAAAGACACGTCTGTTCTAGTAGAAAATTTTATTTTCCTTTCCGATTTAAGACGGCCTTTCTCAATATTTTAAACTATAACTATAAGAAATAGGGTTCATTAGTTCCAATTACGTTTAAATTACATTGAATTAATGAAAATTGAACTTAAAGTATAATATTTAAAGAATAAAGTCTTCTACTTTTCATTTGTCTTTTCTTTTGAAAAAAGATAAATAGTAGGAGTTTTAATTGTATATATTTTTGTTTTTGAAATATTTTAAAATTTTGTTTGATATCTTTTAGTCGACTAAGAAATATTTGACACAATTATTTCTCGCAATGAAGAATTTAGATGAATTCCTGTAAACTTTTTTATTCCAGGAATTCTCGAATTGATATAAATAAATATATAAAAACGATTTTTCTATACCTTTAGAAAAATGTGAACGTTTTAAAAAATATTAAATACAATATAAATTTGAGTTAAGATTGTCTAAAAAAATATTTTTGGTCAAATTATAAACAGTTTGTAGTAAAGCACGAAATTCAACTGTTGTCCTATTTTGAGCAGCAACAAGGCACCAATTTTTTTGTAGATATTACGTTGAATTAATTTTAAAATTAAAATCTTTTATTTGATACGGATACACCACAGTTTACAAATTAGGTGGGACGAAGTAGTGAAACGAGACCAAAAAATCATGCGGGAAATCCGCGGAAGAATAGAGACTGAAATAAATGAAAGAGTTAAGGCAAACTCGAGATACTGAAATGGAGTGCTATCCGACAAATAAAGAAATAGAATCCAGTGATAACATTTAAGTAGAAAAAGTGAAAAATTAATAAATAAGAATGGGAATTAAATCAGAATAGAAAATTGTGAAAATAAACTAAGGTAGCACGTTCATGAAATCTGAATGATTGAACCAGATTGACGCAATTGGTACTTAAAAAGGTAAGCAAGATTGGTAAATTAAAAAAAGATAACAAGAAGAGGGTCTTGAAGAAAATAGAATGACGAAGTAGTGACGGATTTGGAAAATAAAAAACTGGGTTGGAAAAAAGCTAAAGTACTCGCACCAAAAATTTTATGAAAGTAAGTTTTCAGACACATTCAAAAAAATATACTCAAAAATGAAAATATTCTGTGCGAGTCGGAAAACAATATAAAGGACCTTCTGTATACACATCAATTTTTCAGTTCATGCCGACCAGTGCACTTATATCAATTTCTATTGCGAAATAGGTCAATTAATTCTATTAGCACTCTAAATCTTCTTTATAGCTTTTTCAACATTTTTCGGTATTCAGTGGAGTTCGTATTAATTGAATTATTCTGAACAAACGATTAATTAATTCATATTTTAAAAACACTGAAAATATACTATGTGGTTTTAGATAATTATAGAAAATAGCAGTAATACATTCATACTGAGAGGTAATATTTTATAACTGACCCTTTGGAAAGAAGACATATAGTAACAGTCATAAGGTGTTAATAGAACGAAATAGAATAATTTAATGAAATGTAAATAATATAAAGGTATATTTCATAAATTTATATGTTAGAATGGTGAACTTCCATAAATCTAATGAGGTAATATTAAAAAAATTGTCCCAATATTTTAAAGGAATTATATTATTAGTTAGTTATCAGTTATTATATTTCGAGTCTCGTTCTTCGAGATTACATTGTAGTACCGCTACTTCTACTAGTTTCAGCCACAAATTTCAGAGTAAAAATTTCAAACTTGCCGCGGTTACTACTCCCGCGCTCCCTAGTGTATACTTTCTTCATAACGTTTTTTGTGCTAGAGAAAATTTAATCACCAATTAAATTATTGTTACGTCAATAAATCAAGGAGAATTATTCTGAAAAAACTGATATTAATTTTTCCTACTTTTATCAAAAATGGGAAAAAGTAAGAAACGCAGTCGATAACGGGATGAGGACGACGGAATGGAAAAACGAATTTGCAGGTTAGAAGGTGTGCTGGGAGATTTTATAAAAATTGCTTGCTCAGTTACATTTTCAAATATCATCCGCAAGAAAATCGTTCATCTCGCCAGTCCTCTCAAAACCAATGAAGGACTTGCTTCAAAATACGAAACCAGGAGTTTACCTTTATGGAGAAAAATTGACCGAGAAAATTAAGGCGGTGAAGTCTATAGAAAAGATCGGAAAGGAAATGAAGAATGCTCCTACTTCTTCGGCTGCCTCATTCAATAAATCTACCAAACCATTCCACAAGTCTTCAATGTCACGCTCTTTAAACTGGAAGAGCCCACATGCAAGCCAGGGGAACTCGTATGTGGGTCAAAAAGCTTCACACCAGAGATTCTCCAAACCGAACCATCAGAGCAACAAATCATCGTACAACAAGCCCAATCAGACAAGAACCAACTATCAAGAGAAGAGGAAATACAGGTAAGAATAGCAGGTCGTCTTAGTAATTTTACTCATGAATGGGAGAAATTAACTACAGACAAATTCATCTTAAGCTGTATCAAAGGTTATGTAATACCTTTGACTACTCAACCTCCTCAGGCAATGAATTGGACGAAAACAGTAAAGTTTTCCCTCCAAGAAGAACTATCAATTCAAATTGAAATTGATAAACTATTAGTAATGGGTGCTATTGTCAGATGTGAGCCAGTGGAGAATCATTTTTTATCTCCATTCTTTTTAGTTCCAAAACCTAATGGATCAAAAAGGTTTTTACTAAATTTAAAAGTTCCAAACCAGTTTATTGAAACTTCGCATTTCAAACTCGAAGACTTAAGGTCTACTATAAAATTAATTTTTAACAACTACATTTTATGCAATTTAGAGCTTAAAGATGCATATTTTTTAATACCGGTATTACCCTCAAGCAGGAAATTCTTACGATTTAATTTTAAAGGGTGCCTTTATGAATTTACTTGCATGCCATTTGGACTTTGCCCGTATGTCTTCACGAAACTATTAAAACCAGCTCTTAGTTGGCTAAGACAGAGAGGTAGAATATCAGCTTACCTAGACGACATCTTATGTATCGGAAATTCCTTTCAAAGTTGCCTAGAAAATACTCAGGACACTAGAAGAATTTTACACAGGTTAGGCTTCGTTATTAATGAACAAAAGAGCTCGAACAAGCCAGAGCTATCTTGTAGTTCTTAGGCAGAAATTACTGAAAAATTCGAGAAATGGCGGCCCTTATTGGTGCCTTAATGGCGGCGTGTCCAGGAGTACCATATGGTATGATGTATACAAAAATTATTGAAAGAGAAAAAATAAGGGCTTTAATTTTAAGTGATCAGAACTTTGATGAGTCAATGCCAATAAATGAGTCCATTAAAAAAGAATTAACCTGGTGGGAAAATAAATTACCAGAAGCCAAATGCCCCATTAGACTCCTTCGGTTTGCCAAAGAAATATTTTCAGATGCATCCTCAAGGGTTTTGGTCAGAAGCAGAAAAATCCTTGCATATTAACCACCTAGAATTAATTGCTGCCTTCTTAACACTGAAAAGTTTTGCCCGGGATTATACAAATTGTGAAATCTTATTAAGAATTGATAATACCATTGCAATCGCATATATCAATCGCATTGGAGGCGTACAATACCCTGAATTGAACAGACTCGCTAGAAATATATGGCAATGGTGCGAAAAAAGGGGACTCTGGGTCTTTGCATCTTATATTCCATCTCAAGAAAATACAGATGCAGACCGAGAGTCAAGAAGAACAAATATTGACACTGAATGGGAGTTTAGCGAAAAACTTTTCTTAAAAATTGTTAATAAATGGCGCATGCCAGAGATTGATCTTTTTGCTACACGTATCAACGCGAAAGTAAGAAAATTCTGCTCCTGGAAACGAGATCCAGGTGCTTGGAGCAAAGACGCTTTTACCCTAAGCTGGAATGAACATTTCCTTTACGCCTTCCCACCCTTCTCAATTCTTACTGGAGTTCTCCAAAAAATTATTTTGGATAAAGCGGAAGGAATATTAATTGTTCCCCACTGACGCACACAACCCTGGTTCCCCGTGTTCAAATCCTTGCTGATAGATGAACCTTTAATTTTTTATCCATCGCCAAATCTACTTTTGTCTCCTTGCAGGTCGCTAAAACATCCATTGAGCAGTCACCTTTCCCTGGTTGTCGGGAAGCTGTCCGGGAAGCTTATCAACGGAAACGACTGCCACAAGAAGCTTTTGAGTTTTTTCATCGCTTCGCTAACTAATTCTACAATTAAACAATATAACTCAGCTCTAAAAAACTGGTGGTTATATTGCAATAATAATAAAATAGATCCATTTTCAGCAAATGTCAACATAATATTAAAATACTTATCGTGCCGCTTTCATGAGGGCGCTTCTTATGGCACTATCAACTCGGAACTATGGCACTAGCAACTCGGAACGTTCTGTTATAAACCTAATAAACACAATAGATCTGAGCGGTGATGCAGTTATTGGTAGATTTTTAAAGGAGTCTTCAAATTGAGGCCAAAGTAGTGGTACTAGGCCGCTTCTGGCTCAAATTTGACCTTGAAACTGGCCTTTAACGTGACCTTAGTGGTTTTCCTCGGAAAATGGTTTTGGAAAATTTTCTTTCCCACCGCCCCTGACCTTGAAATGAGGCTTGAAAGTGGCCTTGTTGCTTGTGGAAGAGCAGCCTTTGTAAAATTGGAAAATATCAACCGCCGCCGCCGCCTCCGCCCGCCGCCCCGTTCTTGAAAATGGCCTAGTGGCCGGTTTTAAAAAATGTGTTCTTGGAAAATGGTTCGCGAGCCTTGGCCTCCTCCTCTAAAAAGTGGTCTCTAATGAGGCCTTTGAGGCCCGCCGCCGCCGCCGCCGCCCCCCTGAAATCCAGCGAGCGGCACCGCTGCTGACGCCGGCACTGTGGAGCGCAGACACTTTGCTGCTGCTGCTGCATAGACAACCACCCTGTTTACGTTGTAGCGTAATGTTGGTTGCCTATGCATGCCTCCATAATTAAACAAACAATAAGAGATTTATTTTTTTTATTCAATATAATACAAATAGAAACGTATTGCGCCATTTTTAATCACAAATCCACCTTCTTCTTCTTCTTCTTCTTCTAGTTCAATCGGCTTGAGGAAAATCGCCCATCATTTTCTCCACACCCCGCTTTTAAATGACTGCAATAATTAGAAGAAAAAAAAAATTAAAATAAAAAAACGAAAAAAAAAAAAAAACTTACTGATTTAGCGGCGGCGGGTTCAATCAATTCGGCTTGAGGAAAATCGCCACCGCCGGAGACGGTTTCCAGCGGAGGCTGCGTCGTCATCATCGTCGTCGTCGTCGACACTGTGGAATCGCTCATGTTTTGAACTAGATGTGCCGACGATGAATGCTCGAGCGCGACTCAGCCTCCGCTGGAAACCAGAGTCCGCGCGCGCACCGCCGGCCACCGATGCTCTCAGCTGGAATCCGAACGCTGCCGCCGGCCGCCCTCGCTGATCCGCGCGCCGCCGACGGCCGCCTCGACTGCTCTCAGCTGCTAGAATCCGCGCGCCGACCGGCCGCCTCGACTGCTCTCAGCTGCTAGAATCCGCGCGCCGACCGGCCGCCTCGACTGCTCTCAGCTGCTAGAATCCGCGCGCCGCCAGCCGCCTCGACCTCACGACGATGCTCTCAGCTGGGAGGAGGTGTGGTCCGCGAGCGCGCGTGTCGCCCTGCAACGACCTTCATAGAATTCGAGAGCGCCCGCTATCGAAGTCGCGGCGGCGGAGATAACTCATTTATAATGTTAGAGATGGGACTCAACAACAACAACAAGAACCGAGGTTGTTATACCTCAATATTAGATTATTAAAAAAAAAATTGAGATATTGAGCAGCAGCAGCTACTAAAGCTCAAATATTGGTTAAGAATATTTTTTAAATCGATGTTATTTTAAATCCCCTCTCTCCTTTATTTTCATGCATATATAGAAGTTTTATAGATATGCAAAGTCAGTTGAAAAATAAAAAATGGCAACTAGTAGTGAAACAAAAGTGAATAATCTTAAAAATCTCTTGCGAGACTTATCATGGCATTTGTTTAAGCAAGAAAGAATTTACGAACGTGAAAGTGTATATGGTATGGGTCGAATGTATACAGAAGAGGAATGTCAAATAATAACTGCTCGATATCGTAAAGGATCTCAAGTCATGAACGATTACGTAGATGGAATTATTTGTATATGCTGCTTGGTAAATATACTTAAAAAGTTAGAGTTTGAAGGGTATCTACGCAGAATGAAGAAATATTTACCCTCATATCTTATCGATGATGTGAATGATGATGATGATGATGATGATGGCATTCTAGTAGACGAAGAAGAAGAAGAAGAAGAAGAAGAAGAAAATATGAAATATACTACTTTATAAAATATTGTTTTAATAAAAAAACATAATTCTTAATAAGCATTTTTTTTATTCATAAAAAGATATTATTTTTGACAGTAAAGTTTTTAATTGTTCTTTTAAGCTGTCTTCAGGACATGGAATACCAAAGAGATTCCAATTAAAGGGACCTGCTGCAACAACTTTTCGTGTATATTCACTAAATTTATAGTAAGTATCTTGTTGAAAAAAGTAAATGTAACCATCTGTAAATCTAAATGCTGACGTAATACCGGGTGGAAGCCCAGGAAATTTATCTGTTATTCGGCCACGATTACGTATTTCTTGAGGTGTTTCCAGAAACTCAATGTATGAAGTGTTATCGTAAAATATAAAAATGCTTCCACTATTTGTTTGAAATATAGCATTTATTAGAACGTCTTTAGATAATGGTAAAATAAAATCATGTTGAATATGCAATTCTGGGAACGATGCTGCATAACATCTTCCATTAGCATAACTAATCAGATCGCCTACAGCATTTTGAAAAATGTGAGTTATAGTAGATGTTTTTATTTCTTTAGGAAGATATGATTCAATTAAATCAAAATGTTGTGGTATTCGCATATCATTAAGATCAATTTTCCATAACTTACGACCGCTTCCAATATATAAACGATAATTGGGAAACGATGCAGTGCTAGCGAGAAAGATAAAATCAGGTGATTTAATTCCACATAAATTGGCTGAAGTAGGTAGAGGTGATGGTTGGGATGTTGTAGTACTTGTAGTAGTAGTAGTAGGGTTAATTGGTAGATAACGACGTGTTGGTATAGGACCATAAAGTGCTTCAAGAGCCATTTTATCGTCTTCATGTAATGTGGATATATCGCTTTGATACCATGGATACATTATAGCATTTTCAATGCCACTATGACCCAAACCTAATGTATGACCTATCTCATGAACTAAAACTGCCAATAAACTGTTTTCGTTATCCGGAACATTCGTGATATTCAAGCTAAAATTCCAATTTTCATCAGAATCAAGATGAACCTCAATGCAATTGCTGTCGTCCCTTGGATAATAGGCATGACCCAAAACTTTTCCAGGTCCATCAAAATTCTGTGGACATTCAGCTTTACCCGAACAACTTGTTCGAAAACTATGACGTTTACTGCCGAGGGTTATGGTAATATCCGGTTTTGGCATAGCTATTTTAACATTGGTAAATGTAAACTTTGAATCTTTAGCCCAAATTTCGAAAGCTTTTGCGGCTACTGTAATGTACTTTCTTGATACTGATGGAAAATGCCATTTTAAATTAGTTTTATTCCATTTTCCGTGTACCGTATATGAATCAACATATCCAATATTTTCATCATAATTAGAACATCTTGGCCGCTTCATTAATCGAACAGTTTCATCATTTAAGGTACCATCAACAGGTAAATTAAATTTTTCTTGAAACTCGATTAAATACGATTCGAAATTTTCTAAACTATTATTATTACTAACAGAGGTTATGTACCCATATTGTTTTAGAAAAGAAATAGCATCTTCTTGATTAATATGTTCACAATGAATTACCAATGATATTGAGAGCAACAACGGCACAACTATCTTTATCGACATATCGAATGAGAATGAGAGGTATAAAAGAAAAGACGATTTATTTATATAAAATTTATTCTACAGTAAATCCTTGTAAGGCATTTATAAATTTATGTTTATAAAAATAAATAAATTCTCTGAGAGCATTAGCCAATAATGGATCAGTCAAGTTTAATATATTTTTTAATATATTCTTCCAAACTTCTTCTTCTTCTTCTTCTTCATAGTCTTCAAAATACGGTTTGATTATGTTTAATACTTGAAAGTAGTAATTGTTAAAATTCACATTATTCAATTCTTCAATGTAATAGCACAACAAATTTTCATCTATATCAATTAAATAATAAACTTGGTCTCTTGTCAATTCGATACAAACGTTTTTTTTATTTATACTTAGAAATTTTGTATCATCCATTATATATTGAGTTACTTTACAATTTCTTCCACATAGATTTTCAACAGAATCATATTCATCAGGAAATTGAGGAAGTGAGTCATCGAAAAAATTTTTAAGCAAAACTTTCAACATTGACATAAGATCTAACCATTCGAATGTATCAAAAGACATTTGCTGATGAGGTCGAAAGGGTTGACTTAAAACAATTGCAGGTTCAAATTTTCTCGCAGGACTAAGACCGCTTCCCACAGTCGCTGTTCCAGTCGAATACTCTTTATACAACAGTAAAGTATGCTCAAAATCGATTGCGTTTTCACACATTTTTTTGGAGACTTGATCAATTTGTTTATAATAATCACTATCCATTTGTTTATCGCTATAAGAACTTTCTGAAGTACATCCAGAGGATGATGATGATGATGAACTATACGTTGAACACATTTTATACAACTGACTGAGATGTATTGTTAATCTTGTTATTTAAGCGAATCCTTATCTATCCAACTGTTATGCGTAATGTCGAAACCCAACCACTTGACATAAAGTTTTCTACCTTTTCGCTTCAACACTTTTTCAACGAGATAAATGTCGGGATTTTTAACCTTTTGTAATTCTTCTTCGTAAAAAGCTCCGATGATTGGTTGACCTCGCATATCTTCCAACAAATATGTAACGGGATTGGTTATTTTAACTTTAATGATTTTAAAATGTTCAGTAGACCAATTTGGCGTGTAACCTTTCTCAAACACATGCTTTGCTTTGCTTATGCGTACAACATCGCCGACTTGTAATTTTCGCGGTCCGGCAATTTTCAGATATGAATATCTTTTCGTTAAAAGAATCTTTTCATTAGTCTTGTTCACATCCTTTGGTTTAAGTTTCGTTTTGCTATGTTTCGTATTATTATATTCTTGAGTTAACTTAGGTAAATAATCAACCCATTTATATGTTCCGTTTAAACTGAAATACTTGTATAATTTTTCTTTTAAAGTACGTATTACCCGTTCTGCTATAGAGGCCTTTTTAACACTAAACGTATTATAATGATTAATGGAATACTTTTTTATTAAATTTTTAAATTTTGCGTTAAAAAATTCCGTACCTTGATCGGTTTGTAAATTTTTCGGACGACGCTGGCTGCGATGTTTCGTATGCGATAAAATGTCTTCGAAAGCTTTGGTAATTTCTTCACCGGTTTTCGTTTTTAGCGGTCTAGTCCATAGAAATTTTGAAAAACAATCAATGACAACCATAATCATTTTAAAACCTTTGTTTTGCGGTGCATAGCGACTCATTTCGGCTAAATCCATTTGCCATAAATCATCTAGTCCTTTGATGACGGTACGTCGTCTCGGATAATTTTTTCGTGCATATTTATGAAGTTCATTAACAAGTTGAATCTTTTCTGGTGACGTAACCACCTCCACCGCCGACGCGATTGGCATGATAATAAATAGACTGATTTATAATTTTACTATTTATGGTGTAGTAGGCGTAGTAAAAGTAGTTCTTGATACTGCAATTAATTTGATAATTTGCTCTTGATTCTTCTTTACATTTTGTTCAAGGTTTTTAATATTTTTTCTAATCTCTGAATAATTATCAACAAGGTTATTTCTAAGAAATAACTTAAGCTCTATTGATAATTTATTATTTGCGTTTTCAATACTTTTTTGCAAAGAATCGTCAACATACTTTTTTGTCACCCAATCTGTAGTTTGTTGTTGTTCTTGTTTCGAAATAAACTGCATATTTTCATTAATATTATTTTGCATATCTACCATAGCATCAGACATATTTTTAACGTTCTCCAATATTCGATCTATTGATTTTGAAAGGTTTGTTATCATAGAATCGACATACTTTTTGTTTGCGGCATCTTCATCATTTGTTGGCGGCCCCTTAACGTTGCATAACTTTAAATGTTCAATATCTACATTGCCATCAGAGGTGTGCGGTAATCGTACAATAGGTGGTTTGGATACAAATGCACGCGAGCGTGAATGACGCCCGAATTTATCAACACTCATCATTGAAATGACATTCGTGTGGATGTGTAAACTTATTTTATCATATTAGCCTCCCTTAATTCATTCATTATGGCAACAATCTCATTGTTATGCGAAGTATTTCCTGCCTCTTTAGATGCGATAAGTAGTCTCAATCTAGTAATAAGCTCTCGGGGATCGTCCCAATAAATATATTCTATAGGTGCGTTATTATATTCTAAATGCATTCCTTTACCTTCTTTCGGTGATGAAGAGGCGAAATGTTGAACTAAACTTGAGAGACTGGATTTTTTACTTTTTTCTACGGTTTTAATCAAAGGTTTTATAATGTTATACCATTTTATGCTGTTATCTCCTTTTAAATGTCCTCTACTATTCAAGTGCGCACCCGTATGTTCTAATATGGTTTTATAGTTTACGAGATCATCGGGAGCGTACGATGGATCAGAATAAAATATTAATTGATAAAGTCCTGGCGTTCCTTTCACATATCCCCCCGAAAAGTCTTTCTCCGATAACAACATGATAGCACCGGTTTTAACATCAAAGGAAATTCTTCTATTACCAAGTGTCCAATTATCTTGTTCACTATCATATGTAGGACCATATTTTCTATCAATTTTATCGCTATTTGTCCAGTAATCTTTAACGTAAGTATGACTTATTGATGGATACTGATCCAGATATTCATCTATTACATCCTGTGAATATTCGATGGTCGGTTCAGTGGAATGTTTCGGTGATAAATTAGGTTCCTCTATTATACTAGGCTCATTAAACTCGGCAACATCTTCTAAATCGAGAAATTTAGTACTAGTAGGATGCGTCTTATATTCTTTTTTAATAAATGATTCATTCTTTACTTGTATGGGGGCGACGACAGCATCCGCAGCACTAGTTTTTTTTAAAGCAATTTCTTTTAACGGATCGGTTATTGGTTTAAAAAGTTTATTGATTGAATCGTCCACATTCGTTCGATTTAATTTCAACGCTAAATATTTTTTTCGTATAGCACGCGTTAGTTCAGCAACTTTTCGTTTATGTGCAGCCACAGCAACTCGATCGTCTGACATCATTCCATACAGTGACGTTTAACACAAATTAACAAATTTTTATATACTTATCGAAACCCATTCGATAGCGACCATTGTTAATGGGAAAATCTTTTACGATAACTACCGTTCCATACCTATTAATCCAACACTTTGAACATAAGGTTTTAAATTCATTGAAGCTTATGTCTGGGGAGACATGCTCCTCAAATATGTGCTTTAGATTAATTTCATCTTGTTTAAATAACACAATCAGATTACAATTATCTCTTATCAATTGTTTCGGGATTTTTGAATATGTTTGACATAAGTAGGCAGCATCAATATCTTTATGTCTACACATGGAATAATATTCGCGAATTTTTTGTTGTTTATCACATGCTACATCATCGAAAATAAAAATGGAGTTTTTTTTGGCTTTAGTGGGACTGATGACTTCATCGTTGTCTTTAAACGGAAAATAACCTATACCCTTTGCTTGAGTCATTACTGTTTGTAATAACTGATACTTTGGTTGGTATAAAGATTTTGAGTATACGTAAACATTTTCAAATTTAGCACCATTGGGATTAAACAATAGCGATAACATTACATTTGTCTTTCCACAGCCACTCGGGCCGCAGATTATGGCGCGAAACGAGTCGGGTAACAACGGACCATGTTTACTAATACCATTTAACTTTTTGTCTTGAAAATCGTCTAAATTTTCGATCGGCAACGACTGCACTTGTTGAATCACCTTCATTGTCTTATAAATATCGAAGCTATTACGCTCATTTATTAGTTTCAATGTTTGTGCACGAAGGAGAGGGTGTGTTAAATACATTGATTAATAAATTACCCTTTGAAATCCATTTAAGTGGGGGATACCAATTCTGCGGTCCGGGAACAAAACTACAAAAACGATTGGCACGTGGTGATCCGGGAATTAATCCGCTAGACGCCGCATGCAAACAACACGACATTGCCTATTCACAGAATGATTCATTGAACGAACGTCATAAAGCCGATAAAATATTAGAAGATCAAGCTTGGCAGCGTGTTAAATCAAAGGACGCTAGTCTTGGTGAACGTGGCAACGCTCTACTTGTAACCGGAGTAATGAAAACCAAACGTAAACTTGGTATGGGTTGTTCCTTTAACACTCACGTTGTAAAAAAAATTGGAAAATCCATGAAACCTGCCAAGACATTAAAGAAGGCCGTATCGTTGGCTTTAAAAGCAGCCAAAGTAGCAGTTAAACGTGCCGGAGGTAAAAATAATATTAGAATACCTAGAATTATTCCATTTGACTCTAAATCTGGAGGATTTCTTCCTCTCATTCCCTTGTTTGCCGGACTTAGTGCCCTTGGGGCGTTAAGTGGAGGTGCGGCCAGTATTGCTTCTTCCGTTGTAAACGCTCAAAATAAGAAAAAGAAGCTGGAAGAAGAGACACGTCACAATAAAGCGATGGAAGCTATCGGTCATGGATTGTATTTACGAAAGAATAGCAAAGGAGGTTTCGGTCTGTATCTTGAAAATAAAAAAAAAAAAAACCCTCAAAAAAAACGTCGACGTCACCGTCATTAAGGCTACCTAATAGAGCATTATACGATAAAGAATTACTGAAATATGCTAAACTTTATAAAATACCTCATTTTCGAGGTGTTTTCATGCGCGATACTCTACCTAGGAGAGTACGCGCACACCGTGAATGTGGTATCGTAAATTTAGATAGTTGGAAAAATCCCGGAACACATTGGGTGGCATATAGGAAAATGAACGACAACGTTGTTGAATATTTTGATTCATTTGGTAATTTGAAGCCGCCCATAGAACTTGTTCGTTATTTAAGTAGTCGTAATCGTCCCGTCAAAATTTACTATAACAACGAACAATATCAAACTTATAATCAAATAAATTGTGGACATTTGTGCTTGAAATTTTTACGTGATGAATCGTCATAGTCGTTACCTCGAGGATGCAATTCAAATGATTTTATTGAACGTGAGTGATTTACAGACAGTCTGGTATAGCATTCCACGGGAGTACAGAATAGAGTTAAAACGGTTTTTACCATGTCAAACGAATTCCAGTCGACATGTATGGTCTGATGTATGTGGTACACAAATGCAATCAAAATGTATATATTGTTTTAAAGAGTTTAAATAAAGAATATATTTAAGTTATTGTATTTATTAAAAATTCGTTAGTCTTCATTATGTCTCAGTTGTTGAGAGTCAATAGCATCAATCATATTTTTGAATTTAAACCTCAAACACCCATCGTTTTGAATCCTGAAAAAGAATATGAGCTAGCGTTGAGATCGTTTCATTCATATAATTCCATACCGAACATTGAAGAGGGTCAAAAATTTTACTACTATGATGCACATAACAAATTAAACGAAATTGCCTTTCCAGCAGGTAGTTATGAAATTTCAGATATTGAGAGATTTATTCGACATCAAATGGGTTTGGAGAATTCCGTTGATCCAGATCGAGATTTTTCATTAAGGCCTAATAATAATACGCTAAAATGCGAAATTTTCAGCAAGTTCTATACCATATCGTTTAAGGAACCTAACAATATTGGACGTACGTTGGGATTTTCCGAAAAAAATCTCGTTCCGGCTCAAATACATTCGTCAGATTTACCCGTCAACATTATAAAAGTGTCAACCGTACGTTTTGACTGTAACATTACGACGGGGGCGTTTGACGGAAACACACCCGCTCATACAATCTACGAATTCTCCGTTAAATCAGATCCTGGATATATAATTGACGAAACGCCTTCAAATCTCTTGTATTTACCAGTCATTCCTCAACGTGAAATTCTTAATATTACCGTACTGGCAGTCGATCAAAACGGTGAACCAGTAAATTTCCGTGGTGAAACAAGCACCCTAGTATTGGAACTTAGACCTCGACCTAAATGGTTATAAGCGGTGAAAACCCAATTAATTATTAGTATAAGAAGATTCTTTGTTGACAACGTACCATCCTCACCACAACCACCATGGCATCGTCATCAATAGTTTACAAGAAAAGAAAAGTCGCTGAATCAGCTGAGAAATTACCGATGTTTAATCTATACGGGTCACCCGTAATAGATGAATCAATTCGAAAATGTGAATTTAAATACTATGCTCCTTATGTAAAATCGTTTAACTGCAATGACATTGTGGAAATTGTTATCAACCAAGTGGATTCGTTCTTTGCTATGTACGATTCGCTATTGGATATTAAGGGAAAATTAATAGTTACCGGAACGGGTGATGTTTCATTAACTCAAAATTTCGGAGCATTTCTATTCGATTCCTGTACATACAGTGAGAGTGGAAAAGAGATTGAGACGGTGCGAGATCCTGGCATAGTTAGTACCGTTCGCGCATATACCTGCTATTCACCTGACGACTCGCGTCACATGGCTATTGCCGGTTGGAATTACCCCTTATCACCAATTCTCACGAATAGTAAATCTTTCAGTCTACTATTACCGCTAAAGCATATTTTCAACGTTTTCAATGATTATCCTAGGATTACGTGTGGTAGACAAACTTTTCGCTTTGTTCGTGCTCGAAACGATAACGATTGTATAAATATTAAGGAAAATGGCGGCGGATCGGTAACTACAGTTAAAATAAATATTGAAAGCATTGAAGTAAGAGTTAAACATATCTACCCCAATTATGAAGTAAATGAAAAACTGTTGAAGGCAATTCAATCGGACCGGCCTATTTTAATCCCCTTCCGAAAATGGGAACTTAACGAACTGCCAGCCATCACGCCAAATGCTAAAAAAGATATCTGGCCTGTGAAAACTAGTACGGCTATTGAAAGACCTCGCTACGTTATGATATTTTTCCAAACCGAAAAACGTGATATAACCGCGGCTGATCCTACAACATTTGATCACTTGAATATTCGTAATATTAGATTAATATTAAATGGAGATTATTACCCGATGGATAGATCGCAATTTGATTTTGCTAGTGATCGCTTCAACGATGCATATTTCAACTATACAGAATTTTATCCTAGTTACACAAACTCTAATCGAAAACGTGGTGCCCTTCTAACCGTTTCTGATTTTAAATTACGTACATTGTTTATCATAGATTGTAGTAAGCAGGAAGAATCTATAAAGTCATCAACCGTCGATGTAAAGTTGGAAATTGAATCGGACGTAGGATTCCCTGATAACACCAAAGTTTATTGCATCATAGTTCACGACTGTCTCATGGAATATCACCCACTCACGGAAGTAATAAAAAGCCTCTCGTAATGAGTGTTGACTCCAGATCTCTCTCTCTCTCTCTTTATATCTCTCTCTCTCTCTCCGGTAACATCAAGGTTTCTATTGCGATCTTGGTTTCACATACTTCGCTCTATCTCTCTCTCCGGTGGTAACATCAAGGTTTCTATTGCAACCTTGGTTTCACATACTTCGATAATATCAAGATGTATCATAGGTCACACACACACACACGATTCACAGAAGATATAAAAAAGCCTCCCCTGATATAATTAAAATTAGTTTATTTTCAATCATCATGCGAGTGGCACTAGTAGACATTCAAGGTTTTATTATTGAAAAAGTGTTTCATCCAAAAGAGCTCTCCATCCATATTGGACAACAGCGATTAAATTTTCTATTTAAATCGCCAACACAATTTAAAAATCTTAGTGTTAGTGATAAAAAGACTGTGAATTATTTAGAGAAAAATCTTCACGGAATTCGATTTAGCTCTGGTTATATTGAATATAGCGAAATTAATGACATTTTAAAAAATTACCTACTTCACTCGGCAGACCTAATTTACGTTAGAGGTGAACAAAAACTTTCATTTTTACAAAGTAAGTGTGAGGAACTGCAAATATTTCCTATCATTCATGATGTAGTCAAGTATGATAAAACTAGATGGGATACGGAAAATTTTCGACAGACAATTCCACAACAGTGTTGCCATCATCATTCAACAAAAGGAAAATTTATGTGTGCGCAAAGAAACGTGGATCATTTACTTTCTTGGTTTACTAATACTATTTTACCTAATTAAATTTTTTTTCATAAACATGTAAAATGTTTTATAAATAAATGTGTATAAAACTGTTTTTATGTTTTTATTTTCCCTTAAATATTAAAAAAAAACACTAAATAAAACATATCATTATTTATTTAATATTTTCCTTAAATATTTAACAATCATTTTTAATGCTATAAATAACATTAAACCAAATGTAGCACATGTTATTGAAAATTGTCGTTGATCGACTTCTCCTCCTCCTCCTAGTGTGACTTCTCCACCTCCTCCTCCTCCTCCTCCTACTAATCCCCCAATTCCAGTTCCAATTCCTAGAGGATGAGTACAATTGGTGATAGTTTCACCAATTTTATACCATTTTTCTTGATCACCTTCACTTCTATTCGGAAATAATAATTTCAACTTGTAATATAATTCAGAGGGTGTTGAGGGCAATCTTACGTAAAAAACTTGTAACTTTCCATCATTTAAATAGGTTCTACCCATCATTTGCCATTCAGAGCGGTTACATTCTTTTTGGTTTTCATTAAAACATACCGCCATATTAGACACTCCATTAGGTAGGTTTGTATACAACAAACCGTTGAATATCGCTGTTAATATCACATAATTTGCGTTTAATAGGACCATCATCATTTAAACCCAAATTTGATAAATCTTTTAAAACTTGCCTGGTTTCTTCGTAAAACACAATATCTTTGTTTAGTCGAGAAATTTTTTCACAATATTTTTTTAGCTTAGTTCTGTACTCAACTACTAATGACATTCTCTACTTTCAACTGATTTATTAAAGACATATACATCACCTTTTATAAGTTGGGTGTGTGTGTGTGTGTGTGGGGGGATGATCAGGCTATTATCTAATAATAGGGGAATAGTAAGTTTAAATAAAAAAACATAGTTTTAATAATATATATTTTTTAAAACCGCGAGACGTGATAATAGATTTGCCAACAACATCAACAATGGGTTTAATAACCTATCTCACCGTCGTCGACGTTGAGATAGTCATCGAGTCAAACGAGAGACCCGTTCATATTTAATGATAGAGATGGGACTCTTCTATAGCAAACAACAAGAGTTACAAAAAAATGATTTTAAAATTTGAATCTGAAATTGCGCACAATGATTTAAGTAATTTATTATATTAAAATATCCGATAAAAAATAAATTAAAAATGATATGTGTGAATTATGCAGCAAAAAATTATTTTAAAAATTCTGAATCTGATATTGCAAAAATTTCACTATCAATTTGATCTAATCTAACTGCGTATTGATTTATTTTTTTGCGTAATTCACACATATCATTTTTAATTTTTTTTTTATCTTCTAATAATTTTAATATTCTAGGTTTCGACACTAAAAAAAAGTTGTATCTTTCGGTAACTCTGTCTAATAATTTCCGCGTCGTCTCCTCCGTTAATTTTCGCTTCTTCTTTAAAGATGCTACCGGCGTCATCGGAGGCGGCGGCGGCGGAGGCTGAGGCGGTTTAGTCATCGACATCGTCGGAGGGTTCTCCTCTTCCTTCAAAAACATATCCGACGAAAATATGTTTTTGATGAAGGGATCGTCTGCATCGAACGTTAAATCCATAAATTCCTATACAATAATAATTTAGTAAGGGAAAAAACAAAAAACAAAAAACAAAAACTTACTGATTCAATGATAGTGTTGGAGGCGGCGACATCATCGACGGGAACGGCGATGGTGGTGACATCAGAGGTAGAAGCACTGGTAGCATCAGCAACTATCGACTCCAACGACATTGTTGGATTAGACATTTTTTTGTTTTTTTTGATTGGTATTATTGATATGTCACTCAATATTTTAATTTGATCATTCATGCCTGTCGACAGCAAACTGATCGTAAAATGAACTAAATTATTCTTAAATGAAGACGACGACTACGACGACGGGGGCGAGGGCGGTAAGAATGATTATGCAAAACGGAAAACCATATGAGGTGATATCATATGCAATAGATTATACTAATTAGTATTAGAATTCAAATTAAAAACATATAAATCAAAGTTTTATTATAATCTAAAAAAAAATTCAGTCAAGTCTTTGCTCTCAACACATACACACGATCCCATTGAAATGGCCGCCGCCGCCGCCGTCAATAACGAGGAACCAATTTCAGATGAGGGTATCGAAACTGATAGTAGAACATGGGATCCAAAAGATTACATAGTAAAAGAGGTTAATCGTCAAGAGTTTTTATCAAATGTACAAACAGACTCGTTGTGCATGATTCAAACTTTTTATGGGTGTCAAGGTAGAAAGCTTTGTTTAGGGTGTTTTTATCTTGAAGCACAGACGGTTAACCCCCTTTATTATGATGGTGAGAATGCATTTCAGCATTTTAGTGGGAGAATGAGTAATTTAGAGCCTGAAATGTGCCTATGCGCTAGGTGCGAACAGGTCTTATTTATCTTTTATCTCACTAAAAACTGTATAATCTGCATAAAAAATGTGAATGAGAATGATAATGTCTTGTCGGGAAATTAAAATTCCCAGAAACGGTCCTTTTCAGGACCACAAAATACCTTGTAGAGGGGAAAATTCCCTAAACGGTTCTTTTCAGAATCACAAAATACTTGAAAAATTTCCGATTAGGAAGTGTATGTACTAAAACGTTATCGAACTATAGTTAGAGTAACGTCATCGTCGTCGTCAGTAGAGTACAAATTATAACCTTGAATGATGCAAAACGTTATTGAGCTATAGTTAGAGCAACATCAGTAGAGTGTAGCCTTGAAATAAAAGGTTGAGGCTAAGATATAGGATATGAGGTTAGGTTTTATTATTATAAAAGACAGTACACGTGTCGCTAATAAATCAGTTTGATTAATAATTTCATTGTGAAAACAGCATCATATTACTAGTAAATCAGTTTCTTTGTGTTAAAGCGTTAAAAAAATGTAAGTAAATATTTTTAATTTTTTGCATAAAAATAAAAGTACATATTATTTTAGAGAAAAATGAATTTAAATGAAATAAATTCGTCTCTCCTAGAAGGTGGTGAAAATAAACCGGTGGTTGCATTGAAAAGCCTGCCAGTTAATGAGCCTCAGAAAATCTACATTGCTAAATTGGTTAATTCAAAATATGGTGAAACGATTTTGCTTGAACTGGAGAATCGAGTTATATTCTTACCACGTCGATCATTATCTATTTTGAAGAATCACGTTGATGAATTGGGGAACGGAAAATATTCTGTGGTATATCAAGGTGACTGCGTCGTCGATGAGAAGAACGCTGAAAAGGGAAACCCTAAAGCACTCTTTAAGTTTGTGAATAGTAAGTTTTAATTTAAAAAAATGTCCGACCAATTAATAAAGGATATTGATAAACTTATTTTAAAATTTTATGAAAAATTTCCTCATATAGACTGTGAAGCATGGTTAAAACATGTAAAAATTGCGATTGATTTATGCTGTGATAAACTTAAGAATGGTAATTTATTATCAGGTCAAGTTCGATCGTGGCAAACAAAAATTAGTCATTTAAAAGTTATATATAATAAATTACATAATATACCTACGGCTTCAGTAGAATGGAATGATTTAATGTCAATTTTCAAAAATAACGTTATTACTGGGATTATTATAAATTTAAGACATAAAGATGTTCTACCATTTTTAATGGATGCTTTTAAAATTTTTTGCGAAAAAGTAGAAAAAGTTTTATCAAAAATGTCATTAATAAAAGTAAACACTATTTTTTGTGGTCAGTTTATTAGAAAATTAGTAGATGATAACGACATAGTAGATTTTAAATATTTTCACAGTAAATATGCACCGATTGATTCTTCAACAATATTATTTGAATGGTTTACTAATCATATAATCAACTATATTTTATTTAAACTATCGGAATTTCAGGAACGTTCGTCAAATTGGGCATTAAAATCCGTGATATCGCTTGAAGTTAATATTAATAAGTTTGTAGTAGGAAACGGTTGTGGTGGGGGTAGTTCATCGTTTATTAAATTACCAAAACAAATTGCTAATAAACAAAGTTGTGTAAATATTTTTAATTTTGACTTGGCCTGTTTTTATTGGAGCATTGTAAGTGCTCTGTATCCATCAGAAAAAAATTCTAATCGAGTTACATCGTATCCTTATTATGGCAATGTGTTGAATTTAAATAACGTGGAGATCCCAATGAAATTAAATAAAATACATGTTTTTGAAAAGAATAATAATTTATCCATAAATGTATATGGATTGGAGTTAATCAATAATAAGTATATAGTAGTTCCAATACGTTTAACTAAAAATAAATTGGAAAAACATATAAATTTATTATTAATTCAAAATCAATATTTTCCCAAGTTAAATGATTATGATGCGCCTGATCCTAACGATACCCAGCATATCGATATCAAATATCATTATTGTTGGATAAAAAACTTATCACGATTATTAAGTAATCAACTCAATAGAAAAAAACATAAAAAATTTTTCTGTGATAGATGTTTAAATTATTTTTCAAGTGAAGAACGTTTGAATTTACATATAGAATTATGTGAAAAAAATAATGAATGTAAAATTACAATTCCGAAGGAAACTTTTATAAAGTTTAAGAATTTTATTTACAAACAAAAAACACCATTTGTGATATACGCTGATTTCGAATCATTATTAGAACCGATTCTTGATAATGTTAATATTAACATGATTAAATATCAGCGACACATTGCATTCAGTTGTGGCTACTATGTTAAATGTGACTATGATAATAGTCTGTCATATTTTAACAGTTATCGAGGTCCTGACTGTATGAAATGGTTCGCCAATGAAATGGTAGTATGCTCACAAATGGTTGAATCTAAATTTAAGAATATAGTTCCCATGAGAGAAAATTTTTCAAATTTTAAAGCTCATATTTGTCATATTTGCGAACAAAGACTTGTTGAAACGGACATTATCGTGCGAGATCATGATCATTTTACTGGAGATTTTCGAGGATTTGCTCATAACTCATGTAATTTGAATTTTAGAAAGCGATTTGTAGTTCCAATTGTTTTCCATAATTTAAGCGGTTACGATAGTCACTTTATCATAAGAGATTTGGCTAAATTAGGTAAAATTTCTTTACTACCAATAAATAATGAAAAGTATATATCATTCACTCAACACATGGCTAACGGTATTAAATTTCGTTTTATAGATTCGCTGCGATTTTTAGGAACGTCTTTAGATGAATTAGTATCCCTTTTGGATATGCAAGACTTTAACAATTTAAAGTATGCATTTGAATGTTGTACTCGAGAGCAATTTTACTTACTTACACGTAAAGGTGTATTTCCATACGACTACATTGACAATATTGATAAGCTTAAGGAAACTCAATTACCTCCACAATCTGTTTTTTTTAATAAACTTAACAATAAAGATATTACTAATGAACAGTATGAACATGCTCAAAAGGTATGGAGACATTTTAATATAAAAAATTTAGGTGAATATTCCGATTTGTATTTGAAAACTGACATTATTTTGTTGGCCGACGTCTTTGAGAGATTTCGAAAAATCGGATATAGTACAAGTGGTCTTGACCCGGCCCACTATTACACCATTCCCGGATATAGTTGGGACTCGATGTTAAGATATACAGGGTGTAAATTACAGCTTCTTCATGACATTGATATGATATTATTTATTGAGAACGCGATACGCGGTGGGATTAGCCAATGTTGTTGTCGTTATTCCGAGGCGAATAATAAATATATGCATGATTATGACAAATCTAAACCTGACAAGTACTTATTATACGTAGACGTCAATAATTTGTATGGGTGGGCTATGTCACAACCCCTTCCATATGGCGGATTTGAATGGGATGATACAAATATAGATGTATTGAGTATTCCCGATGACGCAGACATCGGGTATATACTAGAGGTTGACTTAGATTATCCCCATCACCTTCATAGTATGCATAAGGATTTTCCTTTTTGCTGCGAGCACAGAAAACCTGAAGGATCAAAATTTTGCAAACTTTTAACAACGCTTTATAACAAAACTAAATACATTATTCATTATCGAGCTTTAAAACAAGCAATAAATCATGGGTTAGTAATTCGTAAAATACATAGAGTTTTAAAATTTAAACAATCAGCATGGTTAAAACCATACGTAACTTTAAATACACAGTTTCGAGCACAAACAACAAACAAATTTGAAAAAGATTATTATAAATTAAAAGTAAATTCAGTATACGGTAAAACGATGGAAAATATTCGAAAACATCGTGTAGTTAAATTAGTTTCGCAGTGGGAGGGAAGATATGGAGCAAAAAATTTAATAGCAAGTCCAAGGTTCCATAGTAGAACCATTTTTTCGGATGATTTAATGGCTATTGAATTACGTAAATCAGAAATTTTATTCAACAAACCCATATACATTGGAATGTCTATTTTAGATATTTCAAAAACATGTATGTATGAATTTCATTATGACTTTATGTTATCTAAATTAGGAAATGACGCTTGTAAGATCCTATATACTGATACAGATTCTTTTATCTATGAGATTAAATGTAATGATGTGTATAAGGAGGTGATTAATGCCCATATTGACAGATTTGACACTAGTGATTATGCCTCAAATAATCCATATCAAATTCCACTGTGTAATAAGAAGGTTCCAGGTTTAATGAAAGATGAGACAAACGGTAAAATTATAACTCATTTCATAGGCTTAAGATCTAAAATGTATACGTATAAAGTTGAGGATAAATCTATAGTTAAAAAATCAAAAGGTATTAAAAGTTCCGTAGTAAAAAATGATATAAGTTTTCAAGATTATGTGGATTGTTTAATTGAAAAGAAAGATAAAATTATTTCGCAGTGTACAATTCAATCGTTTAAACATAAAGTTTACAGCATAAATCAAACAAAAATTGGTTTAAATTCATTAGATGATAAACGAAAATTATTAGATGATTCACATGACACCCTCCCCTGGGGTTTCCATCATCATCATCATCCGGATCAGTGATATCAATATCCTTGGACATTTAAAACTTACTATTATCCATTATATCTATTATAATATAATTTACATTTAAAAAAAATATATATTATTAAAACTGTTTTTCTTTTTTATTTAAACTTACTATCCTCTATTATTATTATTAGATAATCGTCCATACATACGACTTATAACTCAGTTGATGTATATGTCTTTAATAAATGAGTAGAAAAAAATATTGTGAAAAATTTTGCTCGATATGATGTAAAATCTCTGCTGTGACCGCGAGATAGCGGGCACGTGCGCTCGAGGCTAACGAAGGTCGTTGCAGGGCGATAGCGCACTCTCCTAATTCAAGGTCCCCCAGCTGGCTGAGAGCAGTCGAGGCGGCCGTCGGCGGCGCGCGGATCAGCGAGGGCGGCCGGCGGCAGCGTTCGGATTCCAGCTGAGAGCATCGGTGGCCGGCGGTGCGCGCGCGGACTCTGGTTTCCAGCGGAGGCTGAGTCGCGCTCGAGCATTCATCGTCGGCACATCTAGTTCAAAACATGAGCGATTCCACAGTGTCGACGATGAATGCTCGAGCGCGACGCAGCCTCCGCTGGAAACCGTCTCCGGCGGTGGCGATTTTCCTCAAGCCGAATTGATTGAACCCGCCGCCGCTAAATCAGTAAGTTTTTTTTTTTTTTTTTTTTCGTTTTTTTATTTTAATTTTTTTTTTCTTCTAATTATTGCAGTCATTTAAAAGCGGGGTGTGGAGAAAATGATGGGCGATTTTCCTCAAGCCGATTGAACTAGAAGAAGAAGAAGAAGAAGAAGGTGGATTTGTGATTAAAAATGGCGCAATACGTTTCTATTTGTATTATATTGAATAAAAAAAATAAATCTCTTATTGTTTGTTTAATTATGGAGGCATGCATAGGCAACCAACATTACGCTACAACGTAAACAGGGTGGTTGTCTATGCAGCAGCAGCAAAGTGTCTGCGCTCCACAGTGCCGGCGTCAGCAGCGGTGCCGCTCGCTGGATTTCTGGGGGGCGGCGGCGGCGGCGGCGGCGGGCCTCAAAGGCCTCATTAGAGGCCACTTTTTAGAGGAGGAGGCCAAGGCTCGCGAACCATTTTCCAAGAACACATTTTTTAAAACCGGCCACTAGGCCATTTTCAAGAACGGGGCGGCGGGCGGAGGCGGCGGCGGCGGTTGATATTTTCCAATTTTACAAAGGCTGCTCTTCCACAAGCAACAAGGCCACTTTCAAGCCTCATTTCAAGGTCAGGGGCGGTGGGAAAGAAAATTTTCCAAAACCATTTTCCGAGGAAAACCACTAAGGTCACGTTAAAGGCCAGTTTCAAGGTCAAATTTGAGCCAGAAGCGGCCTAGTACCACTACTGGCCAACAAAACCTAAGTATGACACTATTTGGAGTACAGATAAACTATTAGAATGGGCGGAAAAATTATAACCACTCGAGTTATTGAGTTTGAAGGATACTACTTTTAAATTAGTCCCCTTATTAGCTCTGGCTACCGCACAGAGGGTACAAACCCTATCACTTATCAAAATAAGTGACATCGTAAAATCTGAGAGTAACACCACGATTAGAATTAAAGATCGTATCAAGACCTCACGCATAGGAGCTACTCAACCATCCTTTATTCTTCCGTTTTTTAATAATAGAAAAACGGCGAGTACTTCTCCATTACATAGAAAGAACTAAAGAAGTCCGAGGAGAAATAAATAATCTCTTCACAACTTTTAAAAAACCAACTCGTAGCGCCAGCTCCCAATCTATTAGTACATTCACGGTCCACAGTACAAGGCATGCTGCAACTTCAGCAGCAGATCTGAAAGGGATTGATTTAGGCGTTATTAAAAGTACTGCAGGCTGGTCTATTCGCTCCAAAGTGTTTGCAAACTTCTATAAAAGACCAGTGGAACGGATAGAAGCTCTTTTGTCATCGCGGTGTTGAGAGAAACAGAAGATTAAAAATTAAAAAAAAAAAAAATATTATTATTATTATTAAATTCACTCTAAGAGTTATCCCAACCCTAATTAAGTAATATTTACAGAAATATTCTTTTTCCTTGACTTCGATTTTTTCTTTTAATTTTGTTCTTCAAATTAGTAATAATAGCTTTAAACTATATGAAGAAAGTATACACTAGGGAGCGCGGGAGTAGTAACCGCGGCAAGTTTGAAATTTTTACTCTGAAATTTGTGGCTGAAACTAGTAGAAGTAGCGGTACTACAATGGGGACTACAATCTTGAACTAGACTCTCATATAATTACAATCGAACATCACTTACAGGTAAGTTTGTTTGATTTTCAATTATGGCATATTTGAAAAAGTTAATAATAATCTACATAGTAAAATGTATTAAAATAGAATATTCATAAAGACATGACATAGGTAATTTCCAATGTAAGAGAAAAGCTTTAGCCCAGATCTATTAAGAAAATGTACTGAATGTCTAAATTAAAACATATAAAGATGAATTAAAATAACAAGATTATAACTAATGTAATTTCATAAAGTAACTTTAAGTAATAATAATGTTAGAGTTAAAATTGAAGACAAGTGTATAGCCAAGATATTTGGTGAAACGAATTTGTTAATTTTATTGTATAATTATAATAATAACATGTAGGATTAATAAGTTAATTTAATGCAAGTATTTTTAAAGAAAATTTCATTAATAAACTCAATTTTAAACCAAAATTTTAAATAAAAATAAAAGTGACATTTGGTGAAAATAAATAGTTAAAATTCTATAAATATACTGAAGTGAGGATTAAAAAATAGTGGTTTTAATATAAACTGAATAAGGGAAAATTATTTCCAATAAAAATTTTGTGGATCCATAAACATTTAATTTTCTACGAATATTTCTGACCTGCCCTGTATACAATTTTTCATCACAAATTTTAGATCCGGTTAGCTTTGACATTCTGTTTAAATAAAAGGAATCTAGAAGTCATTTTCAATTCATCATCGGCAGTTGTAGTGATTACATCCATAACTTTGCGCCAAGAACTGTCAAATTTCTGTGTTGCCACATTCCCAAGTACCAAAATTATTTAGAGACTGCATTTCTTCATCCATAGCCATTTTCCAATTTACAGAATTTGATCCATTAATGGCTTCATCGTATGTAGTAGGATCTTGATTTACATTATGTGTTACTTTGTATGCTTCCATAATTAGACGATTTGGTGGTATGCCCTTATTCGATCTATTTGAGCGTCGAATAGTTTGTTGTTCTTCGTCATTTTCGGCCCCTTCTGAAACTGCATTCGATGATGTTACAATTATTTCATTTATATCATTTACTTCATTTTGCACTTCAGATGTTATTGATTGTGTATTACCTTCCGGTTCGATGAATTTGACATCACGATTGATTTTGATTTTATGTGTGTCAATATCCAACAGTCTATAACCTTTTGTACCAAATTCATAGCCAACAAAGAATAATTTTTCGGCAGTGTCATCTAATTTCTTTCTTTGATCTTTTGGAATATGTGCGTACACAGGTGATCCAAATATTTGAAAATAGTCTAAGTTTAGTTGTTTATTGTGCCACATCTCGTATGGAGTCGTTTTCACATTTTTAGTAGGTAAACAGTTAATAATATGATTTGCAGTACATATGGCTTCACCCCAAAAATGTTTGTGTAGTCCTGAACTCGTTAACATACACCTTGACATCTCGATTAGTGTGCGATTTTTGCGTTCAGCTATGCCATTCTTCTGCGGCGTCTTTGGTACGGTTAGCTGGGTTTTTATACCGTTTGATTTTAAAAATCTCTGCAGACGTCCATCAATATATTCACTACCTCGATCAGATCTAATAACCTTTGGAATTTCACCGTGTTGAGTCTTCATCATTTCTACGAAATTCACGATATTTTCATAGACATCAGATTTTTTCTTCATCAAGTATATATGCGAATAACGACTATAATCATCAATAAGAGTTAAAATATAACGATTACCTCTTGGTGTCTGTGGTTCAATTGGTCCGCATACATGTGTGTGAATTAAATCTAATTTCATAGTCGATTTACATGTTGACTCTTTAGGAAATGGATCTCGAGTTTGTTTACATTGGATACATATTTCACAAACATCGTTGTGGTCACAATTTGCTATTTTAATATTGCTTGACAGTTCAGTCATTTTTTGAATATCAATTAGTTTTCGGTGCCCAAGTATCTTATGCCATTCATGTATGCATTTTGAATGAATTGTTTTCACCGTTTGTAGAGCAGTATGCTTTGATGTTATTTTATACACATAATTCTTGCACTTCACTTCCATTATGTTCATTTTATTCTTCATGATACGGCAGCTTTCACCTTTAAATATGACATTACAGCCATTTTTCGCTAATTTTCCGATCGATAACAGATTACATTGAAGTCCTGGTACGAATAAAACATCCTTCATATGGATTGATACCTTATTATTATTCATTTCAACCAGTCCATGACCATTTATTGTCAGTACTTTTCCATCAGCCAATGTAACTGTATCTGAATTTGAATTAGTCAAATGCTTGAAAAGTGTTTCATCCTTTTTCTTTTTCTAGTTAGCAAATTTTCGACAATCGTTTTTAATGTATCCCTTTTTCTTGCAAAAGAAACAATATGCTTTGGTACTATCAAATTTTGATTTGTTGATTTTCACTTCAAGAGCACATTCATTACTTTCATTTGTTGTCATTACTTGGTTCACCAAGAGTTGTCAATTGATCCATACATTCGTCCATAGCATTTAAATGTGTTTGCATATTTCCACCTTCAGATAATATCAATCGACATAACCACCTTAAATATCGAACTTTGTAGGATAAAGTTGACTTTTGATGATATTCTCGTAAAGACTCCCTCCCACATTGCTTTTGCTGTTGTATGATTTCGTATATGAATAATTTGATCGTCATCGACAAACAAACCAATACATGCTCGTGCTTTACCTTCCTTTTTATTCCATGCCGCTAATGCATTTGCATCAGTCGAAGCAGGTGCAATATCTTCGATAACTGTCCATAAGTCTTCTTTGATTAATAGAAGTTCGAGTTTGTATTTCCATACTCCATAATTATCGTTATTTAGTTTGGTTATTTGCACTTTCATTGCTGAATCTGCCATGGCGTCTCGGTATACTAATGCACGCTTTCAGTCCAAAAATTGAAATTAATATATCGCTTGAAATATTTCGAAAAACATAGAAATATTGATATATATAAAAACTTTGATATTTCTTTTATTATGATGGTTATCGTCCTGGGCCCATAACCTGTTGATTATATCAGATGAATTGGATTTAATAACCAGTCAAATAAAATACTTGTAATGTGTTTTCAACTTTTGTGACGGAGAATTAAAAAAATGTCACTACTTTTTATCAAATATCAAAAATGCTTAAATGTATTTACAATAAGTGTTGCTAGATTAAATCTAATATTACGTTAAACAATTTGTATTAAAACAGTAAATAATTAAATAGATGTTGCAATGACCAACAGATGATACAGTTCCTGATTCACAGATATTGCAGGTTCTATGGTTTATGAGCTTAAATTTATCCATAGTAGTTACCTGGGAAGGTATTTAATCTCACATAAGAAACTCACTACAAACGTATAAGATATAAAATATAATTTAATAAACAGCAAATGAAATCGTATAATAAAAGAGAAATTGATGGAAAAATGAAGTGAAACAATTTTTTTTAAATTTAACAAATAATAATTTATCATTTATATTTGAATGTATAATTAATGTTGATTCATTATAATTAACCTAATTTAATTGACATAAAAAATTGCTAATAATAATAAATTAATTTTTTTAACAAATAATCCATGTAATTTATTTTACTTATTTATTTTTATTTTTAAAATAACTGACGTTCTTAATAAAATATTTTCTTAAATGCAGAAAAATGGAAAATTAGAATTTAAACCATTTTACATACATTTTTTAGGCGGTTCTAGGATTGTAGATTGTAGATTAATGAAACATTTATGTAGGGTTCAATTTTCAGATAATTAATTACACAATACTACTTAAATTGCATTAACGTATTTGTACATATTGACAAGCAAAAAAGCAAACCGGATGGTATTGCGCACCGTAATTTGGTTAATTGGAATTTGATATTTAGTCGTATCTGATACACATTATGTAGGTGCAATACTACTATGTAACAGCGCCTCATATTACAAAATAAATTTAGAAAATAAAAACGTAGTATATATATATATAGCATTCGTTTTTTTATTTGCTTTTAAGTGATTGTGTCCTAGAATTCAATCAATTTGTATGTCTGTATCTTGATATTTTAAATAGTATAACAAACTCTTGATTTTTACGATTAACGTATTTGGTGGAGGAAAATATCCTTTTGGATGCGCATTTAATGGCACTTTTTAAATTAAAAAAATAAAGGCGTTATGTATATTGTTTAGTTCTTAAAGAATGTGTATATGCTTCCATAGCTAGCGGGGCGTTTAAAACAACTCAAATTTTTGATATTAAATACAGTGAAGAAACGGTATTCTAGGGGTCCCATTAAAAATTTAAATTAAAAAAGAAATTAGGTGAAAACCTGCTTTAATTACATTGCACCAAGGTACCTGGTCACGGTTTGCTATTCTAAAAGTAAAAGTAAAGCAAAATTGAATCAAGTAAAGAATAAGAAATAAAAGACAGATTTAAATTTTAAAAACACCTACTCAATATATTTACATTTATATATTTATAATAAATTGAATAAAGGAAAAATAATATCAAAGCCCATCCCAATAACAAATCTGTCCGAAGATGTAAACAGTGATTGGCCGGTCAAGAAAAAAATCAATATTAATCTTCACCTATTTCACGGTTGATTAAAAAAATCCGATAACACAAAAATCCACACAATTGCCGGTACTATAACGATGAGATAAAATAATCTTTGTTGAAGATATAAAACGGAAAGTGATGTTTGAGGCCTAGCATTTTTACTAAAAATCAAAAACAACAACCACAGGACCAGAGTGCTTTTAAAAGTTTTCTTGCCCTTTTATCGTCAACTCTCCCTCCAAAATTTGAACATTTACTTAAGCGGGGTAAAACCGCTGCTTGTGTATAAAATTGAACGAATACCGGAATTAAATATTGAAAATTAGCAGAGGCATAACAGATAGAATATTTTATGAACCAACTACCGTAAAATACTTAACAAAAATAAAATTGACAACTAAAATTAAATCGCAGATACCATATCGCGTAAAAAATGTTTCATTACAAATTAGTAGAATTATTTTAAGGAAAAATATAAGAATATGAGTAATTATGAAAAGCCATTGCTTCATTAATGTGTCTTTTTCTTAATAATATTTTACAACTATGATCAACTGCTAAATATTATATAGAAAAATACTAGCATTCCTTGGGCTAGTACAGGATCAGAATATATTGTTCCATATTTGGTAAGTCTCAGGAGCTAGCAAAATGGCCAAATAATCTTTTTTGAAAAGGAGATATTTGATGTAGGGAATTAACTAAAAGTTAGGATATAGGCGAAACTGAAATATAAACAATAACTGGGGGAGGTATTTTAAAGAGTCTTCCTCTAATAAGTTTTCCAAAAATACTTGCCCGAAAAATTATGGTTAATTTAAAAAAAAAGACAAAACTCGAAGCTTTATGAAAAAGAATGATTCGAACTAACAGCTCCTCTAATAAATTAACAGTTATGACTCTAGTTAAATCTCCTTCTTCTACTTATTCTTTCTCTTCTTTTCTTCTTAGTTTTCAAAGCTATTCGACCTTTCTCTAGACGTTAGGAATAGTGAAGTAATAAAAGCTTAATCGTTCGTATATAATTTACATTAAAATAAAATTTAAATTTTGTTTAAGGTAATAGGTATAATTTGAATTTGAAAATATATTTTGGTAAACTCCCACGAGTGTTACAATATTACACTTTTTCACGACTACAAAATGTGAATTTTATTCAATAAACTTTTTGTATTGTATTTTTATTGGCAAACGTGAATGCTTGCCGTACGATCCCTAAGGTCTAATTGATTCCAGCAGTTTGCAAAAATTGCTTTCTGCTCATTCGTTCGCAATACTGCTGCTCATTCGATATGATGCAAGTGTATGGAACAATGAATTATTTCGAAAAGACAGAATCTTAAAATAGTTCAGTTAAAATTTTTTAATGGCCAAGTTCTGATGAATAAGTAAGAAACGATTTTTTTAAACACGAACAGGAGTCACTTGACACCTCATTTAGAATATATCCTAATCGTCTATTCATGTCTTTATATGTTTAAATATTTATTTCTGGCAGCTGTACGAAAAAGTTTATGTTCATTAATAGAATTAAATTGTGCTAAGAACCACCACGGTAATAAAACAAGATCAAGGTAGTGTCAGAAAAAAGAAAAAAAGAAATAGATTAAGTGATTAAACTGCTACAATCTAATTTGAAATTAATTGATCAATGAAGTGTTTAATGTTATTTTTATAAATATATTTAAATCTGTATACCTAACCCAGCTATCACTCTTATAGAAATCTAACGAATCGAAACTTTAAATATGATTGGCTGTAGAGCTAAAGATTCGTGATTTATTTAATGCTAAATATTTAAGCGAAATCGATTTCTCAGTTAACAATTAGTAAAATTAAAAAAAAATAAGTCTAATATCTTGACGTGGTACTTGTGTTTAATAACAAACACATACTTTAATTTAATTTACTGATGCTAAAAAAAGGATAAGTTACATCCATATGTTGTACATCTGGTCCAAGGGCTGTTTGAAGATAACTTTGACTTGAAAAGTCCATTTTTGTGAAACTATTAAGGAATCATTTTAGAGAGCTTGATATTTTATCCTACACCATCTAGAAGAGATAAATGTTTAGGCCAGAATTATTAACAATAAGGTACCGTACTTTACTTTTTTGAGGAAATATTAACTCGTCTCGATACCTAGTATTTTTTCAGGGATTTCTGTTGCAACAACAGCTATTCCCAAATATAAATAATTTGTGATTCCAGTGTGATGTAACGCTTCCACAGTACACCGTTGATATACAAACTTACTTATATATCAACGTCCACCAAATATTATAATCATTATAAACTAAATAACATATTTGTCATAAATTGTATTTTAAAATATGTACATGAGGTAAAGGAGAATCTGCAGTTAATATTTTTGTACTGCATGGGCGCTGCTATCTAAATTTAAGTAACCTTTAGAGTCTCTATTTTACAAAGTGACATTTGAAATTGTATTTAGTTGTATTTAGGTTATATTAAAAGTTAGAATTAAGAATGTAGACGTAAAGTTAAGCTCTCTGTGAATTCCAGAATGAAACTGTTCGTAAAATTAATTTCATGAATGGTTAATATGAAATACAACCGTTTCTTTTAACTCAGATCTTTCCTATTACGGATTTTCGTATAAAAACTTAAATTGTTCAAAGATGTTAATTGCTTGAATCTTGATTAATGGAAATATCAAATCCAAGTATTATATTCGACGCGTCTTTCCCTAAGATAATTGTCGACTGAAGTGTGTTGATTTGGTGTTCAAGTGGTTAAAACTTAAGTAGTTATTACAAACCAAAGGTTTTACTCTTAAAGTACTTAATTTGTGGGATTTACTACCCCTGTAGCCTGGCACTCTTATTTTCGGTGTAATCTGGTGGACTTGTATGTAATATTTACCATTTACATAGTGGCGGTGAAGGCCTGTTGCTTTATTTTGCTAACACTAGGTTAACAGCCAACAATATTACAACTTAAGCGCCCCGTAGACGAATAATTGAAATTGACAATTACTACTTTACAGTGTTCATCTCAATCGCTCTCATTAATGCCTTTCAAACAAAATATCTATCAATTCTCTTCAATTATTTGACAATCACGTCAATTGTCTTCTAGAAAGTCAATGAGTCCCATCAATGAGATCATTGTCAATTGTATTTGACAATTTTATTGATTGTCTCGGGAGTATTTTATTAATTATGTTTAACTCAAAAATGGGTACTGAATCTGATTGTAGGCTCTAATTAAGTTAATGCTTGCAATGATTCTGAGTAAACAGCTGAACAATTAAGATCGATTGTATGGGGTAATCCTTAGGTCCATTAGAATAGAAATTATCATACGTTGGGCAGTTCCTAGTTTTCCGCCGTTCACGAATATTTTAACAGGAATATGAGATGATCATCAAGTTAAATGAGTTCTTAATTTACAGTCTCGTAAAGAAATATAATAGTATGAAACAAAATATTTTCATGAATTAATTATTATTCATTTTCTCCAAATAAATTCTATAAAATTATATAAAATTAGCACCACTTAAAGTATATATAAATATTTTTTTTGTAACAACTCTATATCTGTATCTTTAGAGTAGAGATTGTAGGTTGGTCCGACTGCACTTAGGCCACCGTTCACTCTTTGTGTCTCAGAAGGCGAGGTAATAAAAATAATTATACAAACTTTAAATTCAAATATTTTTTCAACTTTAAATTTTAAACATCCTGTAGAGACAATACGCATCCTTGTAACTAATCGTGTTAGATATAGCTGAAAATATTATTCAGCGACAGAAACTTGGAGAAAGCAAATTTCAGAGAGTTCAGGAAGATCGTAAGGCCTGGCGCTAATAAATTTCCATAATAAAGTTCATAAGTGATGACTCGAAATTATGTATGTAACACATCTTACAGTTGTAATAAGAAATAAAAATATTTTAATGGGTTTTATATTTTCACCTTTTACATAAAGATGAAAATAACGAAGTAAATTGATAAACATTTTTACTAAAAATGTAAAAATTTAAGAATTTGTTTAATTTGATTGTTTTAATATTATTTTTAGTGATATTTACTAACATTTAACAAAATCAAAAACGAAACGAAAATGCATAAATTTAAATTGTACTATTAGGCAAGAATATTACAATAGCTAAAAATAGAAATATGTTTACATATAGGAGTATACGGAATTCTCAAATTTTTCTTTTAATGAAAAAAACGGTTTATATTTACAGTACTTAACTTAATTATAATTTCAAAAATGATTATTTTGCTATATTCGTAATACATCATCGGATTTATTTTCTATCTAAGTATTCACGTCCACCCCGATATGGAAAACCGGGCACTTTTCAAAGCTTTTGATATTCAGTACAGTAACTTTTAAAGTATTAACTCTAAATTTTAAAAATTCGAGTGAAACATAATATCTTATATGCAGTGAACAATTTTGTTTGAATTAATAACTGATTTTAAAGCCAAAGATATTCATATTTTAACATCCAGTTTTGTATTTATTTGGGTGGAAATAGAAAAGTAATGCATGGGTATTTATTCTTTCATATTTTACTTTATTAATAAATAATGTTTCATATTTTTTTGTAAACTACATTATATTATAATTAAAATACAAGAATAACCTTACTATTGTTAAAACAGATAGATACTTGAACATTAATAAGAAAGTTATACACATTTTCACTAAGCTCTTCATTTTTCTTTAAAATTTTATAAAATAAAGTGAACATTTTTAAAGTATTTAATAGTTAAGCCACTTCTTATTATCTGAAGATTGAAATATCACTATGACCAATTTTATTTGAGAAAAAAGATAATAATTATTAATGACAGTTTCTTTATTAGTAACTATCTTTTATTAGAAAAAATTAAATAAAAATGTGAATAAGGGACTATATTATGATTTTATTATTATTATTATAATATAGAGTTGGGTGTTATTTTTTAGGAATGGTTTTAGTTCAGATTTCAACCTGAAAGAAAATGGACCAATCCATCACAATTTCCGGTTACTTTAACTTCATCGATTTCCACAAATCAAATCAACAGACCTGACACGAATGAAATGGACAGAGTGGTTGTAAACTAGACTATTTTTATTGATTCGTTCTCTTTTTGTGCATTTGAGAGATTTATTAAGGTCTCATTTTTCACAGAAGTAGTCTGGGGAAAAGTAAATAAGTATTAAATTTGTCAATTGGTAATAATTGTTATAATGGATAGATATGACCATTCCAGTTAGATGTATTTATAATTTTATGTTTTGGTACAATCTACACCACGACAAAATAGGTACAATCAGCAATTTAAAATCATTGGCAACAATAAGTTAGGTCCAATTTTTAGAAACATTGTATTGAGGACTCGTTGAAAAACTTTTGGTTTGACCATATTACTTCACACAATGCCTTCAACGTATTTTTTAACAAACTGATTTACAAGAAAATCTCATAAATGCCTTTAAACAAATTAAATTTGAATAACAGATTAACGTGAATTGAATAAAGCGACTCTAATTCGTGTCCGTCAAACTGATCATCAATCAGTTAAAAAAACACTTCACAAAAAAATGTATTGTTCTGGAAGTTTTAACCAAAATATAATTTAATCTAGCTACATAAAGCTGACAGTAGACAATAATTTTTGAACATTAATAATCAATATGTGCTATATATAAAATTGTGTGTTGTGTGTGTATTTTAAATTAAATCAACAAAATAGTTTTATTTGCAAAAAACATTAATATTCAATATATGCTATATGTAAAAGTATGTGTTGTTTGTGCATTGTATTATTATTTGTATTGTATTATCTGCAAACTTTTTTGTCTGTATTTTTTGTTAAAAAACTTCTCAAACGACAGTTTTTTTGAGGGTTAAAACTTTCTGCCAATAAAACTGCAAAAAAGCTAGAGTTGTATACTTTACAATACGGGATGGAAGAAAGAGAGAATCTTTATCTTTATTGAATATTTTTTTTCTCGAGTAATACAGCTCATTCAGTAACTTGAACCCTCCCTTAAACCTTTAGAATTCAAAATAGGAATACATTTTTAGCAAATTTCTTTTACAGAAGAAGAAACTTGTCAAAATGAACAATCCTATATTTTTCAAAAAATAACTGCAAATGAGCTCTGATAAAGGCAAAGTTTATCATGGAAATTGGATCATAATAGCAATTTGTAAAATCTTTCAAGAGAGCCTTCTTTTAGACAAATGAAAGTTAGTCTAAGATCAAAAACCTCTGTAGACTGTGTCTGTAAATACACATATTTCCGAAGCTGATCCTTTTTTCATTTTATTACTCACAGCAAATTGATAATCAAGATGATGCAGGCGATCATAAAGAATATCTTGATGATTTGGACATTATGTTTATCCAGGAATTCTAGCTGTTGAAAATAAAGATATCCATTTATCTAATGATCTAAGATGTTCAGCTCATTGTTTAAATCTTATTGCCTTATTACTACGAGGTACATTATGGTGACAGTCAATGAAAATTATGCTACGAGAGCGAGGCAGGACGTCCAAGATCCGCAGAGATAATAAAAAATGTATTAGGGTTGTCACCTTAACTACCCAGATGTAACAAAATGGAACAGTTTCGTTGATTCATTATTTCAAATTTTAAAATACAAAGAAAAAATGTGGATATGCTACAAGGAGACAAAGATACATTTTTTGGATTACTTATGCCAACAATTTTAAGTATGCATTTAAAGTAGGAAAAGATGTGAAATCTTTTCAGCTCTCTCAACAGAACCACAAATTATTGAAGTATCTAGGGATTTTAATAGATATCTAGGCAAAATCTATTGAATTTTAAATATATTTTGAATGAAAAATCAGAGTTAGAAATAATAACTGCAACATTGTTACCCTAATCTAGACTAAGATAGTAGCACACGTTTTAACAGAAATATTTTAAAAAGCAAGGAGAAGAAATAAACATTTTGTAAAAGCAGCAAAAGTATTTTGTGTTACTGAGGAGATTTTTTCTAATGTAAATATTGTGATTAAGGAGAGTTAACTTGACGACTTTCTTTAATTATCCTTTATTAAATCTATATAATATAATTCTCAGAATAGTATAATAAACATATTCGAATTACAATTGTTGCATGTTCTGTAGAACACAGCTAATGATTTACGAATTTTACAGAAAATTGGGTTTATTAAAAAGACTTAAAAACTATGCATTACCATTTTCTGCTCCTTTAGAAAAAATGTTTTCTTATGTCATATGCTCTCTTAGGATACTAAAGTGTATGATTTATAGAACGTTTCGTATGCTTTATGTCTCCAAAGTTAAATATATCAACTCCAACAAACTATTCTAGTTGGTGAAATTACTTCTTACTTGCCTGAGGTTACAATATGCTACTAAGAACCGACAAAAGTTTAAAAAGAAAAGTAATATGGAATGAAAATAAAAAAAATATTAAACTAACGAATTTGTAAGTCTGAAGTTTTATCGGCGATAATAAAATTTATTGTTTATCTACATTAATATTTTCAAAGTATTTAAACCATTTTCAAATTAATTCGACGAGATGTACATAATTTTTCGTTTATTGGAATGATTTAAATCATTTGAAAAGTTTTAAAATCTTCCGAAAAACTTTAAATGGTATGAAATTATTTAAATTATTTTACTAGATTATTTTTATTAAATATAAAATCATCTATAGAATATTTAAAATCATGAAGAAAAGATTTAAATTTCAAAAAGATTTATAATTTTCATTATTGGCTATTCGAAAACAGATTTTAGACTTAAATCACGTACTAGAAAGTAAATTATTTATGATTTTTTATTTAAATTCTTTTAAAAATATTTGTGAAAACTCTGCTTGTAATTTCAGAACTAAAGAGACACTTAACATAAATTTATTAAAATTCATTTTATGTGTTCTCTCTATGATTTAAAACAACAACTTTTGCGACTAAAGGTATTATATAGTTCATTGTTTACGCTCAAATTCCAAACTATCCAAAATATATATATCATATAGAAAAAATAACAAGGAAACAGTCCAGAAAAATACGTAGACCCTGTAGTTTTCCCTTTTTTTCGAATGACTTGGCAAGGGTTTTGGATGTAGTCGACCCTAATTCAAGACGTGCTTGAACTGTCATCCCTAAGTTTATTATATATCAAAAAGAAACACAATTTCGTTCTCGTTCTCGTGGAGCTGCGACTTGTTGAGTGTGAAAAGGTTACGCCTGTCAAAAATCGATTTCTAGTTATAGATAAGTGGTTTTGTATATTCTGTAGAAATTGTTTTTTGTAACTTGTTGCAAGTATTGTTCCTCGTACTCATAGAAAAAATAATATAAATATTATTAGCATGAAACCAACACAAATAACATTCAAAGGATTTTAAACAGAACTGAAAGAGTAATTTCAATTTTTAAAACAATATATACGTACTCCAATTAATGAGTTGTATAGTCATACAAGCGATCCATTGTTTTTATTTGTATACTTTATTTGAATAAAACATTAAATCTACAATATATTTGTATTTTGAGTACCATTCACTGTTTTAAAATATTTGCACGGAAATTTAATATCATCCAATTTTACTCTCCAATAAATTTTAACATTTGTCGATCCTGAAACAATGTAACATAAAATTAAATATTTTATTTCGTTGGAAAGAATAAAACGTACATCTTCCTCCATTTTACCGTCTCTAAGATAAGAATGACATTTTGTAAATTGAGCATAAATTTAATAAAGGGCTTTTTAAAGACAGTTCATTGTTTAACTTTGTATGGCAAAGAAAGATAGAAATTTTTCATAAAGCAAGCAAAATCGTTTCGAACAAAGGAATAAAACAATAAGAAACAAAATCTAAGCACGGCGACGTGCGGAGGAATTTGGGCAAGAATTATTTTTATGACTGAATTAATTCTACTCTCTTTTTAAGTCGTGACCCATTATGTTACATTTCTTAAGAAAGAAGTTTACCAACTTTTAAGGCATCAATCAAATTATTATCGATTTTTTATATACCGGAGGTAAATAAGTTAGGGATCATCCCTCTTTCTTTTGAATGCTTTGACACATTTTATTTTAAATTTGGATTGGTTATATTGAGGCGGTTTTGAATTATCTGACGTATAAATTAAAATGACCGACAGTTTTACCGGAAATTATGCAACAGCTGAAAATTTAAATGGAATACCCTAGGTGTTTTTCGATTTTGTCTGTCATTTTGAATAACTACCTGCCAAATCAAAATTTATAAGGGTATCCCATAACTGATTTACACCCGCTATGCATGTGATGAAATATCAAGGTATTAATTAAAAATTACAAAACCTTTTATAAAAAAGAAATAGGGGCTTATATTAGCAATGATAAAAGTAGTAAGACTGGAATATTGAATTATTCGTATTGCAAAAATAGACACGCCTTCAAAACAATAAACGCTATTATTTGATAAGCAACTTAAATTAATAATATAAATACATAATTGGAATAATACATTTGTATACAAATTTTTCTTGGTATTGTTTCGGTAGTGTGTACAGGGATTTAGTTAAATATGGCCCTGTGTATAGAAATTATTTTTCATTTGACAGTTTCCAAATTATAACATTTACTATTTATTTAATATTACCTGTCATCATAATTATTAAGCAATGGGGTTTTCTTGGCTTGAAAATAGGAAAGAGATTAGCAGTCGAAGTTTGTGAGTTCGATAGACAGTGCCTACCCTTGAGATTAAGTGTGGTAGTTATTTAAAGATTCACTGATATTTTATATTTGTTATTTGTTTAGGTAAATAAATTGTTATTGTTTTCCCCCAGCTTTTTTTAATTTTCAATAATCAAGTTACGTAGTGGGTTAACCCCCCGAAAATAATATTTAGATTTTTCATATATTTATTGAAAAAATAACCCGCTACGTAACAATATTACATATGTATTACTTCTAAGAAATAATTAAACAGCTATTTATATGAAGAGCTGTGTCCACATCTAATAAATATCAGAACTCTGAAACCAAAGATTTATTTATGATGATGTTTGTTGACCAAGTCATGAAGTTGTGTAAAAACATTATTTATTAGGGATAAATTCCATAAAGTAATGGTAGAAACACTCAATTCAATATGATGCTTACATTGAATTTTCAACATAAATTGCAACACTTTCAACATTTTGAAGAAGTCTTTCGTTTTATTTTTGGAGAATATGTAGAAAAAGTATTCCTTATTATCCATTTTTCTGTTCCTGATATTCTTCACGTAATTATACATTTTTTTATTAAAAAATCGAATTTCTTAAGGAATATTTAGTTAGTAGCCTTTGAAGATGAAGCCTTACAAGTTATTCTCTTAGTAAATTTATAAAATCTGGTTTTTCCAGTAATCTACAGAAAATCGTTATTATTCACCTTTGTGTGTGTTTACTTGTCAAATGCCCTGCAATGATCTCTTTGTATAATTATAGTATGTTACAATTTGCGATTTGACTTAAACGCGTTTTCAAAAAATTTTTTTATAAAATATTAGTAGTATAATAATAGTTATTGTTTTTTTTTCGTTTAAACCTGCTTAATTGGGTACATTTTCTTAGTGTAGAAATGCTACAAACCAAACTTATCAGTTAATTTCTATAGCTCGATTAAAGCTCATATTTTAAAGAAGAATACTAAATTATATTTATATTTCTATTTTATTCAGAAAACGGCTTTATAATTAATCAAAAACTGAGTGGATTAAAATGTTTAATTAAGATTAATTTAATAAATATTTTAAAATTGAATTAAACAGCTATAAAACTCTGACTAGAGCGATTGATATTATTTCAAATATAATTTGTAATCGGAACCTGTATGTACAGTAAATCTAGGATTACTTCTATTCAAAACTATAATACCTGAGATCAAGTAAATGTGAATATAAATTAGAACCTAAACAGTGGGATTAAACACAACCGTTTATATTTTGAACTTTCTATACTTCATTCATATATACAGTGTGTAAGAGACATTAACACTGTTATGCCGAAACGCGTCATTCGATTATAACCGGTGTTAATTTTAATATGTTTATGTCTTATACGAGGGTTGTTATTTATGTACTGATAATAGAAAGAACAAACAAATGTATTTTATCAAAAATATATTTATTGCTTTTCAAAATTTCGCCTTTAAGCTTTATAGACTTTTGCATGCGATTGAATCACCCCTCAAAGCACTTTGTCCAGTCAAAATATGATGATGAAAATCATTGTCCACGCAGTTTATCTTTAATTTGTGGGAACAAGAAGAAGTCATTAGGTGCCAAGTCGGGGCTGTAAGGCGGATGACCCATCAATTCGATCTCTTGTGTATCCAAATACTCACTTGTTTCACTTGATGTGTGTGAGCTCGCATTGTCGTGATGCAAAATGATTCGTCGTTTTGGATTTGTTCCTATCAATTTACCGAAAACTTCTGGCAAGCAAATGATCGTATATCAAAATGAATTAACGATCTTTTGATTTTCGAGAGCCACAGTTGCTACATGACCAGTTTTCGTGAAGAAACAAGCCATCATTTGCTTATTAAGAGAGAACGAGTAACTTTTGTTGGCTTTTTTTCACATTGAAACACCCAAACTGCCAATTGGCCTTTTCTTTCTGGCTCATATGCATAAAACCACGACTCGTCACCTGTGACGATGCTGTGTACGGCTTTATATGCACAACAGTTTTATTTTTTAATCATTTTACGGTACCAATCGAGACAAGCCTTTTTTTGAGCATCTGTCAACAAATGTGGAATCAAACGCACAGATAGTTTCCGAACACGCAAATGTTCGTGCAAAATCTTATATATGCTGTATAAGCATACGAATGCTTAAACATGCCTCGATTTCACGGTGTGTCACATGACGATCTTCTTCAATTAGTTTTCTCATAGCGTCGATGTTTCCCAGCACAACGATCGATTTTGGAAGATCTTCTTTAATTTCGTAGTGAGCGAACTACTGCCATATTTGAATTCAGTGTACCAGCGATATACACTGGCTTTGGATGGTGCTTCATCGCCAAAAGTTGAATTAAGTTGATTGATGCACTGTTTTTGAGTTACACCACGTCGAAAGTCATAATAAATCATAGCTCGAAAATGTTCACGAGTTAATTTCATTTATTGGCCGAGATGAGATTTTCAACTTACTGTAAACAATACAAATAGTACTCGCATGTCAAAACGTTCTGAGTACGTGTACTGTCAAAAATGTCAAACTTTAAGATGGCAATGACAGATTTCACCTGGTAACACTGGTGTTCCCAGTTCTCAATACATAAATAGCAACCCTCTTATTGAAATTGAAACGTATTAGGTTAAAACTTAAAATTATTATTTTTATGAAAAAGTTATTACCATTTTTCAAATTTCATATAATACACAGGATGTTAGCAAAACTTTTCGCTTTAAAGTGACCAGAATCGACGGTATGTGGCTTAGTTAGATGCAAAATATGAGGAAATACGTCTACTGTTTACAAAAACCAAGTTTGAAAATTTATAGTTACCACACGCACCAGCTGGAATGAGTGTTTTTATTTAAATAATTATATTACGTTTCTAATTATAATATTTGCGATTGCGGAACCTTTCAGTGACTTGCCCTCGATTAATTGTATAATAATGTGGAACAGAGAGCAGAGATATAGGTTTTCTTTTAGTCACAAAATCAATATTTTTAAGTAAACCATACCTTCACAATTATTTACTACCAATATGGTCAAATTTTATTTTTTATAACTAATTTTAAATATAATTTACAGATGACCAACGAATTATTTTTATTTATATTTATAGTTATTTTTTGAACTTTTGGAAGTCTAATAATTTGTTTATGCCAAATTCTGTTTTTGAAGATTCTTTTTTAAATAAATATAGATAAAGCCGGTAGTTAATAGTAGAATTGCAAAATATTTTTGTTAAAACTTTATTGGAAAAATTAAATACAATTTTGAGAAATTTATGCAAACGATCTTAGCACATCGAGAGCTGAATAAAATCTATTCTTTATTCTTTAGAAGCGTAAAAGTACTGAGAATATAAAAGCAAAATAAGCAAAATGCATAATACAATTTATACCATTTTAAAAGATAAGCATATTATTTTATAAAGGCGATAGATATTATAGAGGGTTATATAACTCGGTTCTTCATTTAATTAGTCTTAGTTCTATGTAAAGTTGTATTATGTCGAATTTTTTTATCCCACAGTTAACAAAATAATACGAATTTGACAGAAATTTGATGATCTCTTTAGCTAAAAAAATATTTTTTGTTCTCTCTATGAATATTAGTTTTATATATAAATATTACTGATTTTTTTCTTACTAGCACATGAAACTTCACATATACATAGATTAATAAACAAATGGCTGTGTATTTGTTTTAATTTGTAAATTTGATTTATTTTGTTAAATTCTACCACATTTGAAGGTGTTATATAATCACAATCTTAGCTAATTAATAATTTTTCATTGTTGACTCTAATAATACCACTATGTCTAATATTGATAGTCAAAACAAAATATCAGGTAAACATCTTAAGAATTTCAATAATCGTATAAGTATTATTTAAAATGATCCCCACTTTATATATCATCCATATTAATTATTTCCTAGAATTTTGTATTTTTTTTACGATTAGCTATTGTTAAAATTCAAACATCCATTTAAATTTCAACATGTACGACCACTACTTACAGGCAACCAACAGTACAAAGGAAAACAACAGTTTTAAACGTTGGCGGTTCTTAAACGGTTTGGCGATCCAACAAGAAATATAATTAATATCCGGTAATACAGCGAATTTGAGTGATACAAGTTCGATACGACTTTGTTCCCATCTCGCCAAAAGGTTTGGTGACATTTTTGGAAATCAGTTGACAGTACCCTCGTCTCGAAAAGTACACTCGTTGTGAAATTGTGATTATGTCCTATTGATTTTTGTAAGTTAGAGAATGCATTTTTTCGGGATAAGTTAATACAATCAAATCGATTTATTGACGAACTCGGAGAGGTTTAGCAATAGTTCAAAATATTAATTTAATTTAATTTTCACTGTTGTTTTTCTAGTTGATTCTTAGATTTTCTTGTTAAGATAACGTATTCCTCCTCCAATAAATAATTTAGGAATAGTTAGGTTTAGCTTCATTTGTTAATTGAATGACCTACATACTGGGAGTCTCCCAAAATCAGAGCCACAATCCTGAAGCACATGAAGCTGGTAAGTGCCTGTTTTCTCCATTAATACTGTCGACCGATGTTTGATTTTCATTTATAAATCTATCGCAAGCACTTACATGCTCCATTCGGCATCATCTATATACAAGATACTTTTGACTTGACCCTTCAGTTGTCCATAAACTTTAATTTCTCGCACTTGTTGCAAAATATAATATTTAAGCTATAGCCAATATTTAAGTTCATCATGTTTTAAGAAACTTGAAAGAATTTTGTTGTTTACACATAAGAGATCTTCTTGTTATGCTTGAATTATTCTGAGCACAACTACAGTAATACATTTCCAAAAAAATCCTTCCTTTAACCGTAAACGGATAAAAATAATAATTAAGTTAAAGAATTAGACTTAGCTAAGTAGATTATCCCTTTATATACATATTATGACCCTTTCAATCTAAAAACCCTGAATCAAATATTAATAGTTTTTACCGTTTTATCAATTTTAAGATCTCTAATTTATAAGCAAAACTTTGGGTTTTAAAAAATCATTATATAAAGTATTTTTTTTGTAACATTCTATATTGGTCTTTCGATGAACTGTTTTGTTTCTATAAAGTGAGATTTTCTTCGCAAACTTTAAAAAATGTAATTTTCTTGACGTAGTAGAAATCATTTTATTTTCCTTATTTTTACACAAATTGGATCACACTGCAGTAAACTGTAAAATTGCTAAAAGCAAATGTGTTGATATCGACATCCAGTGGCGGATTAGAAATATAATAAAACGAAGGAAATCATAATAAAATCTAATAAATACCAAAACAGCAGTTGAAACTAATACAAGGATGGGATAAATAATTGCCGGCTTGATCTATATTGGGCTGAGATTTTGATTAATGGTTTAGTGTTTTGTTTAATGTTTTATGTCATTAATTTTAGTGTGAAATATTGTATGTTTCTATCCAGGAGTTTGTATTTATTAATTTTCACCAATAATCACGTTTCTGGATGATAATGGAGAAAATCAAAGGACCTAGAATATTTTTAAATTAAAACTATAAGTCCCATGTAAATTAATGCTGAGCTGGATCCTAAAGGTCGCAGGTTTTAATCGGGGCCGTACTGGCGTTAAAAGTACCGTGCGCCCTTAAAATTGTTTTGGATCCCTCTCGATATAAATAAGAATAACGATCTATAGTGCATATGATTTCCGAAGAAAAGTATACTTGACTTTAATTAACAGGAACTTTGTCAGGCAATATGGCTAAATAAATCCGGAAACAGTTCAAACTATTCACAAATACACGTAGAGTAAACATTTAATAGTTCACAGGAGAGAAAAGAAGTGATAAAGCAAGTAGCAATATTTACAACAAATGGTAAGTTCTTTTGAATCATTTAATCTTTGAGTAACTAACCCGTTCATAGTCCTATATATGTCCTATATAAAGTGTTGGAGAAGAACTTCTTCGAGGTAAAATTTGTTTCTGAAGGTAGTTTTGGTGTAATATATTTTATATGATTTTTCGTATTTAAATCACATTTGGTAGTGTCCTGCTTATTTATTTTGTATTTTTGCATTAGTTTTTCTTATGCGATCCAAAAATCGTAGTGAAATATCATTATCTATTTCCAGAATCTTTAAATCGCATATATTCTCAAATATGTGTATACGAATGCAGTGCAGTGGTGGAGTTATTATTATTTTTGTATCTGACATTTTAAATAACTACTTTAACTTTCGTTTTGCCGACCCCCCGTGGCAGAGTGAACGGCGAACCGACATTCGATCCCCGGGGTCCCGGGTTCGAGTGTCGGCTTGGGCATGTGCGTTATATGAATGTGTGTGAATGCCTTGTCTGAATGTGTAGAATTATGCGAGAATATTTGAAATTAATAAATAATCGGAACTGGCTGAAATGGGCTACATTCTGAGTGCCAATAAAAAAAAACTTTCGCTTTATCTAAAATAAAATGTGTGATTGATTTGTAGAAGTTTGATTCTTCGACGAATGGACATTCTATTTGTTCCAGTTATTTTTCTATTTCAGTGATGTTACCAGGATTTAGATCTTATTTGAATTGAAATATGGAAAACGATTTTGCTAATAAAATTATTTCAGTTCAAAAACGTAAATAACATTTATTCTTAGAATAATTTTTGTAGTGTTATCATATTGAAATATTTAGAATATATACAGCAGATGATGGCGATAGCGAATATAAGATTTTTTAAATAATATATGCAGAATCTAAACAATGCTTCTATTGAATATAGTATGAGATATCTGGAGGATGAATGTGCACTGGATATTCCAAGTATAAAATTTTGCTCCTCTACAAGCGCCACTGCGAAGAACGAAAAAAGCACACACCTTTATCCCTGGAGACTCGAACAAGTCAATTCGTTGAAATTACTTTGAAACACGTTTAGATAATGGCATTGGTAATAAGAAATCGATAAAGACACCATGAGTAAATTAGTGAATTTTAAATGCATTTTCTTAATAATTCAATCAAAAAGTTTCACGCAGCGCTACAAAATAATTGGGTAAGTGCGAACTACTAAACTTTATTTAGAAAGAACTAAATAACTGATATCTTAACGTAGTTTGCTTTTTAATTTGATTAAACTTTAATTATTTTATTGTGGTTAATTTAATACTATTATCAGTTATTCACTGCTAAGGATGAAAACACTAGCTTTTAAGTTTTTTTATACGAGGAGTACCATTGATAAAGACAGGGTAAATCTAAGTACCTAATTCATTCTCTGGTTTTTATAGTATTCACTTTTATAGATAAACTCTATTGTTGTGGATCACTTACTCGGGGCATTCTACATTTCCATTCACCTATACCGTAAAATGCTATTTATAGTTCATGTTATGTAATGTACTTTCTTGTTTCTTTATAATAGTGTTACGGTTGAGCTGTATAGACCAAAGCCACTGACTGTGAGGACACTGGCTACGTGGAAGAAGAGGACAAAACTTAGCAAAGAAGGATAAGTATTCTCTTGAGTTCTGTTGAGATGTCCAGAAGAATACATAAATTCAGAAAATTGATATTAAAAAGAATTACGAATCAGGCTCACTTGTATTGAATCTGCGAATTAAGTTTTAATTTCATTTGGATCATACTGTATATTAGATAACATATCCCTTTATTAATTTAATATGGTTAGCTTTAGCTTTGAAACACATTATTTATGCATGTCTGGCAGGATCTGATTTTGATAGCGAATTTCTCGACTGGAATATGTTCCTTTTGGAATTCTAAGGGTTTCCGTATACATACAAAACTTTTCATGCTTTTGTATATAACTATATGATAAAAAAACATCAACATATTATAACTAGAACTAGTTATTAATATAATAATCCATTAGAAGGGAAAAATTTGATATTATAATAACTGAATGATTTAAACAACTCCCACTAATATTATTTATTATTAAATTAATGATATCATTGAGATTTAAATCTATTAAGTACAAATATTGAAAATACCAGTCAATAGAATGTAAGGCCGAAAGAAATATTTTTTATTGAATACCTTGATTATATGTCCGATAAAAGTGATCTGGACTGTAGACGAGTCCTTCCCACTGTTAATGATTTGCTTTTTATAACTTTGAAAAAGCACTCACGTACTAACGTGTCGTCTTTGGAATATTCGTTTTTTTAAATACTCCTAAATAATTGACATTTCATCGTGGTATTGTTGACTTCTAAAGATATCAGTGTAACATTCAATGATAAAATATGTACCTTTCTTAGGAATGTAATCGAAGTGGTGGTGCGATTTATAATGTATGTACGTCACCACACGTTTGCCGAGCGAAGCAAAAACGTGGTCCTTCGAATAGATTTGTTAATGTAACCGGTTGGAGTAATTAGAGAGAAAATTGGCACTTATCAGCTCTTAGGCCTTCGATCCTGGATCTCCGATTCTGGGGTACACCCAGTATGTAGGAATACTTATAGGTCACTCAATCACAAAGAAACTAACTGAACTTTTTCTAACTTATTTATTGGGCAGTAAACGGTGAAAATTACAAATAAAAATTAGATGAAGAGTAACGAGTGACTTTACAATACAACAAATTAAATTAAGGCCTTGAGTAATTATTAAACCTCGCCAAGTTCTTTAATAAACTTTCCGGCGCGGTTGTTAAATTACAACTGATCTCCGAATTTGTCTAGTTTTCTAAACTGAAATTTTAGCGTTACTTTTAGTTCTCAAAGATTTTTTATGATTGTCGGTTTATTAAAGAGATTTCAGGTTTACAAAGCTAACGATGATCCTCAGTTCCGAGAGTTATTAAAAGGGATAACAATTCTGAAATACAACTTTCTTGACGAAAGGAAAAACATGCCCAAAAACTATTCAGCTGTAATTTCAGGCTTCCCGAGCTTTGCCTATTATTTCGAAATTACAATCGTAATACTCATCTGTGGGTTTCAGTTGAAGCGTCAATTTATATTTTTAGTATTATGTCTTTAAAAATGAAATTTAACATCTGTTACTTGATTTTGAAATTCTTTGTATATTTTTCCCGAAAGAACCCTTGAAAACCCTTGTATTGAAAAGATTTATAATATTCAGGCCAAAATGTTTTTTAACTATTGAGTTTGTAAATTTGGAAATCTATAAGTATTTTTATTGAAATATTCCTAGAAAAATAAACATTACTAGCTTTCTAGATTTTATTTTGCTTTGCAGTGGCGGCTCTGTTACAGAAACATTTTTATTTGATTGCAGTTAAAAGTGATTTGTGTAAGGATTAAGTAATATATTTGGTTAAGCTTTAAAAAATTAAATAATTTCTGTATTTTTAATTTATTAAAGATTATTTAAAGACATTATTTTGCTTAAAGCCTAACTAAATCATTGCTCTTGAAAATCAGAAAGTTTATATAAAATTTTATCAATCACAAGATTTTTGGAACCAAATTCACAATTTAATTAAATAGCATTTATCCATTTACAAAGAATAAATTAAGTCACCTGGAAGATTAGTCAACTGCTTCTTTTTATTTGCAAAATATTATGTATTTCCAGAAAATAAATTATTAAATATAAAACAAAAATTTACCTTTTACGTTTTCAAAAGCACTGAGCAGTTGATAATATTCACTAGAAACTGGAGGTTATCTAGTTCAAATTTAATTTAATTACATGAGTTGGCTCTTATAATACACCTTATATATCAATAGTGAATCGAATTAATCCTAATTTTCTTATTATCTTATGACAATGCCAAAGGGTGAAATAATTGTCACATTAATATTTAAAAAGTTTTGGAATATCGTCGTATTTTAAGATAAGTTAACTCGTATTTTATTTTTAACATTTATAAATTAAATTAAACTATTCTTTCTAGAAATTTGATGTCCATAATAACCTGGAGGCTCTAGGCACCGAGACCATTTGTTCAGTATTTAAATATTTATCTCGTCGAGCTTCTGCTTTAAATTAGGAGAAATATAAAATTATTACATTACGTACGTCCTCTGTATTAACCTATTTAAATTAGAATTAAACGACTACCTCCAATGCCTTAGGTTAGATGGAAAAATATTTCGAAAATCAATACTAACAATTAGTGTAAATAACAATCATAAAATCAGGGCATCTTAGCTGGGAGAGCTCTCGTCTGGGAATCCAGGGGTTCGACTTTCGAACCCCATCTCTGCCGCAGATAGGATTTTTTAATTTAATAAACTTTAAATGAAATATTATATGCATTAGGTCTTGTGTGTTTACTTTTAGGTTATTGTGTACAATGTCCTTGTACAGTTGTCGTCTTCTTATTGTATTTAGTCTAGAACCCTTCAACGAGTTGGTCGCGGTTTCCCATGTAATTTCAACCACAGGTTGAAAATCATCATCCTTTATGTTATATATTGGTACCAAATGCACATAAAAATTATATAAATTATAGGTGACTATTTTCTTCAATAAAAGACACACTACTAGAACGAACACATTTTCTTTATTCCAACAACTATTTATGGTTATTGTGATGCAATTCTACAGAACTACTAATACGCTTCGTGTAGTTCTGAATCATCACAATAGGCACAAAACTTTTACTCACTTCAATACTTAAACTTATTAACAAATTTAGTTTTTGTTTCTCAAGAGCAATTAAATAGTTTTTTACATACAAATTAATAATTTCTACTTTGTTTTTCATAAAAAATTAATCAACTTTTTACAAAGTTTTGGTGTGCTTTGTGTGGGTGGCTCAAGACTAATGTCTACCGGCAAATTAATTGGGAAGTGTACAAGACAGAAAATCGGTTCTGAATGGTTGAAAGTGATGTCAGAATGGACGAATTGATTGTTAGTTTTACATGTTTAAAATAAGTGAATTTTAAAGAATATTATTAGACCTTGCCAGTTTTCTACTATAATATTTCTGTCTCAAATATATAACTTTTAATAAATTATTTTATATGATGAGCTATTCCTTCAATATACCTAGTCTGTTAAGTTCTGTAGTTTGGAATATTTATGCACAATACGCTTGTTGATATAGTGAGTTGCCGAGACGAAAATTATGTCAACTGTAAAATACTAAAAACAGATCGAGTTCTTGTTTCGTTGAAGCCGATCGTAAACATCCCGTAATATGAATTTTGATAAATTATTTATTTACGCCATTTGTGAGGTTAGTGCTATTAACCCTCTGACCGGCGCATATGATTTGATAGATTGTCAGAGCGCTATTTTTTGAATATTTGGGAGGAAAATAAATGTCAGGCGGTTTACATCCGTCTATCCTCTATTTATAACGTGCAGAAAAAGCAGTTAAATTTATCGTTCTGAACACTGCAACTGTTTCACAGTGATGCGGATTTATTACCCGGTGCATATAACATTTTTCGAAGTCTCTCATTAGTTTCATCCCGTTTTAATAACTTTAGAGAGCAACATTTTTTTTACGATATAGGAATTTGTGTTTTTTATGTAATTAATCAAGGAGATTGTGTGAGATTTCTAATTTTTATTTTATTCTGCAGGATTTACACTTTCGACGGATACAGATCTACTAATGAAGATTAAGTTTGCTTCTGATGACGGCGAAGATAATTTTGAATTATCGAAGAAAGTGTTATTGACGGGGATGACTTTATGGAAAAAGAAGAAAAAAAAGCTGACAGTGTTGAAGAAAATGCGAAAGATTTTATGAACGGCGTAACTGTTATCTATAGATTGGAGAGTAATTAGAGTACTACGTTAGCCGACAATAAATCTTTTCGGAGACAATTTTATACAAATACTGAATCTCAGCCATACGAAAAAAAAACATGGTGAAAAGAATACGAGGGCGGGTCAATAAGTCCGTGACTTTTTGAATGAAACACAGGTTTTTAGATAAAAAGTTATTTTATTTTTCAACGTAGTCTCCTTTGAGCTCTATACACTTAGCCCAACGTTTCTCCAGTTTTTTTATCCCTTCCGAAAAATATGATTTGTCGAGGTCTTCAAAATAGGCATTTGTTTGTGAGATGACTTCGTCATTGGAGGCAAATCTCTTTCCGCCGAGCCATTTCTTCAAGTTTGGGAACAAGAAATAGTCACTTGGGGCTAGATCGGGTGAATAGGCAGGATGAGGGAGCAATTCGTAGCCCAATTCATGGATTTTTGCCATGGAAACTGCACATGTGTGCACCCGTGCATTGTCCTGGTGGAAAAGGACTTTTTTCTTGGCCAAGTGCGGTCGCTTTTTCTTCAATGCCTCATCGAATCGACCCAATAAGTTGCTGTAATATTCACCATTGTTTTTCCTTTTTGAAGGTAGTCAATGTGGATAATACCGCGTGCATCCCAAAAAACAGTCGCCATGACTTTATTGGCTGACAAACCCACCTTTGCCTTCTTTGGCGCCGATTCACCCTGAGAAACCCACTGTTTTGACTGCTGTTTGGTCTCCGGTGTGTTGTGGTGGATCCACGTTTCGTCCACGGTTACGAAACGGCGCAAAAACTCGTTCATATTGCTATTGAACAACGCCAAACATTCTTGCGAAATTGTCACACGGTTGCGTTTGTGGTCGATTGTGAGGAAACGCGGCACCCATCTTGCGGAAAGCTTTCTCATACCCAAATGATCATTCAAAATTGAAACGACAGAGCCATGTGAGATGCCTATGGCTTCCACAATCTCTCTCACTTTTAATCGCCGATCGGCTAAAACCATATCGTGGATTTTTTCAATTGTTTCGGATGTGGAGACCTCAACTGGGCGTCCAGAACGTTCGGCATCTTCCGTGCTTGTACGGCCACATCGGAATTCAGTAAACCACTTTTTTACCATGGAAATGGATGATACAGAGTCCCCATAATATTTATCAAACTTAGCCTTGGTTTGCGTAATGGATTTTTTCCGCAAAAAATAATGCTTAATGAGCACACGAAATTCACTTTTTTCCATTTTCTTCTCAGTCAACGCGGTAGTCTGATATTAACGGCTGTCAAAAACAAACTAAATGTCGCAGCTTGTTCAATTTTTCACAAGAGTCAACTGACAGATGACTGTTGACGAGAGCAGTGTTGCCATTTCAATTAAGAGGCGGGAAATACAAAAAGTCACGGACTTATTGACGCGCCCTCGTATTTTATATTAACTTTAACTTAAATGAGGAAATTACAAATATTTACAAATTAATAATAACTTTATTTTTAGTTTTATGCATGAATCTTCACCAAACTGGCAAAAATTTTCACCATTTCTTTTTTCACAACATAAACGAAATTACAGTCTTTTGCTTCAATCCCAGAAAAGTCATTAACGTTAAAATTTGCAATCGAGGAAACAATTTATACTTTGGCGTTTGTGTTGAGCTAATATCTAATAAATTATTGCGATGTTGTTCGATTAAGATACTTTAAGAGTGATCACGTCTTATTATACTAGTACTGGTGGCGCAGTTCTTTTAATTATTTTTTCACTCAGTGTTAATATAACCGTCGAGTGATCCGAGTCTACATCAAAGTTTTCTTCCATCTCAATCAAAACTGGTGAAAGTTTTTTTGAAATAAAGAAATCTAATAGATCCGGAACTTTGTTTCTATCTGATGGCCAGTTCAAGTGAATTATAGTTCTCTTCATATTTCGTAATAAATTATGAAACGCTGAGCAATACAGCCAATCTATTGATTGGATGGATATTATTAAAACTTCATAGTTCTAGAGGAAACTATGGAATACACTTTTAAATAAGTTTCATAACATTATGATTCGGATAATTTATACCAGGTATACAAACTTGCTTAAATTAGAATCAATCTGGTTAATCATGACCACGAAAATGTTGCCTGAAAGCTTTTTTATTTTATTAAATATTAAACCACTTAAAATATAGTAGAAGAGTTGCTTTATGTGTTCACTGAATTATGAGACAATAATAGTACCTAATAATAATAAATAAAACTTATTGTAAAATGGAAATTCCTAATATTTACATTTTGTCTTATGAACCTAGACGCAATATTAAATTATTCTTTTTAAAATTTATTACTAGCGTTATTTTATCTTATTAGTAAATGTATAAAAAAACTATACAATGTGAGAACATTTTTTGTCTCTAAAACCTTTCGTTATATATTTGTCAAACAAATTTTATATCATAAGTTTTTAAGACGCACTACGATACTTTTTCGTACTCAAAAATCCATAAATCTTATTAGCGATTTTTTTATTAAAAAAATAAGTACTCAACTGGATTTAGGTGGCCTCCAAATAGATGTGATTAAGCTTTTAATAAAATATGTATATTAATAAGCAAGTTATAGGATGGAAATTTTCAAAAATATATCAGTTAATAGTTTACAAAACGTCACCTAGCCATTTTTTTTATAAAAAAAATGATTATGTCTCTGGAATTAGATGGTCTCGAAGTATATGTAACCCGAATTTTATTAAGTTATGCTTAGTTATTAATAAAAAAAGTTATGGGATGGTAAATTTCATAATATACCAGATAAAAGTTTAAAAAATGTCAACCAGAAAAAAACGAGTACTCTTGATTATATCGCACCCCATAGATGTAACGCGACTTTTATTAAAATACGTTTATTAATAAAAAAGTTAATTTTCAGTAGAAATTTTGTAAACTATTATTATTATTATATTCTTTTTAATAAACATATTTTAATAAATGTTGAGACACATCTATTTTAGTGCTATCTAAATTCAGTGGCGTACAAGTTTTTTGATAAAAAAATCTGTAGTTAATATTTTGTAAACTTTTACCAGGTATATTTTTAAAATTTACCATCCATTAACTTTTTCATTAATAAACATATTTTATTAAAAGCTAGGTCACATCTATTTGAAGACTAGCTAAATCCAGTGGGGTACTCATTTTTGTGATAAAAAGATTGCTATTAAAATTTCTGGATTTTTGACTACAAAAATATCTCGTGGTGTGCCTTGAAATTTGTAATAACCTTGTCCTAAAATAAAGATTTTGATGCACAACATTTAAAAAAAATTGCTGAAATCGGTTAATAACTTTAAACACTATGGCGGTGTTTCCAATTTAGATAGGTCACACTGTAGATATATGGACGACACTCTATAAAAAAATGCGCTTGGCAGTGTAATAATATAAAACAAAATCTGTTGGTAAAATTACGTATCTGATTTTCGAGGATGAACCTCTTTACTTTCAATTGCTTTTGTTTGTTCTTCTAATATTATTAGAAATAATTAGTAACGATACAATATCACATACCACAAAATTTAAACATCGTCATGCAATACGAACTTTTTAGTGTCTATTTCAGTCTTTAGTAAAAGATAAAAATAAAAAACCAAAAACTTGGTTATTTGAATGTTTCACATAAATTTTGAGGTTATGTGAAAAAAGTGTAAATTCAAAAGTTGTAGATCTTTTTATTACCTACAACTTTGCTTTTTTCCATAGGACTTGTAGTTTTGCCGGAAATCGAGATAAACAGTTTTCTACCGTTAAAAACTCACCCCCTTCCACTTGCCGACCTCAGATCGCCCGTAAATTATTTTTCCTTTCATTTTTGTTATATTCTCTTCCTTTTCCAATGGGTTTCATCCTACTATTATTTTATTTCGTTTCAAAAATTATCGACCCTGGTCTATTTGGACTATATAAATATTTAAAAAGTATGTTTTAACATAAAATAGCTGGGTAACTAGTATTAAATAATAACTAATTGTAGGTCTCAAGTAGAATTTAATGACAAGTCACACTTGAGGTCTCAACTAAAAACATGGTATTCAAAAATGTAATAAATAAAAATAAAAATAAAAAAATAAAAGAGAATTTTAAATCAACACCATTTTGAAATATATAATACAAGTAATATACATTAAATTAAATACTTTGTAATTCTTAGACAGATTTCTCTGCTTTTTAGAGATCAATCAAGTGACTCGAACTAAAAAAAATTCTATTATTTACTACTACTAACTAGTAAAATAAATAAACCTATACAAAAATTTGTAAAAAATACTTTAGTTTTTAAAGACAACTTTATTAAAAGTATAACTATGAGTGGAAATGCCGTTTTTAAAGCAAATTTTGTTGTTAAGATGGAATAAAGAATTTGGTATTATGAAATTATGAAATGAAATTATTAGTGTTTGTAACGGTTTTTGCACATATAATTATTATTCATTTAATCTCATTTTTGTAATTAAATTATATATTTCTTTCAGAATGTGGTTATATATTTTTTTCCATTACAGATTGTTTTTTATACGAATTTAGGCAAGAAAAATTTCTGATACACTGATTTTCAATACACTGATATTTTTGATTTTCTATACAATTATGTATTAATTTTAAATGTGTAATAAAATATTTGATGTTTGAAAATTTTTTAAAACAATAAAAACAAATGGGCATTTTCAGGCAATTAAAAATATAAATTTATTTTTAAAATCTAAAGTGTTAATGATTTTGAAATTAATTATTTTAGGCTTCTTCTGTTAAGAAATGTGGTTTTATATCAGCCATTAAAGAAGCTGCAGTACTATTTTTACATTTCATGTCATATATTATAGCTTCAATAAAGCACCACAAATGCTGACATTCAATAGGATATTTTATATTTAAAGAATGGAAAGCTTTAAATAAGATTTCAAAAGCTCGGATTAGTGAGTCAAATTTATAATATATATCCCCTATAAATACTCTATACTCAGAAATCATATCCAATGGACCTATCATAACACCAAATGGTTGAAGAGTGGATTTTGCCCATGCCAATTTTTGTTTTCTTTGCAAAACAATATTGTTAAGGTCTTCAATTTTCTGAAAAAAAAAAATATTTTTATAACATAGATGTTGACATAAGCAGGGTTCTGCTTAGAGAGATATAATTTGTATATGAAGAATCTACTAGCGTAGTCCACTGTAAAATTGTCTCTGCATTTGTTTCGACATAGTTTTACAGAATTTGTTTTATTTATTCTAAGTTTCATAAAAACAATGAAATTAGTAAATTATTTAGCGGCTTATAGATAATTTAAAAAATAGTTATTTATTAACTACAGAATAAATGCTACTAAAACGAAATAATGAAGAAAATTAAAAATTACGTCCAACTTCAGCATAAATCATTTTTGATTGAGTGTTAAATGTATTTTTAGAAAAAATCTTTTTTTCTGTTTCAAGTAAACAACTTTTCGAGACATTGTATAAATGACTCACTGAATAAGGGAACCATTTTATTTGGACAAGTTTTTACTTACGTCCACATGAAAGAAAAAACTCTCTTGTATTTCAGTTCTACTTGGCCTCCAATTGAAATCTTTTGTTCTTTTTAATGTTACTGGGGGAATTAAATAGGGTAGTGTTAACACTGCTGCAATGGATGGATCTGAAAAAATCATTTTTTAAATTGGTAAATGGATGTTCTTATCATTTTGATGTTCAAAAGCCTGCCAGTTTTGAAAAATTTACTTATATTTTATTATTTATCAAAATATGTACATGTATACAATTTGCAAGAATTCAAATTTGATTAAGTGTTAGGCAATGCACCAATTTTTATCAAAAATATATTTTTCACCAAATAACAGGTATTGCAAATGGCGGACATTACAACAAATAATGTTTAATAAGTATTTATATTTATAAATGTAATTACAACACTTACCGATGAATTTATGAACGTATTCCTCCTCATCTAAAAACTTTTTTAAAAATAATTCCATTTTTCTTATGTAATCACCATAAGCACTAATCATCCACTTATAGACGCACATTTAACAACACCTTCATCACGCATTAAATCGACCATATTAAATGATTTTTCGGTTATAATCGATTCGCATCGCGGTTATATCGGGGTAATGCGCACGAACGTCTTTTCGTCTAATTCACTATACAATGAAATTTAATCTTAAGATAACGGCAGGTTAGAGTCTTAACCCAAGCCTATAATATTAATCAGACAGGAATATGAGCTTTATCAGAAATTGTTGATATCTTTTAACTATTTATATTAAGTCGCCGGAGGGACTAGATTTATAAGAAGTCTTACTGGGGTAGTAAACTAGTTTTCTATTTTAGAATACTACTTTAGTTTTTTATTACTGTGATATGGGTAATTTGTTACAGTATTGCTTCCTACAATATTAGTCTAATTTTCGTATAATTAATATCTGCACCCGTTTTAGAAGACGGTCGTATTAACCTGGTTTTTTCAGTGTACAAATTAAGAGTCGCAAAACATATATCACAATTTGATCTTAAAAATAGATAATCCCGCTGTCAGTAGAAACTGATAACAATATTCTTCGCACCTGGTAAAAGGCTGGTTCAATTTCAAATCTTACTGTTCAGTCTTCACACTTCCCTTTCAATGATCCTTAGACATGGTAATTACATATTTAATTTCTTGCTCCAAATTCTTCAATTCCATTGTCATAATTTATATTGAAATTTAATTAATGAAAATCAGAAGTAAGTTAAATTAAATAACTCTTAAACCTCGTAAATTAAAGAAACGCACGCCGGTAGCCACGCAACGGTGTTTTGAATATTCCCTGAGCGAAGGGTATGTAGCTTTCGGAATTGTCATAATACTTATAAAACTCATTGATGTTGTACCTTCTTAATTTCCTACTTTATTGTAAGAATCTTTACCCGTGAACAGTAAAATCAGCACAGAAATAATTTAATATGTTTCTGAAAAGTATATTAATTAACGCGGTACTAAACTGTTGAATATACACATTTCAAAAATTATTGGGATACTGAAATTTATTATTTACTCAAATATAACATTTATAAAATAAACTGAAAGTATCTGAAATCTACAAGGTGAGTTATAATATGTATGAGATTACAAAATCTTATTCCTGATGAATATCATTCTTTCGGGATGTCCTGTATTTACTCACAGCATACAGGGTGTCCCACGATATTTGACAGTCCAATATCTCGAAAACTGTTCGCAAGTATTATATTTGGTAGCTATAAACTATCGAAATTGATGATTATATTTATTATAAAAAGACTCCCGTTTTTCTTCTCATTTCCGGTCACGTGACCCCTACAATTTTTTTTAAATGTGACGACCGGTATAATATGGAAAACTGACAGTAAAGAGAGGTAGTAAACTACAATATTATGATTCCAGTTAATTGAAAATGTCCCACATTCACCAGACTTGGCTTAGGCCGGTTTCTTTCTGTTTTCAATCCTCACGAAATGGTTGACAGGAAAGAAATTTTTATCGAATACAATACAATACAATAGTTCCTATTTTTTGAAGGGTTGAAAGAACGTGAAAAGCATTGAACTAAATGTGAAAGGAGATAATGTCGAAAAATGAATACAATGTTCATTTCACTCTAGAAGCTTTCCGAACTATCCAAGTTTTATATGAAATATTACGTTTCACGATAAAATATATATCTGATGTCGACTGCAGTTTCAATGAAATTTTATTGGTAGTATCATTTCATACTGTTAAATATAAGCATATTTGTTTGAAATATTATATACAGGGTGTTTCAAAATTCGGGTACCATATGTATACCACTGGATAGCTCTCATGAAACAATGATTATTTTGGCAAAATGCCTTTTCTCTAAGAACTCCCGTTTACAAGATACACGGTGTTAAAAATTCAAAAATAAAATATTTTCCGCAATGCAAAAACGACTTGAAATATTTAGTTCAAATTTGGGGTACAATTAAAACAATGAAAAGTAGATGATTTGAAATGAACTTCAAAATATTGTATAATGGCGTGCTGCTCTTTTTCTCCCGTAATTTTTACGCCAGTGACTGAATATAAATTCGTGAAATGGTTTTAGATTCTCTGATCTTTCCTCATAAAAACGCATAACATTTGATAGTGCTAAAATAAATGGTTTGCCGATTCTTTTTAAGGAGTCCTTAATCATAAATTTATAAATTTCTCTCAGCGCATTAATTAAAATAGTTCAAAATTTCGAGTGCAGTGTTAAACAATTGGTTGCTCTTATAAAATAATAAATAATTTGCTAATGTAGCGGTTTTTAAAGGTAAAGGGCAATTGTTTACAAAACACGGCGTTAAAACAAAAAAATCCAAATATTCTCGGTGTATGGAATAAACAAAAGTTAATACAAACGCTGAATATGTTTATTAAATAATAACTAAAACATGACAGAAATGTAATGTTTTTTATAGTTTTTAAGAAATAGAATAACTTTATCACCCCTTCTCTCCTCTACATTTCAGCTTAGACATGTTTAAATAGCTTTCAAATTACTTACAAAATATTTTCTTTAGATGAAATTTCCTACAGCTGCATAAATTCTTGCAATAACATCTTGTTCTCCGTGGGTATACTGTACGAAAGCTTTTTCATGACTCCCCATAAAAAAATCCACTGGAATTAGATCTGGAGATCACGGAGGCCACATAATAGGCCTTTTACGATTTTTCCATTTGTCTGGCTGTTTTGTGTTAAGATAATGTCTAACCATTGCAGTGAAATGGGCTGAGGCTCCATCGATTTTTCTCTAGAATTTTATTTGAAATACATTTTTCCACTCCTCTTGATAGTTAAGAAAATTGAACTCAAAATACAATGACTTATTATGGCAACCCAAAAATTTTGATTGGAATGAATGTCTATGTGTGATGCAGATATTTTATCCGCCCATACATGACTATATTTACTGTAAAAATTAAAAGATTTCAATAACTTATCAACTTTATCATTTTTAATCTTAGGTATACATTTAATATCATAAACGAATATTGTACTTATTAAACATGTTGATTGCCACTCATTATGTAAGCAAAATAAACTTTGGTTTGATGGGTAATTTTACGCGTTATCTGGAGCAAAAATAAATATGTTATTATAAATAAACTATTCTATTTTTATGAACTGTGATAAGTGATTATTTTCAAGAATTCTCTCAATTATTTTTCAATAATTCGAAAGTACGTTTGATTAATGGTAGTATTCTTCCAATATATTTCTAGTGCCAACCAATCTCCAAAATATTTCATTTTGTTAAAGCGGGCCTATAGTATTCGATATTTTTAGGTATTTTTCCTTTGAACATAAAATAAAATATATTTAATCCTCCTTACTGAACTTAAAAAGCTCGGCATCATAAAAACAGAGTTATTCAGACTTTTAAATTAACCGATATTGGTTCTTTATATCTCATCTAGAATATTCAAATCAAATTTCATTCATTACATAATATAACTTTTAAACATTTTTGATGAGAATTCTACGACTTACTTAGACATTCAGAACTTTTAAGTTAACAAATATTGATTCTTTATAATTCGTCTGGAATATTCAAGCCGTATTTCATATATTAATAATAATATGGCTTCTTAAATGACTAATTAATACAGACATGTTCTGATATATTGGAAATAACTAAAACTGTACCCAAAAGCTATTCCGCAAATTATTTGGGCATATCAAATTTCCTCTGGCCAGCGGATAGTACTATGTGCAGAACGCTTGGAATTTACATACCTAAAGTTCTCTGGATATTAAATATGTCCTGATTTGTATTTCTAATGATACACAGTTTATGTGATTTTAAAAAAGCTCTCTCTTGACCTGTTGACACGGTACAACTTAGTGTTTTTTAATACTGATATCTGCTTCAGAAGCTAAAAATGTGATATTTACCTTATTAATAGTCAGGTAATATTCATATTTATGGTATTTTTGTGTTTAGGACTAAATTTAAAACTACTTGGTCTCTCTATTTTTGCCAGTATAATAACTAACTAATCTTTGTGCATTTTGTTTCTTTTAATGCGTATAATATTTATTGAGATACACCCTATTTCTTGCATAAAATGCTCCTTTTAAGAATACATTTTTTACTTCCGGAGCCACTTTTTAATATAAAGTTGTTTAATTAGAAAAGAAAATAAAAACGTAATCTCCGTTTACTATTAGTTTAAATAATATTCTATAAACCTATTATTAGTCTATTTATTGCATATAACATCATATTTGATCTCTACTAAAACATGGTCTAAATTTATTTCCAGCATCTTTGGCTATTCACTGAGGAATCAATTATTTCAGATGATTGAACAGGGATATCCTTCCTTTGTGATGGCTTTCATCTTCCTATGTTTCAGAATATTGTAGAGAATTATGATTATGGCCCCACCGTTAATAAAGTCCGTGTCGGAGTTAAATGTAAGTTTTTTATTATTTATTATTACGAAAACACAACTTCACAAATAACTTCTAAACACTAAAAACACATTTAATTAACAGAATGCTCACATTACTAAAATTAGTTTTATTAGTAGTTTCTATCTTAGTAGAATTTGGTTTATTAGCAGAGAGCACACCATGAAGTTGCAGCATATGGGCGAACTTATTTTAGTACCAGCCCCATATTGTCAATTTGATGACTGACTCAAATAAGCAGCGTAACTATGTTGAATGATTTTAAATTAAATAAAATACACAACATTCACTTATACATAAACTAAGACAATAATAAATGAATATTAACGATTACAAATACACAACCTTAAATGTTAAACATAAACTAATTAAAAGATGACTTTTATCATAAATCTTCGTGCTATGCGAATGGCATGATGCAGTATCATTACTAAGCAACAAAAATGAATCAGACACAGTTTGGTGTCTGCCCATATAACGGTTACAACTTCATGGAATGCCCTTAACTAATGGAACGGATTCTAGTATAATTTTTAATTTTAGTCAAATTGTTTATAGGTTGTTATTTGGCAAATAGGATACTATGCTAATAATCTCCACATAATAAGATTCCTTAATTTTTTTTAAGGGTCCCCATTATTTTTGTAATCGACGTGGGTGGGTACTATTTGTAATGTATGTACGTTACCACACCTGATATTGTAAAGTTTGCTGAGCGAACCAAAAAACGGGGTTCTTACAATAGATTCGTTAATGTATCAGGTTAGATTAATTAGTCGATAGCCATACTATAATACAGAGGGAATTGGCACGTACCAGCTTCTTAGGTCTTCAGTCCTGGGGCTCCGATTCTGGGGAATGCCCAGTGTATAGGTATACTCGTACTTAAGGTCACTCAATCACAATGAAACTAACTGAACCTTTTTTAACTTATTTATTAGACGAGGAAATGGTGAAAATCACAAATAAAAGTTAGACGAAAAGCAACGAATGATTTTACAATAGAACCAAATTAATGCTTTGAGTAATTACTAAACCTCGCCGAGTTCTTTAATAAACCATTTGACTCTATTACTAATTAAGAAAAGTACCTTCAAATTGAAACTAATAAGATTTAACAGTACTGCAGATACTTTATAATGAGAGTACTTTTCGACGCGGATGTTAAACTACAACTGATCTCCGAATTTGTCAAATTCTTGTAAACTGAACTTTTAGCGCTACTTTTAGTTCTCAGAGATTTTTTATGACTACCGGTTATTAAAGAGTTTTCGGCTTTACAAAACTAACCATGATCCTCACTTCTGAGAATTATTGAAGAGATAACAATTGTGAAATACAACTTTCTCTACGAAAGGAAAAAATCCCATAAAACCCTTCAGCTGTAATTTCAGGTTTCCCGAACTTATGCCCATTATTTCGAAATTACAATCGTAAAACTAATCTGTGGATTTCATTTAAAGCGTCAATTTATATTTTTAGTATTTTATGAAATAAACAAATGTTACTTGATTTTGAAATTATTTATATATTTTTCCAGTAAAAACCCTTGAAGACTCTTGTATTGAAAATATTTATAATATTCAGGCCAGCATGTTTTTTTAACTGCTGAATTTGTAAATTTGGAAATAACTTTAAGTATTTCTATTAATATATTTCTATATTATATGTTAAAGTAAGAGCATGTTTTATTAATGGCATTCGCATTAGGGTGCGCGATATTTTTCCTCTATAAATAATTTAGAAATTTTTCGGAATACTGACTATTTCTGCTACTTATTTCCTAAGTGCCTCTAATATTCATATTGAAAATTAAAAAACTTTTTGTGATACATTTGAACATATATTTTTATATAGCAATTTTAGTAATTTTAATTATTCAATTTCCTTTGTAAATTTTTTCCCTGGGTATCTACCTATAGATCTACTAGAAAATAATTTAAAATTAGACGGAAACCTTTCCGAGTAGTTCAGCCAGAAAATAGGAAAATGGTTTCAGTAATTTATTCAACTTAGAACTGGAAATTATATTCAAATTAAATTTTTAAATATACGGTCTTAGACCGAGATGGAAGAAGATCAGAGAACTTCTATAATTATTTCGTAAATGAGTTTTAGTTATTTGAAAAATAATTCCCATTACGTTCTCATTTTTGCAAAATATTATTTTGGGCTATTATAAAGGGTAATCTGAAAAGATTTGTCATAAATAATAGAAAACAGATAAAAGTATTTAAGCTAATTAATCTGGAAAAAAGTTACAGGTTAAAAGTTACCGGTAGAGCTAGAAATCTAGACGTATTTGACTTGAATAAATCTTCTTATATTTACGTTAGTTACGATGATCATTAAATATATTTTGTGTAATTTTTTTAAAATATTGGGCATAATATTAGAAAAATACTATCGTAATATTTATTTTTAGGTATCCATAACTTTTTTTAGATTATTTTTTGTATATGAGGAAACTGGCCTGAATGGAGTTTGTCATTTTTATAAACTGATATACTACGGATGCAAATTATTTCAACGACAGAATATTTTAAAAAATATGGTATGCATGGATTTAATTGAACTTTTTGTAAATTAATTTTGGATTGCAGTAATTACCTGTACAAAATTTGATTTCACATCTATTACCTGAAATTTAAAAATACATACTTTAGAAAAGTTTGGAATGAATCACACTAGCTTTCACAGAAAAGCATTTAAATAAACGACAATTGTAGGTACTACCTGTAAGAAACGATCTTAACACCAAATATCTGCAAAATGTTTTTCAAAATAGCGAAGAAAAAGTTGTTTACTAATACTTTTTTTTATATTATGTTCCAATAAGAGGACAAAACCTTTTAAAATGTACGTTTAACAGTGCCTTAGGAAAGATTTCTTCAGTGTACTTAGTGATGATTTCATTTGGCTTTGGTATTGGTTAAGATAACTTCGTGTTTCTGTTAATACTCGGTAACTTGTGATTTATAACAAATTATAGATAAAAAATATCTCATAAATTTGAAATGTTTCAAGTATTGTTCATTATATAATTTTATATGCGGCGTCGTTACATAAAAAAGAGTTGTTAGGAAAATGGAACCAATACGGATTCGTCATATATAAATCAACCACACACACATCTAAGCAGCGTAATTCTTAATTGTCGATTAATGGACTGTATGGAACTAAAGTATTGTGAAATTTACCCATGCAAAAAATCATACTTTAGACATTTTCATAATACATTTATTTTTAGCCATGGCTGAAAAAAATTAATGTAATTTCTCAGATTAAATTAAGTAACTTTCACACAATTTTATATGTTATACAAGTTTTTACAAAAATAATTAGGTATGTGAAATTATATTTTACGTAAAATTACAATTTGTAAGAAAAATTACTTTGTAAAAATAGTTGACTTAGCATAAATATTCTGTGAAATAAAGTTTTACAGAATAGATGAATTATGTAACTTTTCACATAACTGATTAAGTAAAATTAAGTCCTTATTTTTAGACCACATCGTGAACAAATAAAATCACGTCAAACTCTTAGATGTAATATTGTAAATTGTGTATTTATAACTTCTGAAACAAAATTACTTTTTCCCACAATTATAATCATTTAAAAGAGAGTGCTGAAGTTAAATATCCTTTACACAGCTTCTTTATGAAATTTTGTTTTCAAGTTTTACCAATCAACTGGCTAAAACGAGTACATCACTACATTATGGTCAGCTGATATAAATCAAAAACATTTATTTTAATGGGCACAGTAAAAAAATATGCTCCAAAGAGAAACTTCTAACGACAAGATCTAACGACAAGATCTTGTCTCAAGTAATCAAATTTATTCAAAGGTCTTGGCCAAAGAAATCAAATTTTGACAAAAATCTTTTACTCTTTTATGAAAAACATGATGAACTATCATTTGAAGACGATATATTGCTTTGGAAATTTCTTTTTCGTTACAAACAGAAATATTGGCCATGTTTCATGACAGACTTCCAGGAATTACAGCAATGTAGTCATTAGCAAAACTCTATGTTTCCTGGCTAAATGTAAACTCTGACATAGTAAAAGAAACACAAAATTATTAGTTTTGGCAACAATCAAGACAAAATGTTTTTAATGCTAATCTTCCTTCATCCTCGACGAATTTCAGCAGAATCTTGTGTCGCCTTCATTTAGATTTTGCAGGGCCTTTTGAAGGGAAAATGTGGATGGTACTCTATGACGCATATACTGATTGGCTCAAAATAATTCCTATGAAAAATATCACTTCTACATGGACTTTAAAAGCTTTTCGAGAAATATTTTCCCGTTTTGGTTTGCCGAAACTCTTTGTCACAAATAATGGTACGCAACTTACTTCGAACGAATTTAAAAACTTTTGTAATGGGAATGTAATAATGCTTGTAAAAGTATTTTCACACAACTTAATGTTGATTATTTATTACCTTCGTTATGTTGAGTGATTTTACATAAATTATTTTTGCGGTGCAGAGAACGTATTGCGTTTTATGCTTTCAGGCATTCAAGAAATAACATTGTAAATTGACTTTTTAGTAACTTTAATGAAAATAACTAGAAAAAATACTAATGTACAAATCCTTACAAAATTAACAATGTAACTTTCTAGTGTTCACTGAACAAAGTTTTACTTTATTCACTTCATAACTTATCACTTAAACTATTACAGAGTTTGCATTATATTTACTGACGAATCGTTAAATTTGTTAAAGTCAGAGAGTGAGATAATAATGATAAATTGGGTAATGTCATTAATTAATTACAAATGCAACTTTACCGGCTTCTTTCTAAGCCGGGGGCACAATTTAACTTTAGCTAGAGAATATGTGAAAGAGATTTAGAGTTGATGGCAAGAAATGGCGAATACTCGTTTGTACAATTGATATTAGAAGTGGGATACTATTTGATTTCCTATTTAAGTGGTCTTTAGATAAGTCATTTTGATTGACTCGAATTGAAAGGGGCATTACATTGTGGAGATTTTTGAGGAATATACCGGGTAAACGACAAATTTGTTGGATATTATTTTAACTTGCTTATAATGTCATATCACCTAAACAGTTAATAGTTGCAAACGTCTGCGTTTCCCCACACATTTATTTCGTAGTTTTAAATGAAGTTTAGGTTCGCCTTTTTTATAAAAATCTTGTTTTCCAATAATAATAATTTAGATTCGTGTGTAATGGAACAATATATTTAGCTGAGTAAATTTATTTCGAGTAAATCTAAAATATAGTCTTTTTATTTTAATTTTCAATCTTCATACAAATATTTCATGAACAATTATAGAAATGGGGGTCAATTACCAAAAACGGTTCATAAAAATGGCATGCGTTTATAAATTTTCGTTTGCTTGGATGTGCAATTTATGCCTGGTTTTACTAACGATAAATAAGACCTTATTTAATGAATAAATTTAACTGTCGAATAAAAATACACTAATAATTTTAGAAAGAAGAAATCTCATTACTGAGTAATATGATGTGGATTTTAAGATTAGGTTTAGAGTATCCAGAAGATGAGTTGAAGAAGCTTTGAATTTAATTGGAAACCATTTAGGTTATTTAAGTCCATTAGTCATAAGGATTGCCTCAAAATGCTAATGAGCTTATTCAGATTCAAAATGGATTTTATAGTTATTGGAGTTATTGAATGCACGTATATTCGTATACAGTCACTAGGTGGAAAAATATATATCAACAGAAAAGAATGGATTTCTATTAATGTGCAAATAAAATGCAATCACAGACAAATATTAACAGATATTGTGGCACGTTGGTGTGGTAGTGTCCGTGATGCTACAATTTGCAATGATTCTTTAGTACGATCGCTTTTTGAAAATAATGAGTACGCTGGTATGTTACATTTAGAAGACAATGGATATGGATGCAGAAAATATCTATTAACTCAATTATTAAGTCCCCAAACAAGATCTGGATATATTTAGAATATTGCGCATATAAGGACTCACAATGTTATATAAAGAACTTTTGGGGTTCTAAAAAGATGTTTTCATTGTTTATCTTTGGGACTTATATTAAAAAGAGACACCATTTTAGGCATAAGTGTGGCAAATTCCGTTTTGCACAATATTGTAACTGAATTTGGTGATGATGAGCGAAATGAATATCCAAATATTATATTCCCTCTATTTGAACATATTGCAAATATTGACGATTTCCAGAGTGATAATAATATGTCTTTAAGAATTGCTTTAATAAATAAATACCGTTTTTATAAGATAAATATGATTTATAAATAAATGTTTACAAATATTTAATTTTTTGTTCATATTCTAACTTTCTTTTTGATTCGTATTCCTCCCTTTCCTTTCTTATTTCTGCTTTTGCTTGAGAATAAATAGCATCTGTTGTTTTTTATTTTCTGTCATATGTTTATATTCCTCCACAATGGTAAGTAAATTTTTCTTTTCCTCTTCTAAGTAATTTTTGCGTCGTTCTCTTTCTTATCGATTTTAAGATTAAAATAAAACAAAACTTAAACAAAACAAAATAATAACCACCATAATAATAAACGTTTACAGAATTTATTTTTCAATGTATAATTCTTCTTTTTTTTTTGTAAATAAATGCATTTTAAAGGATTATTTATACAAATAGTTGCTTAAACTGTCAAATAGCTAACCAAGGATTAAAAGCTTTGGTGAAACATCAAAATATTTAGAGAAAAAGTTATTCATTGAATAACTATTTAGAGATTTATTTATCATTGGTAAAACCGGGCATTAGTTAAACAGATTGATATTTTGTCAAGGTTAGTTTAGAGTTACAGAGATGCTTTATGTGGATTAAATGGTGATAAAGCAGCAGAATTATTGGCATACGTTGCAGTAGCAACTTTTTCATGTATTGGTATTGAATTATATGCTGTGATACGTGAAGATGCAGTACAATTGAGTACAGCCATTGCCTTGCGGAATTTCAACGTTTATTAGAAGTATTGATTATGATTAATACTGATATTTTATAAGAAAACATCGAATCGGTTAGTATCAAACACTTTTAGGATATATAATTTGGGGAAAGGATATTTCGAGATTCTGGTATCCTTAGACTTTATCTAATACCTGAAGGGTGTCTAGGAAAGTTTTAGAACAATATTGTTTTTTCTTTAATTATTTCTAAATTAATTCTGTATATTCTATGTATTCATTGAACTATTGAATATCGAATCCTAAAACCAAACTGGTAATAAGGTAAAAATAAAATAAAGTTTCCATATAATAATAATTTATACCATATTTTGCAGTAGAAAAAGATAACCAGTTGCTTTTTAAAAATGTGTATTTTAGTACTATTACTATTTTTTAAAATATTTTAAAAATAGTTGACTTAAATTCAGGAATTCTATTTCATTTAGATTGGGTTATAGAAAAATTACGACTAGTAACTAAGCTTATGTAAATTACTATTGCCGAAATACTGTGAAAATGAAGATGATGATATTAATTTACCACATTAAAAAAAATATACTTACAAATTGACTCTACTTTTTTATTACAGATACATGGATGATTCTTTTCAAAAGTTCTAATGATATCGCTTTAAATTTCCTTGATTATGTCAATACTCCACATCCTACGATCAAATTCACTATAGAATTTGAGTTCAATTTGTCTTTTCCCTTTTTAGATATCCTTTTTTCACGACAAAATTCTACCTCTTCTTTAACGTTTGATATTTTTAGAAATGCTACCACAAGTGTTTATCTTATTAACTTTCAAGTCTAATCTTCCAATGTCCCACAAATTAGCCTCTTTGAACAGTCTTTTTTATCGGGCGTTTTCACTTCCACTTTCCAATTTAGCTTTTGAAAATGTAATCCGTCTTATTTATTTATTGGCCTTTAAAAATAACTTCCCCTCTTATTTGTTGGATCATTTATATAATATTTTTTTTTACAAATTCAGATTTTTTTTTACATTTCACAAAATAAAGGAGGTTTTTCTGGTTCTCTTAATTATTTTGGATCTTTATCTTATAAAATTCAAAAAATGGTTTCTAAATTTGACATTAACATAGCTTTTATAACTTTTTCAACCTTGTTTTGCAATAGGTAAGATCAGATTTCCAACCTTCATAAATCTTGTATTTCTAAATGATCTTGTTCTACTTGCAAGGATTTTTATATCGGTCAACGTGGACGGAAAATAAACTACAGAAGAAAAGAACACGCTTATTATATTAACAAATATTCAAATACATATATTTCTAATACTCGTTCTTCATTCGCCAACCATACTTTACTCGAAAAATATAGTATTCATAAAGATAATTTTAAACTTATCCACCAATGTAATAAAGGCCAGAAATTGAATTTTTAGAAATTTTTAATGCGTATTCCACAAATAATTCTTTATGTTTGAATAAAGAAATTCAGACTTCTACTCCTTCATCTTGATGAATCTTGATTTCACATAGCCAGTTTTTAATTGTATTCAATAATTGTTTATTTCTATACAGCTTAATTTTGAATTTGACATCGTATTGAGGTTCCAATTGAACATACTTTATTCTTCTTTTCCTCTTCTCCCTTTCTCTTCTTTCCAGTCTTTGGTTTTAGTTTTTGAGTACCATCTTACAACGATCCACTTCTCTATAGGTAAAGAATGTCTTTTAACCCGAAATCTGTCACTCAAGTTGACATCTGCCAATTTTTTCGCATGTGTCGTTCAGCGAGCATCGTGTTTAAATTTTCACATTTTCCTGCTTAATTTTCACCTGTCATACGGTTTTCCCGCTTCCTAATGCCATTCATTTCTTCCCCACTTAGAGTAGGTTATTCCCTGTTGTTGTAGCTAACTACAATTTCCTAAATTTTTTTTTGTTGTTTTACACTTTTATTATCCCAATTCCTTTAATTTTGTCGGTTTGGCAATGATTATGTCTTTATTAATTTTGTTTCCTTGTTAGGAACGATGTTTTAATACTTGTAATATGTTTTATGTAACTTTTCAATTTAATTCATAATTTGCATAATTCAATAATTTTTATAATTAGTTTTTACTTTAAAACTTTTTTTTTATCACTTCTCATTTATCATAATTTTTATAATAGTTATAATTATAACTTTTGTAAGACTTTTTTCGAAAGTATTACGCTTTAATACAACCTTGAACTTTAAAATTACTCAAAGAAATTGGTAAAAGTTGGAATACAATTACTCTGGGGAGTGAAATAAGTTAACGTCTTAGATAATTCGAATTTTAGAAGTTGCATTAAGCAGAAACCCTTTGAAAATGATTAACTAAAGAAGATTTACAATCCAAGACACAAGGCTTATGTTGTCCTAAATTCTGTTTGTACATTTAGTGACAACGTTAATATATTACATTGAATTTGAATGATTTAAAACACCTCTTTTGTAAGATTTTTAATTAAGAGATAGTTTTGAGATTGGATTTAACTATAAAAATAATAGAAAGTGTGACTGATGGCGAACCGTAATTTATATTTTTTTAAAAAGTTAGAGTTAGTATGGTTTCGTTCGCACTAAATACGAAATAAAATTTGAATAGATACTAAAATAGGTGTTGAAGGTATTTGGAATGAGAAGGAGATAAATACGTTTTAATACCGCTATCTTTAGGTACCAGGCATTTATAAAAATGTTATCTTTACCACTATTAGCAACTGTATTTTTTTTTGTAGAGGTAACCAGTATAGAAAGTTATTCTTCCTGACGTTAATTATTTAATACGTTATGTTAAGACAATCTTTCGAAATGTCTTCATGGACAGTAGGGTAGTTTGTATGAGTCTATCTTTGCTTTATTAAATGCCACCTTTACTTCAAAAATACGGCTAGGTCTACGTATTATATTATTAATAAACGAAAGCAATTAGTTAAAACTTTATTTATTTTTAGATGCATAACATAAAACAGAAAAATAAGGTAAAATAAAAGTGAATATTTTTCCTACGTAATTCCCACAATAAACTAATTTAGTTTTCACTGTTGCGAAGCAAAAAATATTTTATTCTAGATTTAATCACAAATAATATATAATTTTTCTAATGTATCTATAATTCCTTAGACTTTCACATCTAGAAATGATAACCATAAAATAAGCGTGTTTTAATAGGCTTTAAAACCACATTTCAATAAATAGGGTTTAAGACTTAAAATTGTGACTAGGAAGTGCTTGTATTTAAAAGTACCAGACATTCTAATTTTCTGGCAATATTGACAATTTTTCTATTTTCGCTTTGTCACTCGGCATTCGGCAAATGAAAGAGGGAAATATATTTTTGAAGTGACTTTAAATTCTTGACAAAGTGAAGTGATTCAGTCGTGAATGAATCGTAAGCGTTCTGTTGCAAAAGATTAAACGAACTGAACCATGAATAATCAGACATTTAACTGTTACTTAAATATGTCTCCAAATATATAGTTGCATCATATTTAAGGTAGATGCGGTAGATCAATTTTTTATTAATAAAATATTATTACAAATTCCTATATGAGAGCCTAATAAAAACTAATTTAATATATATATATATATATATACTAATTTAAAATATTTTACAAAACTTTATAAATTTTAAAAGTATTTGTAAAATAAAGTTCATTAATCTTTTGGAAATAAATATATCAAAACAGAACCATTTTCATAAAACGATAAAATCATTCTATAGAGAAAACTTGTAAAATACTGGAATTTGTGATTGTTTCTCGTGGCCAATACATCAAACATTGATTCATACTATTAGCAATTTCGAAAATGTTATCGTACTAAGAGTAATGTGTCACGATTTAGATTATTTGGTGTATTCTTTGTATTCTACCATTTTCTTTATTCTTGTTTTATTCGTTTTAATAAATATTGGTTTTTATTACATCAGATCTCTTTAAAGATGATAAAACTTCTGATAATGGATTTCGAGATAAAAATGTCCATAGATTTTAAATTTAAAATAGAAAAATTAGGTCCACCATTTACAAAGTGGCAAAAATTGTTTTTAACTCATTTTCCAGAAAAACATCATTAAGAAAGGACAATCTCCCAAATATGTATTTTCTTCAAGATTTCAAACAGAGAAATATCTCAATTCATAACCATATAACAAATTATAAATAATTTTCAATAAATAAAAAGAATAAAATTATTACTACAAAAGTTTTCAAGATTTAAAATTTAAAATCCTTACAAATAATCCCGAATCAACTTTAAATAACTAAATATTTATTTTGTATATAATGAAAAGATAAAAGATATGTCTAAAACGATCAGCAACAATTCAACTTTAAGCAAAGGGTACGAGTGTTTCAAAATTAGTAAATTTAAATTATAATTTTAAGGATTCCTACATGGTATCATCGAGGAATAAGAATGCATAGATACTATAATTATAATGTTTTCAAAGAAATAAGTAAGTATTAAAATAAAAACTTGTATCCAGTTTAACGATCATAATTTAGTAAAAAGCAGTTACATCTTTAAAAGCAGTAATAAATAATAAGGTTTATATAAGTTAAAATAATGATTTATTAAAAATTTACAATATTCTTTGAAAAAATGTCACTTTTTGGGATTTCTTGACTGCTTAGAGAGAATATCCTATAATTTTGCATGAGTGATGGGTGTCTTGAAAATTTGAAACATAATTTTAATTATAAAAACTTATCTAAAAAGTAATTGTTTAGATAAGTTTTATTTTTCAAGTTCTTCCTCCTGTTATATAAAAAATTATTGCATAATTAGTATTTTCTCGATAAAAAAACTTACATCGAATTTAATCTAACTGGGCATTTATGAACAATTATGTCATAGAAAACCTAAAAGAATGTTAAAATAAAATATTTCCATAGTGTAATAATAATTGAAGTGATCCCTAATTGACTTTGTTACCTAAGAGAAAGAATTATCAACAATGTTTGAGTGATTGAAATTCAGATACTTCTCTCAACCTATTTTGAGTATCAGTCAACAAAACAATCATCACGTGATTTAGATGGATAATACGGACATGAAATTAATCACAATCGCAACTAGTAAGAAATTAGATTTTATTTACTTAATTGTATTACAATTAAATTTTAAACATTTAAATTTATTGCTTTAAAATCTTTCTTTCCAGTTAGGAACATTGTGTCTAACTTGATGATAAAAAAATACTTGTTAAATTAATAAAAAAAAAATGATAAAATATTGATCGTTATAACTAACATATTCGACCCATTATTAATTGAAGTTACCTATTTTACTTATCACGATTTATTTACAACTCATGTACTGGTCTTCCTGCAGACGATCGAGTAACCAGAAATCGCGCAAAATGTATTAAAATATTTTGCACTGCTTGAAATGCTAATTTAGAGCAATTTGGTGATATAAAATCGCTTATTGAAAATTTCAAAAAGAGTGTCTGTAAAGAGTTGCAGAACAAATTTTCTGAAGTAAACCAAAAAATAACTAATTTTTAACATTTAACTAGTGCTCAGTTCACCGATAAAATAGCACATGAAGCAACAGATCGAAAGAATCGTGCTAAAAATATTATAATTCAAGGAATACCTGAATCTACTGGTGATATAAATGCAAAAAAAGCATGAAGAAACTGCCATTAATACTGTGCTCACTATCATTAACTGTGTCTCCACTTCTGTTAGGCATTTTCGTATAGACAAATTCAAATTCAAAGTTTTCTCGTATGATTAAAGTGGTTTTACCTAATGAATACGATGCCCGCCAAGTTCTATGTAATAAATAGAAATTACTTGAAAATGCTACTACCAAAAATTACGTAATTGTTTCTGATCAGACCCCCACACAAGTTCAAGTTATTAAAAACCTTCCCGAAGAATTGGACAATAAAAAAAAATGGCGAAACAAATTCGACAATTAAATATATTCATGGAACTCCAAAAATGATCAACGTAACTAACTTTCAAGCCTGAATACTCTTCAATAAAATTCTAACCATTTTTGTATACCAAACTTGATTCTCTTTAAGCTAAATTAGATAAATTTGTTTGAATTGTACAAGATCTTCAACCACGCATAATATGTATCGCCGAGACGTGGCTTAAACCACTAGATTCAGATTCACTAGTCTCTATTAATGGATATACTATCTTCAGATTGGATAGACTACCCAGAGCAGGTGGAGGCGTATGCGCGTAGTGATAAATATTTCTTTGCAAGTTTCCTTTCGTTATAAATCTTGCTTACCTTTACAGACCCAGTAACTCCAGTTATGTCTCTACAAATTTTCTAATTGAAAATCTCGATCCTTTTTTAAACCTCCAAATTGTTTTAGTTATAGGCAATTTCAATTTACCCGGCCTTTCTTGGCCTATTTTTAACAGCTTTGCATGATTTTTCATTGATTCTAACTTATTTCAGTTAATAAATTAGCCATAAGATACCGTTCTCATAATCAACCATCAACTCTAGATTTAATTTTTGCAAATTATGACCAACTTATGAAGGAGCTCCAATATTTCCCTCCAATCGGTATATCTGATCACGTACTGTTAATGGCCCTAATTCAAACACAGTCTGACAATCATGGTCGAAACTATGAGGAATATAGGGTGATTAACTACAAATGTGTTGATTCTGATTTGAGGAAAATTAACTTTGATGCAGTTTTAAATCCTTTAGTAAACGTAAATGTTTTGTGGAATGTTTTTCTATAAATTATAAAGGACCTAATCAGCAAAAACTTTTAGAAAAAATCCTTTGAAGTCATGGAGAAATTATGATGTCATGTCACTTATCAAATTTCTCAAACTCATTGAAAATCTCCATTAAAACGCCAGGCAGGGATATAAGTATTGCCAATTTAGGTAATCACAAAAAGTTATACAAACACCCCCTTACCAAAAATAATAACTCGCATACAAGACAGTCTCTTAGATGTTAGATTTCACGTTGAGACAGTCAAAGAAAAATTGCTTAGCCTCAAAAACAATTCATCATCTGGTATCGACGGAATAAACACATTTTTCCTGAAAAAGTTTTCTGACATACTTTGTACTCCGCTTTGCACTGTTATAAACCAACCATTCGAAATGTCGTCAGTTCCAGACATGTGGAAAATAGCCTCCGTAACCGCAGTTTACAAAAAAAGTGACAAAATGAACTCTGCTAATTACCATCCTATAAGCTTGCTTTCGGTCTCATGGAAAGCATTGTTGCTGATGTAATGCCTAACATTCTTAAAAAATATCATGTGATACCATGCGAACAACATGGATTGGTTAAAGGAAGATTCACGACTACAAATCTTCTGTCCTGTGTTATAACGACTGGTCTCTCTTCCTTGACAATAAATTACCAACGGATATTATCTATCTCGATTTTGCCAAGGCCTTTGACAGAGTTCCGCTCGTGAGATTATAGTATAAGCTGGAGTCATATGGTAATTGTGGGAAATTATTGCTATGGATTTAAAATTACCTATCCAATAGAACATTCAGTATTAGGATTGGCCAGTCTCGTTCATCTGAAAGGCTAGTGAAAAGTGGAGTTCCCCAGGGACCAATCCTCGGCCTACTTCTCTTCACAGCATACACCAGCGACGTACCCTATCATATTCAGTGCAAAAAAGCTTTTTATGCTGATGATTCCAAAATTTACGGTGATCTCTTAGTACAAAATAATGTTTTACAAGCTGACCTGGACTCTACTAGTGATTTGTGTTCGGACTGGCTGCTTCCCTTAAATATAGATAAGTGTGACGTTTTGCACCTTGGCAAAAATAATCCGCGTTTGCAGTACTTTCTGTATGGGCAGCTTCTTGCCTCAGTATTTAGGTGTTACAGTGACGACAGATTTGACATGGTCCGAACATATCTTAAAAACCTGTAAACGCTTAAATTCTGTGTTATATCTCTTACGGAAATGATTCACAAAGATATCATTTCAATCCTCCTTTAAGCTGAACAAAATATTTGTTCTCATCTTTCGAATGTTAAAATTCAATTATGGCAACTTCAGTGATATGTTTATCCTAAACACCGATTTTCGTCTTCGAGGGCATGAACTTAAATTAAAGAAGAAAACTTTAAGTGTGCACAAACACTAACGTTTATAACTAATCGAATGTTTAATTTCTGGAACGACTTAAATCAGGACATAGTCAGTGCATCATCCATAAATATATTCAAAAACAAAATCGATAATAATTTATATTTTTAATAATGATTTCTGTCTACATATGTATAATTCTGTATTTAGGCTATCATAGGTTTGTCCTTAGCCTTAACTGATATGTAATAATAATAATAATAATAATAATATTTTGGAATCCAACCTTGAGAAAAATAGGGCATAAGATTTAGATATTGTCCTATTATATTTATAAACATATTTATTTCAGTCAATTAAAAAAAAAGATAAAATATAAAAATTTATATACTTTCGAATGTTAATCACAGATATATTTAATACTTTAGCTTAATCAACTTCAAACCAAATGGATGGATTGTCAAAATTTAATAACGTTTTAGTACAGCAATATTTTTTTGCACCAAATATATTTTATTTTCCTATATTCAAAATATTCCAGATTTAAGTTTATTTCGTAAGGACACCGTAAATGACAAATACCTATAAAAAACAACACCAGTGTTCCTTAATCGACGCTCATGTTAAAGTTTAAGAACACCGCTGTCCTACTTTCAGATGCGAAAAGGATAATCAAGTTTATTATCCAGCAAGATATTACTTTGGAGAAAAACGTATATATGTCATACTGAGAGAGAGGTGGGATGGATGTAAATCTAATATGCCTGGAAGTATTTTACAAAGTTTAAGAAAAGTTGAAACGTTGAAAGAGACAAGAAGAAAAATTTATCCTGCTATTGCCTAAAATGAAATATTTAAAAGCGAATGTTTGTAACGAGAAAAAGACATCTGTTATAAAATACAATGAACTATTGTTAAAATAAGTTAAAAAGAGTATTAGAAAAATAATATTTTATTATAAGGACTGTAAATTATTCACCTCTTTTTTTGCAAAATATAAAATGACCAGCTTCGGGTACCAAACAATCGATGAAGTATCATATTTCTTCTATACTTATTTCTAAAAATATATTATGGTTATTAGAACAACTTCGCTTGGTTTTCAACGTTTTGTAATCATTTTCTCAAGCTTTAGTCCTAAATAATGATCAAATATGAAAAACCAGTATTGATTGCTTTTCGTTCAATAAGCTTCTACAATATTGAATTGAAGAGTAACAAAAGGTTACGTGTTGGTGCGTACACACTAGGTAATGAAGAAAAGCCAAAATTTGTATGTAAAGTGTGTAAAATCTTTAATGTGAAGGTAAATGTAAAAGAAATTTATAAAATTTCTAAAGTCGAGCGCTTTCGGCAATACGATGCCATCATCAGGACAAACTGAAAAATTATTATAGATAGAAAATAATAATACATAAAGAGAATAAAATAAAAATACTTACAAATTATACAAAAATAGAAGGTAATTTAGTTAAAAAATTCTTTAAAGAACATTTAAGCAGTAACAATACATCTTAATAACTTTTTTAAAAACGACATTAATATAGTGTAAAAAACAACATGTTAAAGTTTTTTGAGGTCCAGGCCTGAAGGTTGTCTTGATTAAAGACAACAAGTGCTTTAAAGCACTTTAACATGTTGTTTTTTACACTATATTAATGTCGTTTTTAAAAAAGTTATTAAGATGTATTGTTACTGCTTAAATGTTCTTTAAAGAATTTTTTAACTAAATTACCTTCTATTTTTGCATAATTTGTAAGTATTTTTATTTTATTCTCTTTATGTATTATTATTTTCTATCTATAATAATTTTTCAGTTTGTCCTGATGATGGCATCGTATTGCCGAAAGCGCTCGACTTAAGAAATTTTATAAATTTCTTTTACATTTACCTTCACATTAAAGATTTTACACACTTTACATACAAATTTTGGCTTTTCTTCTACAATATTGATTAATTAATATTACCACAGACGTAAGAAAGTTTATGTAAAAAAAAATAATAATAAAGAAGTCACGAGAAAGTTATCTAGGTCTAGATTACATTATAAGAATAAATTTAATGGAAAATAGAACTGTCAAAGGTGTTACAGTCATAGTAAATTAATAATTTTATACAGCGTAAGCTATCGTGTGGAAATTTCGATAACGTACTATCAACTTACATAACTCATCATATTATTATATTGAGAACAAAGCACTAGTGAAATTCCCGAGAATATTCGCTGTTATTTGCTTTTATTTCATTGACAGATATCAGAGAGTTGTCAATATGCTAGAGAAATCTATTGAGCTCCGCGTGTTATGGTATTACAAATTCAATGAGAAACGAACTAGAAATTATTGAAGATTAAAAGACTTAAATGTTTCTATATAATATGTATTTAAAAGAAGAAAAAATTAAAGCAAATTAAAGGTAAGAACCAAAAACTAGAGAATTTCAATAAAAAATATTTCAGATAATGTGTTACTTATTATATGAAAATATTTTGTTATTTAGTTTGCTCTTTTGTTAAATATTTTTGTATATTACAAAATAAAAAATAACTATAATTAAAAATATTTGGATGCCAAACAAAAGTTCCATTTAAAAAAATAAGATTTTCCTAATATCTGAGTAACCTGTTATTATTTGATAACTTATGGGAATTATATATTAATTATTAAAATTAAATGGCCTATTTTTATACAGTAGTAGTTGTTTAAAATGATTGGATTAAAAATAATTTAGTTCCAGTATGGTAGGTATAGTCAGAATATTTACGGTTGTCGGAAACTTACAACCTCTGCACAACATTTTATCAAATATTGTAGGTTACGGTGATCTTATAACATAGCAAATTTAAATTCAACAAAAATGTAGTCGTACCATTAAAGATTAAATATTGCTGCTCTTTATTTTTAACTACTCGAGATAACCTACCAGATTTGCCGGATCACCATTGTCCATAAAAAGAATGTGCTGGAATTAAAAAGATACGGTATTTTAAATTATTATGTCTTTAATACAAAAAGTATCGTGCTATTTTTTTATTCTTAAAAAAACATTATTCTATACTTTTTTTCAAGATAATATAGAGAGCTTTTTTCTTGTATAATACAAAATAGTTGGGAGAACATAAAATTTTACGTGTTTTAATTATGGGGTGGGACTTAAAATTGCTAACTTTGTTATTAATTACCACGGATTCTAAACCGTCCAAAATTCTGAAACAATTAGATTTTAAACATTTCGTAAGTTTTGAAATTGTTATACCTAAGTAATATGTGTCGCAATAGTTATTTAAAAATATTAGTTCTTATAGAAAACAAAATTTATTGCATTACCATTTTTTTCAACCAAGCACCACTTTTTATTTTATCATTAAACCATTAAGCCATGAAAGCTGCCAATCTTTAATACCCACTTCATTATATTTTTATTTATCAATGTATATGGAAAAATACTTAATGCTCATTCATTTTTATTCAAGTATAATGATCACCAGCAAAATAGATTAATATTTGCAGAGTAAACACTATCTTTTTTAAATTTTTGGACAGCTATTGTGAAAAGAATTATTTAATTTCTAGTTAGTACTGGGCCAATTCTATGGATAACAAACATTAAAATACTACCCCAATGAATAATAACTTATAAATATAATTGTGAAGCCATGGTAGAATTTTTCATTAAAATTTTAATTAAACAATGTCGGTTGCAAAAATAAAAAACAGCACGGGCTACACTGAGCTCGCTGATTTGCATATTCGATCAGTCATCATTAGAAAAAACAAATTTAATATCTGCTTCGGTTTATATAACTATAAAAGCTTTCAAGTAAATTATTTTTATATTATTTCAAAAATTTTTTCTAACGTAAGTATAATAAAAAAATATATGCTCAAAGAGCCAGTTATTTTAAATATAAAAGTTGGTATATTAATTATTTTAATAACTGTCTGTTTATATTAATATTGGTAAATAAAAGACTTTTCAATCATACGTAAACAAGAACTAAATGCAATTTTTCTCCCCTTGACACTAAAAATCGAATAGCAAACCAAACATTTAAAGGAAACGGGAGAGCGCTCATGCCCTGTAAGCTTAATTTGTTTGCTATTGAAATAATCCTCAAGAAGACGGGACGAAAGAAGAAACTTTAGGAGGGAAATAGCGTTTCGCTATTGATGAGCAGTCCATAGTATTTAAATTATAAATGTTCGACATACTCAAGTCAGCAGAGGTACTAGAAGGAAAAATGAGTCCGTAGCAAACCGTATACATTTTCTTTAACTGTCAGAATCAGAATGGGTCTAATACTATAGTGTGTAGAGACTCTAAAATGGTTAGACATAAATAAGGAAGTATCACTATTCTGTTCTAGGTATCGAATCACAGAAGAATCACATCTAAATGGGGGGTGGGTAGCTAAGTGGTAGAATCGCGAGATGGACATCGAAAGGTCCCTGGTTCGAATCCCGGCAGGGGCGAGAATTTCTCTAATTTGACTACAAGTAAGAAATTGATTTTCTAATTTGACTACAAGCTAGGAAGTCGGTTTTTGCCCCTAAAGGTGATTTTGAATCCAGTATTCACTGTTTACTTCCAAATAAAAACGCTGTTCCTAAAGTGGCGGCAGGGAAACAGTACAAAGCCTATATAGAACACGAAGGCTAATAACCCTAGAAGTTGGTGCCATCCACAAAGAAAAACAAAAAAAAAAAAGAATCACAGCTAAAAATCCTCAAATTCATAGAAGGGTTAGGTAAATCTCGTTAATATAAATTATTGGAATCCTTACAAGGCACTGTAGACTCCAAGGGCACCTGTTTCTTTACGAAATAGTGGATGATAGTCAAAAGTTTAGTGAAGAGGAAAATATCTGCTACCACTTTTTAGGTAGCTGCAAGTTTTATCGACAAATAAGAACATAAATCTTTAGTGTCAAGCAGGTGGGTGTTAAGGACCTCGAGACCCTTTAAAAAGAAAACTGGAGAGAGTAAAATTGGTCTGAATAAGCCAAGAAAAGAACTTCCTGCTTAAATAATACTACATGAAGTAAATATTTTTGATAGTTATACTTCTGCAAGAAGAAAAACGCCAAAAACTATCAAATTTTTAAGTACGCTAAATTGATTTATATCAGTATACGGAATAAGTCTCTTATATATTCGCGAACTGTAGCCATCTAATTGAAATATCGAAATTACGTATGTTCAGTCAGAAAAATTTTATATTAATGTTAATGGCTTTTAAATTTAAACATCCCGTACATTTTTACATATTTCGATTGTTACTTTAGTAGCCTTTATGGATTAGTTTATTCTTGCAAATTTGTTTATATATTTTCAAGATATTCTACTTTCTCTTAAGTTGAAAAGCTGTAAGTTAAATTTCACAAATATTCAAAAATAATTTAGTTCATGAAATTCAAAGGAGCCAAGGATGGACATTAGTCATGTGAACCTGCTATTTTTCATAAATATTTCAATAAGTATAATTTTCTTTCATTTCAGCACGTATAAAAAATATACTTCAAAGCAATAAGTATCGTTATAAGATCGTATGAAAATAATAAAAAAGGTAAACTACTCGCAATTTGAAATTAATCAAGAGTTAAATTAAATATTTCTTATTCATAATTTCTATGCATTTATTTGGCGAAAGTTACACTACAATTTCTTAATTTGAACACAGAATAAAATATTAGCCTGTACACAAGGAAAAAAGTAATTGATTCAATAATTTTGGTGTTTAATTTTCAACCGATGAAAACTTCCTTTTAATTTCAAACACAACAACAAAACGTTATTATAATAACTAATAATTTTACCTAAGCTAAGAAACGTAATCTTCAAATTAGTAAATTTTAATTAAGAAATAAATGAAGTATATAAATTTTATACATTTTCAATAAGTACTTTAGCACTTGTTGGATTATTTATTGATTATTATTAAATAAAAAAACGGCTACGTTAATAGACATGGATATATTTTTTGTTCCAATTAATATTTTTGAACAAAATTTTGTTTTGTATTTATAAGAATATTTATAAAAAATATCTCTTACTAATCTTAATAATACATAAAACATTTTTTTTCATTTTCAAATAACAATTTAAGTCTATAAAAAATGTAAAATATAAAATACACTAAAATTTTTAAATATTCTTAAGACTTGTTTCACCAATATTTTTGGGCATCGACAATTAAGTAATTTCTTATTTATTTTAAAAGAGAATTGCAACTCATAGAAATAAATCATTAATGCTGTTTGTAGTGTTTCTACATGTTCTGATTAACTTCAAGCCGGAGACCAATTAAAGACCTATTTTAAGAAATGTTGATATCGTAACAACATCTTACGGATATTAATGTAACATGGTTGAAGGTATTAGATTGTCGACAGGGAAGAACTTTTTTATTTTTTGCATCTTTAGTGGAATAAACATTTTTCCTTGCATTAAGGTTGAGGTGATTAAATTGACAAAAAACTTATGCTAGTTTTACAACAATGGTTGATGAAAGCAATCACTCATCGCTGATTATACTAAGGTAATTAAAGATGAAGAGCAATGATTTCTTGATTGAACCAAAAAAAATCCCTCTTTACAATATTCATTCAGATTCATGGTAATAAGGAAACTATTCATTAATCATCAAAACAAACGTAAATTATTGATCACGGCAATCAAAATTATATGGAAATAAGGAATTTTTTCCGTTTTTTTCTCATCTAAATAATGTATATTCTCCTTTCAATGACATTTGGTATCCAAATAACATATTTTCAATCTTATCCACCCTCCTTCCCCCGAAATCTACATATAAGCATTATGATCAAAATCTTTATATTTTAATATTTTAAAGAAAGATATTTACAAAAGTATAAAAGTTCGAGTAGCAGAATAAACGCTTGCCAAAAACATATTTAGAAATATTTTCAGATATTTCCGCTTTTCGGTTTTATGTTAGTACATCAGTTTGAAATCCTTGTACATGGACAAATAGGTCGAACAATCGGAGCTTTTCTTTATCGACATCACAAGACTAATCACTCAAGAGTTCAGGGTTGCTAACAGTTACATCGGATCGAAAGATATCAGACAAACTAAAAGCTGTTCAATACTTCATGTGCGTATTAAGCGGAAAAAAGCGACATTTCTCTTTTTCAAAATAAAAAATAAATCAATTTTCTCATAAAACTACACTATAAATGGACAAAGGCACCATATAAAATAAACTACATTATAGTGGAGTAGTCAAATGAAAACCAAACATCCGCAAAAAGTAAATGGAATTTTTTTATTGAAAAGTATTTGCCAAAAGTGTTCATCCATTTATCCCATTTGGAGATGAGATGATCAATTCAGGTCTTATTATTATATTATTTAGGTAGCTAACGGATCCATAATCTCATCTACTCCCCGACAAATTTCTGAAGCATATGCCTCACCAAGCTGGTAGTAAGGGGAAGGGCCTTATAACGCAAAATGATGACTCAGTCCGACTTTATAGGACACCTCAGTTTCGCATTTATTGTGGCTCCACGCTCGGTGAAGTCGACAAGCAGAGCCCCTGGAATCGAAGGAAACATTTCTTATAATTTGGTAGGGATTGAGCGTTGCCCGTATTTCTTGCAGTCTCTTAAGCAATTCGTGCACACTTGTCATTGATATGTAGTATTCGCCGTACACAGAAGATATATGACCATAAATTTCGCGTATTCCAGCACCCTTAGCCACCAAAAAACGAGTCACACCTCTGTGATTTTTTTTGCTTGCCTCCATTTCTAATCCTAGAGGCACACACGTTTTAGTACGCTTTACTACAGAGAAATAAACACGTAACTATTTGTACCTGTGAGGAGTTACTCTGTATTTCTCCTACCTAAGGAATGGCAGTCTCGATCATTAACAACAGTGTTTGCAAGTTTTCCGAGGACTGTGCTTTATGGAGGGAGTTCGGTTTTTATTTGACTGGGGCTACAAAGCTGTTTCCATAATCAGCAATAGCGACGAACCATTGAAAAAATCAATTAAAGAAAAGGTAATAGTCAAAATGATATGACCACATGACAAAATCAACTAAATGGAGTACCTTTAAAACCAATACGGTAAACTAAAATTTGTGATGATGTTGGAACAAAACAACAATTTCGGTTACTGGACATTCTTATAACAAAAAGCAATGGCCGCGGCCTGGGTAGCACGGTATACTGAAAAACAACATAAACAACATAAACCAAGATACTAAAGTATTCTTAAATATAATTTTATACGGTACACTTAGGAACCAGTTTTTAAATTCTCCATTTGCATAGTGGATGCAATATTAAGCGTAATCCTCTTTTTCATGTGGTATGGAGATATAAATGCTACTCATCTTCCTCATTTCCTGCTTCTCGTATTTTCAACTTAGTAATAGTAGTAATACTGCTTTGTATATTGTTATTAGTATCAGATATATCAACCATATTTAATAATATATTGTAACGATCTAAAAGAAGAAATCAAATAATTTAATTAGGGATTAAACAAAAATTGGTAGGTATAATCACATGAATCAAATAAAAGAATAAACATTTTCAATTATTTTTATGTATTACTTATAATACTTAAATTAATCTTTGTAAAAAAATTAGACTTGGTAGTATCTAAATAATGAATTAAATTTTAATGTAGAAATAAAAATCATAATGCCAAGATGTAAGTAAAAACATCATATATTAATTATATATAGGTAGTTCTATGGATACTATCAAAAATGAGTAAAAATTTATATTGTTGCCATTTATAATTATTAATTTATTTGAAGATTAAATTATTAAGTGTCAAAACTAAAAAGAAATTAAACATAAAGAATACTATGATTTAGGAAAACTATTTAAGCTCCGTCGGAATTTGACGGAGCTCTCTTCGGTTTGTGAACTGAAAGAGAAAACAACCTTTTTAGTAAGAAATTAAAAATTATTACTTAACCTCAAATTCAAATTTCTTAAAAAATAATCACATTACAAGTTGTTAATATTACCTGATAGTATATTACTGAAGTATTCAGTTAATGTTCTTTATTACCATTAAAATAATTACTTAAATATAAACTGTGTTTTATGTATAAAAAAAAATAAAGATATAAGAAGAGGATAATAGTGCTATCAATAAAAGCAAATAAACCTTACCAGTTGTGGATAGACTTCTATTAGAGAGTGAAATTTGATTCTTTTTTTAATATTTGGACAGTTGGAATGTGATAAACTTTATTTGAGTAAACGGCCGTGGAGTGACGGACATTTTGAATTTACACATACGAAGTGAGAAGAGTTGGACTTTTACTTATAGCACAAAAAACTACAAGTAGTAACTGTTGTTGTTTTTATTATTTTTTATTTACTTTGTTTAAAAATAAATTTAGATAATTATATTATTATTATAATGTTTGAACCACATTTTTATTTGAACTCACCCTGAGAAAAGTAGTCAATTGCATCTCACATAATATATATTAAATTCATATCGAGTATAATTATAAAAACAAAACTATAATTAAATTTAACCCCCATTAGAATATATTTTTTATTAGGGATGAAGAGCTGTCTTAGAGACGGTTTGTATGAAAAAAAAATGTACTATCAAAATGGAAGCTAGTATCTCGAAAAATCTTAATGCTGTAGAATTGTTTAATCAGCTACATATATACAAAAGCGTTATATTCAAATATATTGTGCAGTACTGTTTCTTGTTCTCATTATATTCTTTTAGCCATTACGGTGTAGAATTAAAATTTTCTTTTCCAGTCTGTACTTATTATTTCCATGCCTTCCCGTCCTATGCTAGTTGTTTAATTTCCTTAAAATGTTTCCCTCATTTTCTCTTATTTCTTCCATTATTTTACATTTTTTTATTCATCATCATTGATTTCTCTCTTTTTTTTGTCTTCTTATATACATATGACCTAACCAGTTCAGTTTCTTTTTTTTTATTTTGTTATGGTTGCTATTCTGTTATTCTTTTCTTATTTCTTACATTACTGATTTTTGTTTTCTCTGTAATTCTTTTAGTTTTCGCTGATTTCAATTCGGTTTGTCTCACCAGCTGATAAAAGACAAGGGACTCTTTATAGTATTGTGTGTGGTCTTACTTATTTGTAATAATAACAATTATATTTTGTTAAAGTAAATTACATAAATAACAAAAAATATGGGTCGTTTGTCATTAAAAACAATGTTACTTTATTTGAATAACAATAAAAATTTGAAACATTTCTTAATTATTTTGGCTAGGTATTTTTGAAAAAATAATAGAACGTAAATATTTATATCTCATATAAGAAAAATATTAATGGCAATGATATCTATTTTATTCAGGATTATGCATCTATAAGACTAACTAATGTTTTACATCATAAATACCGATTTATTGAATTTATTAGTTCTATGTAGATTTTTTAAACTTTAAACAGAGACGAATTCCAAAATAAAAACAGGCAATATTAAAGTTAAAAGCGAAGGTCGGAGGTTTAAATTTGACGACAACGACAATGCCGGAATATGTTTCCACCTTCAAACATTTCATTTCCTATATTTGCTAAACACAGCATGGGACTGTTATTTGAAAATTCGACATTTTGTTTGATCTAAAAATAGATATAAATGAAGTCATCATGTTCAATTTGTGAAATTATGCCAGCAAAAATAAAAAAAAATGTAATAAGTGTAAATAAATTCATTATAATTCTTAAACTTAAAAGTTAACTTTTAGATATCAAATAAATTCGCCTAGGTGAAATTTTCTTGCTCATTTTATTCATTTTTAATGGAGAAAAATTTTTGGGAAAACATGAATATAACAATAAAGAACATTTTAATTGTCATTTTACTTAAAATATATTTTTTAAATTTTTATTTCAATTAAATTGATTCTACAAGATTAGTTTTAAAAGGTAAAATTATTAACTTCTTAAAGAAATATCAGCCTCAAAAATAATTTTCTGCACCAGTTGAATTAAAGATTACAATAAAAATTAAACTGGTTAAGATAGGTTAGCTAATAAGAAACCAGTGACGTAGAGATCCGTTTTCTGAGAGAGGGGTGGGATAAGTTCTCGAAATTTACTTGTGTGGGCAGACAAAAATTGAATTGAAATATGTTACTTGAATTTTTTGCATAATTACCTATTAGCAAATTTTGGTTCACTAGAATTGTATTTTTTGGTTTGGAGGTTAAACCTACCAATCGGGGAAGTTTTCAACATCAAATGAATTCTCAACTTATAAATGGCAGCTTTATCTCCAAAAACACCTAAATAATTCTTTATATAATTTGGTACAGAAAAGTTTTTTTTATCAATGCTAAATATTCTCAAAGATTTCAATAAACATGTTAAGTCTTCAAGGCAAAAATATATACAGCTCGTCTTTGTGTATTATATATTATATTGTATATTATATACAGTGTACATAAAGTATGGAATAAATTCATTGTAAGCTAAACAAACAATTTTGAGGAAAAATCATGAGACAACAATTAAATACACAGGGTAAACCATTTGTGAGTAACGATGTCATCGACAATTTTTTTAAATAGCACACCCTGTATATATATTTTAGATTGCAAATTTCAAGACGATTAGAAAAATATATTATAGTTCTGTTCGATAATTAATAGTTCTTGAAGATTATTTTAAAATTAATACCGACATACTTTGGTTATCATTATTGTAAAAACATGTCAGATGTAAAAAGTTATGATAATAACTCAGTAGGCTACTCTCTAATACTCACTAATGACAATGACGCTTGTGAAGCGTAGTACCAGTTTATTCTAAATTTGCTTGTTGACACTTTAAAAATGCATATATCTATAAAACAAATGACTGATGTTCTTATGTAAAAGGTTGTGGCGATAAGATGCGAACTCAACAAGAGGTATGTTCTATGTTTAATAATAAATATCCAGAACAACCTATAGGTAAGTCTCTAGGGTAAAGCGTTGTTGGTCGAATATAGAAACACCCTGTATATATATTACTATAATGTAATTATTATTCCATATATAGTTGTGCATTGTAATCCAACTTTACCAGAGCCGCATATTTTCCTCTACTTTGTTAATAATAAAATCGAAACCGGAGTAAGTGTTGTGTAGATTTGTGATATTAAATTTTTTGCAGCCCCAAAGGTCATGTTGCAAAAATGTTTCTCCCCATAGTTTTAGCAGCATGCTGGAGGTAAATTTGTGGAAATTTCTGTTCTATTTGCTTATTTAACTTATTAAAAGACTGGATTCTGACACTTAAATACTATAGAGTTCCAGGATAAACCGTTCCCCGACTTTTTCAATTATATCCGGTTCTAAAACGTTATGAGGGGTTTTGTTTTCATTGTTTGTTTGTATATATTGTTGCTTTCTTTTATTTAAAAAGGCTGATATTATATCATAGCCAATTAAAAAATAAAATTCGTTCGTTGAAAGTACGAACAATCTGGATATAATAATAATAATAATAAAAATAATTATAAAATCGACTTTATTTAGGGCAAAATTTAGCCTAAGGTTAATCTTACATTTAACCTTGTAAAAAAATATAACAAATAATAATAAAAATAGCATTTAAAAAAAATCTTAAATTAACAAATACAAGTTGACATATTATCTACACATGTGCATAAATAAGCGTATTTAACCATGTATAATAAACATTATCATTCTATATTTAAATAGTCTGGGACTGAGATCTTTATATTTTCAATTTCATTATATAAGATTACTGCATTGTATGAAAAGCTTTTCATGATCAAATATGATCTAAAATGGATTGACAAGTCTATTCTTATACCGAATGTTATGCTGATGAACTGCGTCCCGAGTGATAAGTTTCTCTAGCAGATAAGAAGGGACAGACGTGTATAATATTTTGTGAACCAATGTTACGTAACGAAATCTAAACAAATCCATTTGAGTACAAATATTTTTTGACTGATATGATCATATTTTCTTATTGAAAGAATGAAACGACAGCATGTATTTTGAATTTTTTGAACACGATATTTATTAATTGAATCCAGGCAAGGGTAGTAGATTTAATCACAATAACCTAATAATAGACATTAAAATCTAGAGCTTGTTTATTAAAAAATTATAATTTTAATTTTGAATAAGGCTTTTGCACAATATTGTTGCAAAAAACGAAGATTTTCATCAATTACTAAACCTAAAATTTTTACAGAAGCAGCTAATTGAACCTGCTGATAATTGATATCTATTTCTAAGTTTCTCTTTAAATTTATTCTTTGTGACTTAGATGATATTAGTAATGAACTAGTTTTATCAGAAGTTTACTTTAAATTGTACCGTTTACAGTACTGACAAATATTTATAAGATCAGCATTGATTTCTTTTGATAGAAACGATATAATATTTGTGTATCATCTGCGTAATCTTACATAGAGGTGAATTTTAGGCAATCATGCATGTCAGCTATGTATAAAATTAATAAGACCGGACCCAATATAAAGCTCTGAGGTATACCAGAATCTATGTAAAATCGTTCGGACAGATTATAATCAATATTTTATTCTTTAAAACCTATTACTTAAATAGTTTGTGAAAAAAACAAAGAGATATTTTATCACAACCATAATAATAAAGTTTTGCACATACTAATTCATGATCAATAGTATCAAAGGCTTTAGAAAAATCTAAAGCCACAATGACTTGCCATGTTATTATCATAAGCACGAAATTAAGTTATCACAAATATTTAAAAGTGATGTTGCTGCGCTATATGAAGCACGAAAACCAGACTGATGTTTTGCCATTATATAATTTTGAATAAAATAATAATTTATTTGTTTGTAAACTATTTTCTCTATATAATTTGCCAAGAACAGGTAATAAACTGATTGGTCTTTTAGTTCTATCGGTGATCACACTTTAGGTACACGGTAGATGACAGCTTCTCTCCAGTTATTGGGAACATATCCTCTCTTTAGACAAGAATTGATAATATGAGTAATGTATGGTACAAAAAAAGGACAGCATAACTTAAGCATTGTGGATATTATGTTGTCTTAAGAATAAGCCTGATATTGATACTTTTATTATATACAAAGGCAAAATAATCATTAATAGACTCAACATTATTCAGATGATGAGAGATAACAAATCCATTTTTTCTTTGAATATTAAATAGATTCAGAACTTTCCAGATTCTCTTTGAATCCCGATTTTGGTGCATAAAAGACATGTAGGTAGATTTCTCACGTCTAATAGAAGCAAGAGTAAAGTCACGTAATTCAGTATATCTTTCCCAGTTTTCTTCTGTTTTATCATTGTTGAATCTGTTCAAAACCACATCCCTTTTATGCATAAGCACCTTAATAACGTCAGTTATCGACGGCAGATGCGGTCTCGTAACTCGAATCGTGACAAAAGGCACATGAATATCAAATAGTTCTAACAGATGCTCAGTCAAGAATGTAACTTTATCATCTATATTTGTTATAGCATATTATTCCATGTAATGCCATTATTTATTGTAGTTGATGTCATTAAATTTGCAGTAGTCAAATCTACAAAAATTGTGAAATAAGTTATTCTTTATTATGACTATTAAGAATTTATACTGTTCAATCGATAAAACAGAATAGATTTTATCCACACATTTGTTCATATCATTTTCAAGAATTCTTTATCTCCTACATGTTCTCAAACTATGTATTTTGATTTTAATTGTGGAAACAATGGTAGACACCTAAAATAATTTTAAAATATACCACCGTACTTAAAGTTTTACCTTATTTTAAAGGTAATGAAAAAAGAAACGCATCCCCAAAACCAAAACCCGGTATCTCACTTATTTTAAGAGTTATTACTACCAAATGAGAAAAAAAACATATTTAGTATTATTTTTATAATAAATTTTCAAATTGTCGTTCTTGCTCGATTTCGCAATGACCCAAACGCTCATAAATAGAATTTTGAACCCTTTGGAGCTTATCCCTAGTGATATTGGTCATTTCTTCAAGTATGCGTTTTTAAAATAATTTATTATTGCTGGATTTGTTGCATACACTCTACCTTTTAGAAACTTCCAAAAGAAAAAATCGAGTGGTGTAAGATCCGGAGATCTTGGTGGCCACTCGATTTAATCTCTTCTCCCAATCTAACGGTTTGGAAACGTGCGACATAAGAAGTCTCGGACTACTCGGTTAAAATGTGGAGGAGCACCATCTTGTTGGAACCACTTATTGTCAATATCATTAGGGCATACGTCACGAACACTTGGAACCACTTGATTTTCCAACAGTTCTAGATATCTGCCTCCTTCCAAATTTCCATTAATAAAAAAAGGGCCAATTACTCTATCTCCCATAATTACAGCCCACACATTAATTTTCTGCTGTGTCTGAGTATGATCCTCTTTTATTAAATGTTTATTTTGGTCAGCCCAATAAAGAAAATTGTGTCTTTTAACTTTACCATTTAAGTAAAAAGTACCTTCATCAGAGAAAACAATATTGAGAAGAAAATTTCTGTCACCATGACATTTTTCACGCATTATTTCGCAGAATTCCAACATTCTATCGAAGTCATCTTCGATCAATTTCTGAACTAGGTGAAACTTATAGGGGAAATAATAATTTTTTTGCAAAATTCTGTGAACAGAGCTTTTACCGATTTCCTGTACCTGACACGCTTTTAATAAGGATCTTGAAGGTTCTTCAAGAAAAGACAGTAACACTTCGGTTTTTCTGGAGTTGTTGCAGATTTCGGTATTCCAGTTCCCTCTTCTTGAAATTTTCACAGTTCTTTCGACTGTTGATTTGGAAATCGTTGGTCATTCATGAAAAAAATCATTGATGGCTCGCCGCACTTCATCGTAAGATCTTGTCCTATCCCCAAAGCCACGAATTATTAAAAGAGTAATTCTTTCTTTTTCGGTTAGTTTTTGGGCCATTTTTAACAGATTATTTTAAATAATTTAAAAAAAGGTTACAAATAGGCTCAAATTTAACACAACAATTCAACAATCAACAAATTTTCACTGTCACAAACAGTTTAAGAAATGTACACCAACTTATCTTCATTTTTGTTTTTATTTCAAAAAAGCTAAGCTAGTATGCTACGGTCAGAACGAAATTATTTGTATTACAAAATGATACAGGGTGGCGTACTGGGCCTAACAAGTCTGTATCAGTTTGGAAACACCTGGCAGTCAACGTGTCAAAATAACGGGTTTTGGTTTTGGAGATGTGTTTCTTTTTTCCTTTACCTTTAAAATTAGGTGAAACTCGATAGGGGCTGCAATTTAAAAATTTTGGGGTTATCTCCCCCTAAAAAGGTTTTAAACCTTCTAAAAATGAAGTTTTTATTGTCCTTTAGTAACCTCCAAATTTTCAGATTTTTTTATTCACTCTAACTTCTTTTTTGTACTTGTCATTTCATTACAATTACCCGATAAGGGTACAAAAAAAGTGTGATAAGCTCTAGAGTTAATGATAATACCAGAAACTCTTACATTTACAAAGAGATAGAATCCCATTTGTTCGTTTTATTTTTGCTATATTGCTTGTGATTTCGTGCAAAAGAACACAATCATAGTTTGGTTTACAGAAGAATACTTACTGGTTGCCAGTGCGAAACTTCTGATAAATCTCCAACTTTTTCTATTAGAACATTTATCTAAAAAAATCGGTCTTTAGTATTTAGCTTCAGTTAAAGATTGTCGGCAAAATTTTCGTGCCTCTTTATTTCAGTAAAATATTGAAAAGGCATTATAACAGTTTTTTTATCGATTCGATTGTTTCTGGCCAATAATAACTAATCACTTATAGAAGTAATATATTTAATAATTAAAAAATATTGGAATATTAATATTAAGTTCAAACACTTTGTACAGGGTGCTTAAATAAGAGAGGTACGCGGCCGTATCTCGGAAATTACTTATTGTACAGCTTTCGGGAAAAAAAATCTGTACAATAAAAACGTCAAAAAGAAATCACTGTAAAATATTTTCAGGTTGCTAAATCGACCGCCAGGGTACTTTTTTCTCTGAAATGTGAAATAAGGGGATATGGAGAGGGGCAATTTTTTTTCTAAAAAATAATTAATAATATCCATGAATTAAATTGAAGCGGCGATATATCATTTGAACGGGGTTTTTAGTCTACCTGATGATAGACCAAGAACCGTAATTTAGTTCCTGCATGAGTTGCAAGAGGGCGCCAACTAAAAATGTTCTTAATTTATCATTTTTTTTTTAATTTCATAAGCAACCGTATGAATTTTTAAAATGGCGCAAAACGAGGTGGATATGATCTTTAAAAGAACGGAAACCGCAAGTCGATGTCTTTCTTTGTTTCGGAAATATCATTAAAAAACACTAAGAGAAGTAAATATCTATTGAGCTACCCTCGTATATTTTTATGAAAATCAAACATGTTTTGTCATCCGGAAAATGTTGTTAAGTTATTAGCTGTCGTTTTACTTTAAAGAATAGTTATATTATTTAGAGGATTTAAGGTTAATTACCATATGTTTGGTATCGTTAGCGTAATTTCAAAAAAGAAGAGATTATTTTCATGCTTCATGATTGTGGAGATACTGATGAGTCATCAAACTTTAGAGTAAAACTGATGTGTAATTTTATTTTGAGAGTTAATTTGAAGAAGTTCTCACTTATTTTTATGTGTACTTGTTTTGGGCTATTTGATAATTGCCGCGGGTATTCATGTTTAGTGATCTGTAGAATGGTTAAGGATATTTAATCCCACTAAATAAAATGAAATTGCAAGGGCTTAATTTCTCATTAATACCTAATAATAATAATAATATTAACTGACATATGCACCATGCAATTTGAAGTTTTTACAACAAGTTGATTACAACCATAGTAAGAATAATCAAAATAAAATTTGTAGAATTTGCTAGTACTACTTTGTTGTCGAAGAGAATCTGGTGAACTGTTTGGTGCTGCAACGGATAATTTGGGAAACAACAGAAATTCAAAGGCATCCAAATAATATAAACAGAGAAGATGAGTAGTGGAGCAAAGCGGGTTCTGCGTTATTTCCACAAACTGTCACTAGATGGCGCTGGTGGCGCTGCTGTAGCGCTCACGGACCCGCCGTTATTATTGATCCAATTGAATTGCGAAAAAGACAGGTATCATCTATGAGTAGATGTTAAATTTAAACAAAAACATGCGCAAAGGACGTTGCCTTAAGGGCATTAGCGCTTAACTTCGTTATTATTGGTTCAATTTAATTGCGAAAAAGACTGGTATGAGCTAGAAGTGACGTAGATGTTAAATTTAAACAAAAACATGCGCAAAGGACGTTGCCGTAAGGGCATTAGCGCTTAACTTCGTTATTATTAGTCCAATCGAATTGCGAAAAAGACAGGTATGATCTAGAAGTGACGTAGATGTCAAAGTTAAACAAAAACATGCGCAAAGGACGTTGCCTTAAGGGCATTAGCGTTTAACTTCGTTATTATCGGTCCAATTGAATTGCGGAAAAGACAGGTATGATCTAGAAGTGACGTAGATGTCAAAGTTAAACAAAAACATGCGCAAAGGACGTTGCCTTAAGGGCATTAGCGTTTAACTTCGTTATTATCGGTCCAATTGAATTGCGGAAAAGACAGGTATGATCCAGATGTTGCGTAGATGAAAAAGACATATTTTTTTATGTGCTGCAGCGCTCGCGGACCCGCCGAATTTGAATAAATTATAGATAATATTCATATGCAACATTGTAACTTAGTTTTATGAAGAATGTAAGTTTGTTATTTTGCGTTTCATTTAAACGACTAATTAAAATTCAATATATGTAATTTGCAAGTTAATTATTATAAAAAATGCAAGCAAGTAATTTTATGCTTCATTTAAACGACTAATTAAAATTCAATATATGCAATTATTGCGTTCCACGTAAACAAATTAAATATATACAATTTGCAAGTTAATTATAATAAAAAATGCATATCCTTGATAAAACCACATTTGCATGAAACGAATTTAGCTATAAAAGTCGAAGCACATCAACCAACAATCCAGTCGTAAAAGCCGCTTCACCAGTGCCAGTTAGTATTCAGCGAGCAGTTTCCAGTTGTTTTTATTGTGCTACCAGTTAGTGTTCAGTGAACAGTTTCCAATTGTTTTTATTGTAAGTACCTTTAATAATTTTTTTCCAAAATTTTCTTTCCAAATTTTTTTTTCAAAATTTTTTTTCCAAAATTTTTTTTTTCAAAATTTTTTTCCAAAATTTTTTTTTCCAAATTTTTTTTTCCAAATTTTTTTTTTTCAAAATTTTTTTTGAAGATTTTTAGGATGCCGTCGGCTGTGTTTTAATATGTTCGAGAAAGCTTTGGTAATTTCAACTCCAGTCTTTGTCTTTAGAGGCATCGTCCACACGTACTTTGAGAAACAATCAATAACAACCATAATCATTTTGTAACCTTTATTTTGGTGTGCATACGGTCGCATTTCAGCCAAGTCCATTTGCCATAAATTATCGAGACCCTTAATGATTGTTCTACGTCGCGGATAATTCCTTCGTGCTGGAGCATGGAGTTCATTAACAACTTGAATTTTTTCTTTAGACATCTTGAAGAGCTCTAAAGCGAGTGCAAGTGTGTTGAAGTATTTAAGGAGTATTTCGCTTCGCAGTATTACGAAATTGGTTTAGTTCTCTTTCCAAATTCTTTGTTAACTCGGCGGTTTCGTGGTTAGCTTTAATTAAATCTCTCAAAATATATTCATTAGCAGTCATTTGTTTTTTCAAATTATATGTTAACTGGGCGGTTTCTTGGTGAGCTTTATCCAAATCTTTCACAATACCTTCATCAACAGTTATTTTTCGCTCGATTTCAGCAAACTGGGTGCCTATCACACTAGCAATTTCTTTGGGTATATCTATTTTTAAATTAGTTCCCATTAGTTTTTTATCTAAAACTTTCACAGTATTCGCCAATTGATTTTCAACGCTAGTTTGAGCGTTTTTTATATCACCCCGTAGATGCTGTTTAGCAGTTACAATGCTGGTATCTACATATTTTTTTGTTGCAATATCCCCAGCATATACAGGAGGATCCTTAGTTACGAACGCATCAATTTCCCCAGTTTTAGCTTGTAAAGCTACAAGTGCGTTTTTATATTGGTTAAACAAATTATCGACTCTTATATTTAACTGTGAGTCAACGTATTCTTTACTGGCAGCATCAGAACTAGCTGAAGGTGGTAACACATTGCTTATCCTCACATTGCCAATATCGACGTTACCTTCAGCCGTTTGTGGAAACTTTAATAACGTATTACGGAGCAGAGGTTGAGGAGGTCTATTTGACATCATCGTCGACCGACGTCCGAATTTGTCGAGACTCATCTTGCAAATAACATTAAAACGATTTGTTACATTAGTATATAACGTTGGCTTCTCTCAGCTCATTGATGATTGCAACTATTTCGTTGTTGTGTGATGTATTTCCAGCGTGTTTGGAAGCTACTAGCAGTTTAAGCCGTTCCACAAGTTCATTGACATCGTCCCAGTACACGTAATCAATAGGGTTCTCATTGTAGACCATTGCAAGTCCAACTCCAGATCTCGATATACTGCTAGTAGATTTCGATGGCTTTCTCGGTGGGGGAGGAAACATAGGTTTAATAATATCTAGATATTTTGAACTCGATGTACCTTTTAGACGTCCAGCTGTGTTTCTGTGAGCGTTAGTTAAATTTAAAATCGTCTTGTATGTCAATTTATCATCATCGGTATAATCTTCAGGCTCATCATAAAATATCAGTTGGTAGAGACCAGGTGTCCCTTTAACATAACCCCCCTCTGTTATAATAGCTCCAGTATTCCGATCAAAATCGATATTTTTCCCTCCGAGAAGCCATTTAGAGTGAGTCGAATCGTAAACTGGACCGTAAACTAGGTCTATATTTGGACTCTTATTCCAGTAATCAAGCATATACTTATGTGATATTTCGGGATATTGCTTCAGATACTCTCTGAAGACCTCATCCGAAATATGTTCTGGTGTTGACTCTGAAGCGTGAGAATATACATCATCACCCTCATCATCATCATCATCACCCCCAGTCTGAGTTACATCTTCCATCGGAATAAAATTAGTGGGATGGCTTGTATATTCTGTTTTTAATAGTTCTTCTACTTCGGGTTCTTCCTCTTTGGATTCTTCTTTCTTTATATTTTTTAAAACTTGCGCAGATTCATGAGACGTTGTAACAATTTCTTTTAGAGGTTTTATTAGAGGTTTAAATAATGTATTTAATGAACGATCCTGCTCAGATCTACCCATCTTGAGAGCTAGATATTTTCGACGTATATCACGTGAGAGTTGTAGAACTTTACGTTTACGAACATCCTGCTGGTTTAACATCTTGCTGCATATTAATCATACACCACATGGAATTACATTTTTATATACAAGTCGAATCCTTTACGATACCTTCCATTGTTGAGAGCAAAATCTTTTACAACAACAATAGAACCATATTGATCGCTCCAACATTCAGAACAGAGTTTTTTAAAGCGATCAAAACTCATGTCAGGTGACACATGCTCATCGAATACGTGTCTCAGGTTTATTTCATCCTGCTTGAAGAGTACAATTAAATTACAATTGTCTCGAATCAGTTGTTTAGGTATTTTTGAGTACGTTTGGCATAGATAAGCAGCATCAATATCCTTATGACGGCCCATTGAGTAATATTCCCGAATTTTCTGTTGCCCATCGCAAGCCACATCGTCAAATATGAATATGGAATTTGATTTAGCTTCAGCGGGACTTATTATTTCCTCATTATCTTTGAACGGGAAATAACCTACTCCTTTCGTCTTACTTAGCACCTCTTGAAGCAACTCGTATTTTGGTTGATATAAAGATTTGGAGTAAACGTAAACGTTTTTAAATTTCGCGCCATTCGGATGAAACAGTAATGACAGCATTACGTTTGTTTTACCACACCCACTCGGTCCACATATGATTGCACGAAACGAGTTTGGTAATAATTCGCCATGTTTTCTTTTCTCATGCATGGAGGTAAAGTCCAAGTTTTCAATCGGAAGCGTTTGTTTCTGTTGAATGACCTTCATTATATGACATTTTTAGTCAAGTCGTTGTGTATAAATATATAACGTGATGATATGTCACCATCACCGTCGCCACCATGTTTGCGTGTGTGACGTAAAACGTGACGTGTGTGACGTGCGAGACGTTTTACGTGACGTGCCTGATGTTTACGCGACGTTTACGTGACGTGCAAGACGTTTACGTGACGTGCGAGACGTTTTTCGACGGTTGCGTCACGTTTACGTGTGTGTGTGTGTGTGTGTGTGTGTGTGTGTGTGTGTGTGTGTGTGTGTGTGTGTGTGTGTGTGTGTGTGTGTGTGTGTGTGTGTGTGTGTGTGTGTGTGTGTGTGTGTGTGTGTGTGTGTGTGTGTGACAAGCTTGAGGAGCAAGTTGTTGTGTATATAAATATATATAACGTGATGATATGTCATCAGTTCAAATGAGTCTTTACTTAGGTAAAGGTGTCTTAAATTCACTCATAAACAATCTGCCCTTTGAGCTCCACATTTCGACCTATCAATACTGTGGTCCAGGCACAAAGCTACAGAAACGTTTAGCACGCGGTGATTCGGGCATTAATCCCTTAGACGCTGCCTGTAAGGAGCACGACATTGCATACGCTCAACACAAGTCCTTGAACGATCGACATAAGGCAGATCAAATACTCGAAAATAAAGCTTGGACACGTGTCAAATCAAAGGACGCAACGCTTGGAGAAAGAGCAGCTGCTTTGGTGGTGACCGGTGGCATGAAGATCAAACGTAAACTTGGAATGGGGGTGGGGCAGCAGAAGAAGAGTTTCTTTAGAAATCACGTAATCAGCAAGGTTAAAAAGGCTATGAAAAAAAGTCCTTCCACAACTCTACAGAAGGCTGCCTCGCAAGCTTTGAGAGCCGCGAAAATCGCCGTAAGGAAAGCAGGTGGTAAAAAGCGAATTCGACTACCCAGGACGATACCTTTTGAAGGAAAATCTGGAGGATTTCTACCATTGATTCCTCTGTTTGCGGGCCTTTCGGCACTTGGAGCCCTTAGTGGTGGGGCAGCAGGAATAGCTAAAACCGTAATCGATGCTAAAAATGCGCAAAAGAAATTGGAAGAAGATCAACGTCACAATAAAGCTATGGAAGTTATTGGGGCAAAAAGATCCGGTCTGTATATGAAAAAGAACGCTCGCGGAGGCTTTGGATTGTACAAGAAGAAACAAAAAAACTACCAATAAAGCTACCCAATAGACCGTTATATGATGTGGACCTTTTGCGATATGTCAAACGTTTAAAAATTCCTCATTTTAGAGGGGTTTTCATGCGCGACTCTCTACCACATCTGCAGCCCCGGCAACGCGAATGCGCTATCATAAATTTGGATGACTCTAATAATCCGGGGACTCATTGGGTAGAATATAGAAAGATAAACAATGTTGTTGAATATTTTGATTCATTTGGTGACTTGAAGCCACCGAAAGAACTCGTGAACTATGTGGGGAAGAATGTTCGGATCTATTACAACAACGATCAATATCAAAACTATCAACAAATCAACTGCGGACACCTCTGTCTACAATTCCTATATGATGGAGCAACATCGGGAGTTTAATGAAATGAGAGACATCATTAAATTCTTGATGAAGAACATTACCTACGAGGTTTGGCGAGAAATTCCCCAGAAATACCAAAAAGAACTGACACAATTTTTACCATGTCAAAATTATGATTTTCATCGATGGAGTGATGTTTGCGGTAATGAGATACCAACATGTTTATTTTGTGGATTTACTTATAAATAAATTTATTTTTTTGAAGCAGTTTTTTATTTAAGTACTACCTCCCATTGATATGCATTAGTCATGTCTTTGCTTTTGACGCTAACGAGTCACACTCACGTGTTTTCGTTCACGCCTCCGACCCCAATTGTGCTCGATTCTGAAAAGAGATATTTCCTAGCAGTACTTGGCTTTCACTCATACAACTCGATACCCAATATTGACGGTGAGAAATTTTTCTACTACGAAAACAACGATAGAGGAAAGTTGAAGGAAGTTGCGATTCCTACCGGTTGCTACGAAATAACTGACATTGAGAAGCTAATTCAAAATTCTATTGCTCCAAATACGGGTGATACACTATTTTCGTTGAAACCAAACAACAACACCCTCAAGTGTGAAATATACAGCAAACGTCACGCAATTACTTTTGAGAATCACCCCAATAGTCTTGGACAGATTTTGGGGTTTTCCAACAAGGTACTGGCCCCCGGTGTTGTACACTCTTCAGATCTCCCCGTCAACATTATAAAAGTATCAAACATTCGCTTTGAGTCCAACATTACCGAAGGTGCCTTCTACGGAAACAGGCCTGTCCACACCATCTTTGAATTTCCGATTACAGTTGACGCCGGCTACGCAATTGTGGAAAGACCTAATAACCCAATATATCTACCTGTTACGAATACCGGAGAAATTAGCAACATCACAGTGCTGGCTGTAGACCAAAACTTTAAGCCCATAAATTTTCGAGGAGAACAAAGTGTCCTTCATCTAGAGTTAGTAAGACGATAATAAATGGGTTTGGTGATAGATTATAAGAACAACGCGGCCAGTTCAACAACACCATTCGCTGCTAGACCTCCTCCGGGTCAACGAGAGCTAACGCCTGCAAATAAATTGTTTCTTCAATCGCTTTGATTAATCATAAAAAAATATGGTAAATCGTCAAAACGTACAAATGGGGGACTACGGTAAACGTTCACGTATTGAAAGCATTGATCCGAGTTTTAACCTCTACCAACAACCTCGTTATGATGAGTCTATTAGAAGGATGGAATATCGAACGTGCTCACCGTTCATCAAATCCTTCAACAACAATGAAGTGGTGGAATTTGTTGTCAATCAGGTGGATTCATTTTTTGCCATGAACGAGTCATTGCTTGAAATCAAGGGTAAATTGGAGGTAACAGGAGGAGGAGACGTTTCTCTGGTACCTAACTTTTGTGCCTTTCTCTTCGACTCGTGCACGTACAGCGAGAGTGCAAGAGAGATTGAAACGGTTCGTGATCCCGGAGTAGTGAGCGCTGTACGAGCTCTTCTCAACTACAGCGCATTAGATACAAATCACATGGCTATCGCTGGTTGGAATGGTACTTCCAACCCTCCTATGGACGCTTCCACAAAATCGTTTAGTTTTTTGATGCCGCTCAAGCATATTTTCAACATATTCAACGATTACCCAATGATCACTTGTGGAAGGCAAACAATTCGATTTGTTCGCGCTCGCGATGATAGTGATTGTCTTATGATTAAAGAAAAAACTACTTCTACTGGTACAACAAACACTTCTGCAACAATTAAGATCGAAACCATTGATTTGAAAATCAAACATATATATCCCAATGATGAAATTAAAATAAAATTGATGGAGGCCATTAGAAGCGATACACCTATACTGATACCGTTCCGAAAATGGGAACTTAATGAGTTGCCTGCAGTTACGAGCGGTTCGCGAAGAGAAATTTGGGCTGTTAAAACTACTATGGCCGTTGAACGCCCAAGATTTGTTATTGTACGCTTCCAAACCAATAAACGAAACAATGCTGCACAAGATCCAATGGCTTTCGACAATGTCAATGTAACCAACATTAGACTGAACGGAGAGTATTGGCCTAATGAAAGAAACATGTTGGACTTTGTCAAAAACGACTACGCCATGGCTTACCATAATTATGCTGAATTTTACCCCAGCTATATGCATGGCTCAGCCGAAAAACATCCTATACTGACCTACAAGGAGTTCAAGAACAGAGCCCTATTTATCATAGATTGCTCAAAACAGGAAGAAACCATGAAGTCCTCCACTGTGGACGTGAGACTCGAGCTCGAAACGGATATTGGATTTCCAGCAGACAGCAAAGCCTACTGCATCATAATTCACGACTGTCTAATGGAGCACCGTCCACTAAGTGAAGTAATTAAAAGTTTAAATTAAAAAATATAATTTGTTTATTTTTTTTTTTTGTTAATAAATGAAATGAAATGAAAATTTTTTGAGTTTTAATAAAACACCTTTTGTATATTTTTAGTTGTTTATTGCAACATGACACGAGGATCGAATTCTTCTTTGAATACATTTATAAAGAAATTTTAGTAATAAAATACATATAGCAGATAATGAGATGCACGATATTGTAAATGTCTTGTTAATTTGGCCATTTAATTGTCCATCCTTGTCGTTGGAACTGATGTTGGTTGTATTCGTCTTAAGGGGCAACATGTTTTTTTCGGTATTCTTATATTGTCCAAATTTAAATTTCCCAACTGTTTTATAACGTTTTCTTTGTCTTCGTACAGTTTAATATCTTTACGAAGTTGCTTAAGTCTTTCTTCAAATTTAATGACTTTTTCCCAAATATAACCTCAAGTGTTATATCTGAATATGTACAAATATTGTGCCGAGTTTTAAGAATTTCTTCAATTTTTCTCTATTTTAAAAAGGGTCCTTGGAGCGCAACTCTTGGATATCTCGTGCAGGCCAATAAAAATTAAACTGAAGCCCCCTTTGTTTAGATCGTCAATGTGATTCTTGTATATTGTAGTAGACCTTTTGGGCAGAAAGGTGACGTTCTCCCCCAATTCCACTAGAATGGATTCCCCTCCAAATTTGGATTTGACAAGCTGAACACGATGAATTTTATTTGGAACGTTGGGTTGCAGGTCCTTTAGCTTAATTATCGGTTTGATTTCAGTATCTGTAGATGAGGTAAATTCGTTTAATTTTTCCAGAAAACTCATCTAAAATAATAATAAAAAAATTTAAAAAAAAATTTGAAAAAAAAATTTTGAGAAAAAAATTGAAAAAAAAATTTGAAAAAGAATTTTTCAAAAAAAAAAAAATTTTGAAAAAAAAAATTTGAAAAAGAATTTTTCAAAAAAAAAAATTTTGAAAAAAAAAAAAAAATTGAAAATAAAAAAATTATTAAAGGTACTTACAATAAAACAACTGGAAACTGCTCGCTGAATACTAACTGGCACTGGTGAAGCGAGCAGTTGATCGAAAGTTTTCCATAACGTCACAAAGAAGGAGAATGTCCGTTCGCATATACAAATCTGCATATTCGTCTAAATTTTGAATTTGGAAAGCTTGCTAAACGTTTTGCGCATGAGTGTAATCATCTGTAGAAATATGACAATCATTTAATTTGTTGTAAAAACTCTCAATTGCTGGAAGACTAGTGGTATCATTTAGCTTATCAATACTATCAATGTAATCGTATGGAAAAACACCTTTCCTCGTCAACAGTTTGAACATTTCATTATCAAGTTACCAAATTCCCTTTTTAATGTAACCAACTCCTCTATTTTTAATGTAGACACCAACTCATCGAGACTGGTACCCAAAAATCTAAAGGAGTCTATATATCGAAATTTAATTTTAGTTTTTGGTTCATACTGTGTAAAAGAAATATATTTTTCCATATTCACAAGTAGTACACTCAAAGGTCCACGTTTAGCAAGATCTCTTATTATAAAATGGCTGTCGTATCCACTAAGATTATGGAAAACTATTGGTACTACAAATAGTTTTTTAAAGTTCAAATTGCACGATTGATGTGCGAACCCTCTAAATAATCCCGTAAAATGGTCATGATCTTTGACAATGATATCTTTTTCTTTAAATTTATTGTCGCAAATGTGACAGCAGACACCGTTTGCGGGAGTAGGCATACACATAGGAACAATATTCAATATTTTTTATTCAATAAATTTCGCGACATCTAACATTTGATTCGCAAACCAGTCCATGCAATCTTCCCCTCTATAACTATTGTAGTAGGAAATCTGATTATCGTAGCTGCATTTTAAGTAGAAGCCTGCACTAAATGTTTTGTGATGCTGATACTTGGTGGTTGTATGAGATATCTTTTTATCACACTTTTCTAAAATTGACTCGAAATCGGCATAAACGACAAAAGGACATTTCTGTTTGTATACATGATTTTTAAATTCAACGTTATCATATGAGGGGAAAGAAATTTTACAATCATTGGTATTTATACACAAAATTTCGTGGTCCGTTAGTTTTTTTTCGCATTGAAAATAATTTAAACACCTATCACAAATAAACTTTTTATTTTTAGTTTTGTTAAGTTGACTTGAAACTAACCTAGATAAATTTTTAATCCAATAATAATGGTATTTAATGGTGCTGGTAGTAGTGTCCTCATTGTTGATGGGAGGAGCCTCGTAGTCGTTTAATTTTGGAAAATATTCATCTTGAATTAAAAGTAAATTTACATGACGTGACAGTTTATTTTTAGTTAAACGTGCAGGTACCACTACGTAAAATGACCTTTCATTAGTTTTATTTAGTTCTAAAGCGTAAACGTTTACAGATGTATCATTTAACTTTTCAAATTTTGATATTTGTGTTAGTTTCATAGGCAATTCTAAACCATCTGTATTCAAAACTGTACTATAGTGAGGATAAGTATATATATATTGAGAGTTATTTTTAGCAGGAAACAAAAAACTCGTTACGGCCCAGTAAAAACACGCTTGGTCTGCATTTTTGACGTTTACGCAAGCCTTTTTTACAAAGATTTCTTTTGGTAGTGGAATGAAGGATGAACCGTTCCCAATTTCAAATTTATTAATAGCTACTTCTAATAAATTTATTTTTGACAACGCCCACCCACTGTCTTTTTCTTGAAATTCCGAAAGTTTATTTAAAATAAAATCTACAACACTTTTATACTCTTGGGCTAAATCCGTCCCCAAATCAACAACGAAATTTGGGGATCCAAAGTATTTAATGTCAATTACTTCCCCGCCATCGCTATCATTTTTCAAAAAATCACCACAAAATGTAACATTTACTTTTAGCGACGGTGTATCATTTAAAATTTTACAAATTTTTGATTTAAATAAACTAAAAGCTGCCTTCAAAAAATCTTTTATTTCTTTATGCTTTAAATTTATAATTACCCCAGTTCTAATTCTATTGTTAAAAATCGCGTTTACATCTTCCCATTTAACGCCCCCTTTAGTACCACGCCCCTCTCTAATACCTCCCCCTACTACATGGGGAGGTGTTAATTTTATGATACACCGCAACCTTTTTAACTGCCCCATTTTGGTGTAAATTTTTCTTTTTTGCCCTACCGTGAAATTACATTTTTTTATCGCTAAAGAACATTTCCTAAGGTGATTACTGATTAGTGATAGCCATTTGTTTTTATCTGAATATGTAGAAATATTGTGCTGAGTTTTAAGAATTTCTTCAATTTTTTGAAAAGCGAGTGCGAAGTTCATGATGGTTCTAACCTAATTTTTCACTATTTTAAAAAGGGTCCTTGGAGCGCAACTCTTGGATATCTCGTGCAGGCCAATAAAAATTAAACTGAAGCCGCCTTTGTTCAGATCGACAATGTGATTCTTGTATATTGTAGTTCTTCTCTAATTCTACGAGAATGGATTCCCCCAAATTTTATTTGGGACGTCGGGTTGCAGGTCCTTTAGCTTAATTATTGGGTTGATTTCAGTATCTGTAGATGAGGTAAATTTTGGAAAAAAATTATTAAAGGTGCTTACAATAAAAACAATTGGAAACTGTTCACTGAACACTAACTGGTAGCACAATAAAAACAACTGGAAACTGCTCGCTGAATACTAACTGGCACTGGTGAAGCGGTTTTTACGACTGGATTGTTGGTTGATGTGCTTCGACTTTTATAGCTAAATTCGTTTCATGCAAATGTGGTTTTATCAAGGATATGCATTTTTTATTATAATTAACTTGCAAATTGTATATATTTAATTTGTTTACGTGGAACGCAATAATTGCATATATTGAATTTTAATTAGTCGTTTAAATGAAGCATAAAATTACTTGCTTGCATTTTTTATAATAATTAACTTGCAAATTACATATATTCAATTTTAATTAGTCGTTTAAATGAAACGCAAAATAACAAACTTGCATTCTTCATAAAACTAAGTTACAATGTTGCATATGAATATGAAAAATTCACAGCGCCGGCGGGTCCGCGAATGTTACAGCACATAAAAAAATATGTCTTTTTCATCTACGCCACATCTAGATCATACCTGTCTTTTCCACAATTCGATTGGACCAATAATAACGAAGTTAAACGCTAATGCCCTTACGGCAACGTTCACTGCGCATGTTTTTCTTTAAATTTGACATCTACGGCACTTCTAGATCATACCAGTCTTTTTCGCAATTAAATTGAACCAATAATAACGAAGTTAAGCTCTAATGCCCTTACGGCAACGTTCATTGCGCATGTTTTTCTTTAAATTTAACATCTACGTCACTTATAGATAATACCGGTCTTTTCCGCAATTCAATTGGACCAATAATAACGAAGTTAAGCGCTAATGCCCTTACGGCAACGTCCTTTGCGCATGTTTTTGTTTAAATTTAACATCTACGTCACTTCTAGATCATACCAGTCTTTTTCGCAATTAAATTGAACCAATAATAACGGCGGGTCCGTGAGCGCTACAGCAGCGCCACCAGCGCCATCTAGTTACAGTTTGTAGAAATAACGCAGAACCCGCTTTGCTCCACTACTAAGATGGATACTACATTTTTCCCATACATTCATTCCATAGGACACCCCAACTTCACGTCATATATCCACTCCTGACATGTCACAGTTCAGTGACGATATCACCCAATACATTCATACCTAGCCACTTTCCTATTAAAATGTTTTTCGCCTCGGGCTACGTTCAGTAGTTGAGTTACCGTGCACATCTCTTCCCCAGATGTGTTTTGCATCTGGCTACGTTAAGTAGTTGAGTTACAGTACACACCTCCCCAGCTGAAGAAGCTGATAATATAAACGGCGAAACGTTGCGAAATATCTCAAAAAATGACACTGTCCTCCGGAAATATTAAACTTCAGCTTAACAGTTGTTGATTTTTGATTTAAAGACCATGGTCCAATATAGTATTCCGATATTTGCTCAAAAAGAAAATATTTTATTCAATGATAAACTGACAACTGACAATGATAAACTAACCATTAAATTTGGGCAAAATAAATGAAATATTTTAATTTTTATGAATTCTTGTTTTGTACGTTGGGTATTGTTTCTCGACATCTGTTTCTTTTTATGCCACTTGTTTTAACTCAAATTTAGGTCCAGAACTGCCATATCGTGACCACGAAACCAGTTTTTAGTAGTTTTTGATATATGATGTAATGTTATTTAAGACGTCTCTATTTTAAAATTTTTTTTAGTAATTGGAATAAAGTTATTTTTTAAGAATTTCTTGAGACTTGGCGACATTTATTGTGCCCTTCACAAACTGCATATCATCGACTTCATTAGCCAACAAGAATCCCCAAACCATTACACCGGAAGCAAATTTAATGATTCGTTTGATACAGTCTTTATGAAACGTTTCGTTTTTATTACTAATCACTTTCTTTCGTTTATAGCCAATACACATAATAAAATTTAGATTTATCACCAAAGACAACCTTCGGCGTCTGCTCCTCTACTCAATTTCTTCTTTCTTTGTCCACGCCATTCGCCTTGTATTTTGTTTTTGAATGAGTAAATCATTTACGTTAATTTGCAATTATTTTTCATCAATATTTTGAAATTTAACAATTTAAAATAGGCTTTTACAACCTTGTAAAAGCTGAGGGATACATTTTTGCTACTTTACCTCTCATATCTTGATACACTGTCCTCATTCTACTGAGAAATTACTTCTCTCAAGTTAAACTTTCTATGGTTTTTGCAAACATTCGAACCAACTTTTTTCTTAATCCCCTTTTTTACTAACTTGAGTCGGCCGGCGCTTTTGCCCTCAATGTCCGTATAACCAATTAAAAACGTAAAAAATGTTACCTTACCTTTGGTATTTGCACAATTTTAGACATTTTTACGTTTACGTTTGCCATCAAACCCCTGATTTTTTACAGAGTTTAATTTAATTAAAAAGACAATATTGGAAATTGTACAAAGGTACCAATATACTTTTAACAACTTGAAATGTCAGAAATTTCAAAACAAGCTACTGTAAAATTTTAAAACAATTTTTTTTAAATAAATGTTTCTTTTGTAAATATTGGAATTACAAAGGCGAACCTGAAGTGGTTAAGGCTCGTTCTTGTATATATATATTGTTTAAATAAATACTGTATTGTGTTTAGCAGATATACTACTACAAAAAAATATAAATTGTAACGGTCTAAAAAGAGGAATTAAATAATTTAACTCTGGATTAAACAAAAATTTAAGATATCCTATTGGGTAGTATAATGTATACATATAAATGTTAAAAGTGGTTAAAACAGTATATAAGAGTAATTCCTATAATTTAACATGATTGTCCTGTATGAGTAAATATGTAAATATGAAACTTAAATTAATGTTTTTTATGTAATACTTGTAAGTTTTAATTTTTCAAAATTGAGTCAAATTAAGAGAAAATTGTTAATTAAACATTGTTCACTATTTAGAAATACATAGTAAGAATCTAAAATTTTTTAATTTAAACAAAATTAAAATAATTTATTGTAAAAGGGAATGGGCTTTGTTGTATCTGAATAATAAACTAAATTTTAATGTAGACCTGAAAATTAAAATGTTTAGATGCAAGTAAAAACATTATATTTTTTTTATATTTTTCATTGTAATCATGATTTATTTGAAGTTCAAAATTATTAAGTGTCAATACTAAAAGAAACAATTAAACATAAAGAATGCTATGATTTCGAAAAACTATTTTAACCTCCTTTAACCTAATAGACGAAACACCATTGTTTGTAAGAAATTTTTTAACTCAATTTCAATTTTCTTAAAAAGCAAACAAACTAAAATTAACTGATATTACCTTAACACATTAAGTGCCAAGGCAGACACCGGTGTTTGTTTATTATTTTAATAGCAGGGCCAACGCAGTATCCGTTCAAATGCGCTAAGCAGGCACATTCAATCTGCAATTTCAATAGTGGTGGATTTGCTATGGACCTGGGCGCAAATATCCATATACGTGGGCAGCCTAGACCGTGCTGTGCAATGGTTTTATGATGTATTTCTGCTTTTGTGTCTGATTTGGCCAGCTGATGATCTACTTTATCAGAATTCTAAGACAGGGCCAAAGCAGACACGACAAAGTTCTTTTCATAATAAAATAAGTACCATAGAGCTTCTATAAGCTTCATTTCATCAACTTCCACCAAATCACAATCATCTTCTTGATGTAAATTACCAATTTTAGCCGGTTCGACTTCATCACTGATGGCCGAATATTTATTCGATTGTAAAGGAGAATATTCGCAGTACCCTGGCTCAGAATCTGAATCGGATTCGGTGGTGGCAGAAGACCTGTATAATGCATCTCTAGAATCGTCGGAATCATGAAATGGATCTAAAAAGAAACGAAATATTTTATGTGCTCATACGGTCTATGTTCTAAAGATCTTTCCGTCAACACTATCACTATCACTATCACAATGCGTTATTTGTTTTTCCAAAGCTAATTTTACCAGCCTTTTAACTCTGTGACTACTTATGATGGCCTTCTCTTTACAACTGCGGCCGCTAACACTTCCACTAATAAAACGCATACAAGAATATGCAGGTTCAGACGTGTCTGCTAGCAATTATGCTGTTTAGAGCCTGTGATAGTTCATGCTGTGTCTGCAAAACGTGACTGCTTTGGCGTATCACAGCAAAGTTTTATCACAAGGCCAGGGCAACCGGTGCCTGTTTAAATTTTTTAAAATTTTGAAGAAAGGGAACTTCATTCATAAAAATTGGTGGTAGATACATGCATAATTAGAAAAGTACAATATCGATCTGGTAATGGCACTGTGATGAAAAAAGTTTATCTTGACGAATGTGTTAAAGCATTCAGTTAGCTTTTTATATTATTATAAAGACAATTGTATAAATATAAATTATAAAGTTTATAATCTAAAAAAAATAAGGATATAAATAAAAGACAATAGTGCTATCAATACAAGTGAATTAACCTTAGCTGTTGGATGAACTGAAATAAAAGGTAAAAATTGGAGTAATGTAATGTAGTAAAAATATTCTGTGCGAACAGGTCTCTTACAAATTGTTTTATGTAAAAAAACTCTGAAGTTATTTCTATCTACGTGCCATTTATGAATATCTCTGATGAACTATAAAAGTCTAGACTTGTAAGGTATTTCTTCCTTACTATACCCTTTAAAAAAACCCGAACAACGGTCTTTATTAAGTAAAGTGATCCTTTCATGGCATCATGAGTAGAAAAGACGTTTGAATACACTTTTTGTTAAATTTGAATAAATGAATAAATTTGTTTGGCAATGAGGTATATAAATGTACTCTGTGCATATATTACTTCTAAAACATTGTTAAAAATATTCTATTCAGATTTTGATGGATCTCTGGAAAAAACGGTTTTTTGTAAAATAGGATAAATCTCTAATTTGATTTGATTTTTCTAGCTAGCCTGAATCAAAAATAAACAGTCAGTTTCTTCATTCCGCACTTATAGCCAGAGACGCAAGAACTGAGAGTCCCGTAAAATCACTTTCAGATCGTGTTACAAAGAATATTTTATTTATTAATTAGTAGTAGATATATTGGTGTTCGTACAAGATTTAGATATTGATTCATTTTGAATCGTTGAAGCAATTTGAATTTTGTTTCTTAAATAGTTTTCATTATATCCCTCTGCTACACTTGTCGATTTCTGCCTTGTTTCTTTAAATTGGTTATACTACCTCCATTATCAACTAATAGAGTGGCTGATCTCCTTCGTATTTGGGATGTGGCAATTTAAGAAATACCGCAATTTTCTAAACAAAATTTCCAAAAATGTGATATCAAAAAGTTGTATAATATATGTTACGATTTGGTAAAATAAAAATAATTTAAGAAGTGATGTGTTTGGTACATGTAGTAATAAATGTATTTTGTAGAAAAATGTTATTTTCTCCAGTATGGCAATGGTTCTATCAGTATCTGTTACAGAATTGAGATTGTTAATCACGAGCAATGTTTTCTTAACCTCTAAATTATTTAAGCTCATTTTACTAAATTCTTAACGCCGACAAACGTCTGTCTAATTATTAGCGCAACTTAAAATATCGAGAACAATTATTCAAAAGAAAGAAGGAATAATAAATTTAATATTTACTTTTATCATTAAGTAATATCATCAGCTTCTGGTAAGAATTTATTTAATTCTTTTTTATTTAAAATCTTAATTTTTTGTTTTGTAGCCAATGGCTTTTTTTATAAAAAACGCGATAACTTTTTAACATCGGCTTAAATCGAAATTATTTTTAATATAGATTATGGATTTAAGCATCGAGTAATTACTCCAGAGGCTTAACGGTTTTAAAGTTTTAGATTTTTCTAGTGAATATATAAGAATGAATTCTTTATTTAAAATAGTAACATTTCTGTCATTATACCATTTTTGGAATACATTCTAGATGATATTATATGTTTCTCTTGACTTTATTGACAACAGTTTATAAGTAGCCACTTAGAAGCTTCACTAATTTCATGTGGAATCATTTCGGCGACACTTTCACTAACATTTTCCATTTCTGGAATGGAAATTCGAAAACACATGAACAGAACAACAATAAAAATTTGTGTTCCTAAAGCCGCTCATAGATATTAAAAAGCATCTCAAAAATACACAAAATCGTACCGAAAGTACAAGAAAATACTACCGAAAAATTTACTTTCACTTTAATAAATAATAGAGAAAATTCGATTTTCGGAACAGCTGCAGAAAAAATTTTAAAATTGATTCGCAAAAAAATACAAAGTAAAAATAATTAAAATATAATTCATTTTAGAATTTCATTGAAAATGTATGTATACTTAAAATCATTATTGAACTTACCTTTAATGAATACACCCTGAGAATTATTTTATAACTCTATATATATATATATATATATATATATACTTTTTATTTGGTGCTCATTTCAATTTTTTTATTCCGCTTGTATTATATATTAGGTTAATCTCTAATTCAAGTTTTGCTAAAAGTACTGGTAAATTACTTTTGATTAATAAAGTTTATAAATCCCCACGTATTTTACAATATTTAAATTTAACAATTTAATAAAATCAAAATGATTCCCTTGAGCTCAGTTTAATATATACAAAACAAGGCCTACGATTTCTGAGTCACGAAACTTTTTCAAGCAAATAATGCTATATTGGTCCTAAAAAAACATTTTAATAAATTTGCCGGAACAAACCCCCAATAAATCAATCAAATGGTAAATGAAGGTCTTCAATATTTGAATAAAGAATTTTAATGTAACCATACCCTGAGGGCTCAGAACCCGAGTAACGTAATGTTTACTGTAAAAATGCCTCTATAATTTGATTTCGTAAGTAAACAAAATTATTCTAGTTTTTTAGAATGTCGTGATATTATATTTAAAAAGTAACAACAAATATATAAAGTTTTGTTGTAAAAAATGGTAAATGTATATATCTTACTATTATTTTGACGTGAAAGAAAAAGCATAAGATTTTGATAATATATCAAATCTCTCATCTTGTCAGGTTGGCATGAATAAAAATCTTGTTTAAACTGTTCTTTCTCTAATAAATCAACGAATTCCATATACCTCTAAAGACATACATTAATAGTTTATAACTTTATCTTGTTTTTCAATAGAATCCATATGCCCTTATATGGTTTGGCAAAAATTTATTATTCATGTAGTTGAAATATTTTTGATTATTTTGATTCATTTTTATGTATACCATCTAACTGCTGAAACTATTTTCAGAAAAATACCATAAATTTATAAAAACGTATGAGACAATACCAAAATTTAAAATTATGAACATTATTTTGTGTACATTCTCAAAAAAATGCCAAAAGAAACATAGTATAACAATGTTATTAATAGTTCTTACCTCAGTGTAGTCCAAAGTGGTACAAAAAAGGTCATTTTAATATAAGCAATAGATAAGTAGAATGCATTTATTTTGTATACAGGTAGTCTATGAGCATACGCATTATTACGAGACAACAAACAGGGTGATTCAATAAAGTTTTACATAGAAATAAAATATCTAGTATAAAATGTGATCTTACAAACATATCGAAAAGAAATTTAAACGCGCAGATTTTTGCGAAACGTTTAGAAGTTCTAATGACAAATCCTTAACATTTTCTAACACTTTTTATTGGACAAAAGTTAAACAGTAGTCAAAAATAATCTTAACCTCTTGAAATTGAGTTAGTCTATTCAGATTCCTATTATTAATTTTGTTAATAGCATAGAAAAGTTCGTTAAATTAGTTTTTTATGTTCAATCGTAAAGTAATTTGCAGTCGTTTACGATAGACTTAGCGAAACAATAATGATGGATCTATGGGAATACTCAAAAAGCAGTGATTTTACCAGAACTGAAATCATAGAATTGGACTATTAAACTTCTATCATCAAGACAGACTTATAAAAAAATTAAATAATTCTCAGCTTATCCAAAATCATATAATTTCATTGTCTACTCTGTCGAAAGCTTTAGAAAAATTCGTAAAAAGACCAACCAGTGCGCTTGCAATACACTGCGTAACACAATTTAAATAACTGTAGAGCTCCCTTTAACAGAGAAACAATGTGGAAGAAGTTTAATAGCATAAGTCTTGTAAAAAAGATTGTGAGGAACCGTAAGTTCAATACTATTTATGAAGTTTACTTAATACAGGGTGATTCATTAACGGTAACGAGCAGCCGTATGTCGGAAACTGTATATCCTCGAGAAAAAAATCCTTATAACAAAATCAGACAAAAAAATACTTAAAAGTAGTCCGTAGTTTTCCGCTAGGTGGCGGAATATATTACTTGCAAAACATAATTGGACTTTTTACAAAATGTGCTCTAATATAGTTAGTAAAAAATATCAATATTAGAAGCTAATGTCTTTATTCTACAACTTTTGTTCAAGTCATTTTTCTGTATTACCTATTGTTAAGTGGTGGGGGAAGTATACATTCGTTGACAGAAAAAAAATCTGTAACTGCCGTATGCCTGAACCGATTTTCATATTTCAGAAGTAAATAACATCAACACATTTATTCTTTCAATCAGCAACTAGATGGTGTTAGATAACACAGCTCTATTATGATTTTTTTTTGGAAATTTCTAATGCAATAGTGTAACTCAAACTAGCTTACAAAATTGCAAATAAGATGACTTATTGACCTGTTGAAATCGCAAGTTGATATGTAAGTTAGAAGAAAAATTATGTTGCTAAAATTATTTTGAGAACGAAATAATAAGTAAAAAATTCACAAAAATATTTATTAACATAAACAAAGAAACGTAATAAAAGGAGGATTACTCATAAAAAAATAAAATCACCTTCTAGCTAATTATTTTAAATACTCAAAAAGCTTACCATAATTTGCTATGCACAAATTCAGCCTTTCAGTAGTGGAATTAACACTCGATATTTATTTATGTGAAATTAGAGATGTATAAATAATTATTCTGATTAACGCAACTTGTTTATGGAAATCTAGTTAATTTTCAAAGGGATATTACCCTATTAACAATAGATTGGTTCTATTGGGATAAAATTTCTGGTGATGCGACATGAATCCACAATTAAGGCAGTTTCCTTTCTCATTTTGATTTCAGGTAGGTTGACCCTTTCCAATATAATTTCACTCCTAGTTTTTGACGAAAACTACTTGGAAATTACTTAGGACAAGTCAAGTTCTGGTAAAATGCTGAGAAGAGGAAGAAACTGGTGCGGTGCGTCGTTCATTCAAAATTCAGTCCTAATTTAAAAGTAGAGTAATAACTAATAACTCATTAATATGAAATATTTTTAATTTAATTTATTTAGGATCATAAATATAAAAAGATACATTATTATCACAAAGCTTCTTAAATGATATTCTCTCGACCAAGATTTCTCCTATCTAGCATTGTCAAGATTGACATACAATCGAAAGATTTATAATAAGCGTAAGTAACGTCATACCATAAACATTATAACCGATCATTATTAATGCTAGATAAGCGAATCTTTGGTCGAGAAAATATAATTTAAAAGCTTTGGAATACTGTGGAAATTACGATAAGTATAATTTATCTTTTTATATTTATTATGGATTAATTTCAAAAGTGAGGGTTGAAAAAATTAATTTAATTAATTTAGATCATACTGGCAAGCTGCCTGAGGGTATCCAGTAACAATTTGTTCTTTCTCGTTACTAAATCCTCGTTTAGATCGTCTTGTTTATATTTTTTATAAACTATGCATATTTCTTTGATCAATTTTGGATTATTGTTTAATGTATAAACATTTATAACATAACCCTAAATTGTGCATTTTGTATTACTTTATTACCCTAACCTTAGACTGTGCATTTTTTCGGTATTTATACTTTGTTAGTATTCGTTATGGTCCATAGAATAATCTAATTAAGTAAAAAACACATTTTCTTTAATATATTATGTTTTGTATTAATCACTGCATCTCGACATTTATGGCTTCTTTTAATTGGCTTTTCTTTATTGTAAACTAATTAATTAAAATTCTATAGGACCGCATTTTTCGCGAAAAAGTTCATGAAAGCGATCTAAAAGACTTTGTCTCCAGGGCACATTTCATTATAAAAATTATTAAAAGAAATTTTATCACCAATAACAAAGTATAGAATCTCTCATTCACCGTTTTACTATCTGTTTTTAATTTTATGTTGTTTATTATTTTGGGAAATAAAAACTATATCCTAGGAAAATGTTCGAGACTGGCTAAGAAAAGGTACGTGAAGTGTAATTTGTTTTTAACTTAAAAAACGTGTTAATGAATGTACTCGCTACACATTAAATAAGTCGTAAGTAAAATGTGGTCTTTAATACGTGAATAGTAGATCATTATTAAATTATTATTCAACGTAGCTTTGGTTGAAGTATACTTTTTTTGTTATATTTTTTTCAAGTAGGAATAGTCCTGGTTGTATCATGACTATAGCAAAATAGAGGATTCATGCTTCAAAACAAGCGTATATGGCAGTTAAGAAGGTTGGCTTACTAGACGAAAGTCTAAAAACAAAGTGAAAAAATATTTTTTTTACAATTTTTTTGTGGAAATATCGAGGCTATCAGGTAGCGCTTTGTTGAAAAAATAGAAAAAAAGATTACATCAAGAATATGTGCTCACTAATTTAAAAAGTTAATTATTTATTTACAATTATTTTTGGAAATCAATTCAAATTATTTTTGATCTTGATTGTTCCACCCCAACTTCCATTAGTTAATATTTTTATTATTTTAACAATCAGTCATAAACGTTTTTTTCAATAGTATTAAATAGTATATATTCATCAAAAAAGTAATCACTTAAGAACAATACTTGTATCAAATAATGTTATATGAGAACGGCGTAATTTAACATTAAAGTAATAATACGTTAATAATATGAAAAGTTTAGTAGGTTGGATTACTAAACGTAAGTATCTAACGATAAAATGAAAAAATATTTTTTTGGATTAATTTTAAATTTTACTAATTTTCTGTGTCAAAATCGAGCCTATCAAGAAGCGCCTTCTTAAACAAATGGAAAAAAGATTACATATAGTCTTATAGCCAAAATCATTCACCCGTGGAACGTTTGTTTTTGATCATACAAAATAATAAACATAGAAAAATTCAATTTTAGTATGCTGTTTTTTAAAGTTTGCTTTTTTTCAAATAAAATAGAAGAACTTTAGAAAGCTTTTTGTGTATTAAAAAAATAATTAAATATCAATGACTGGTACTAAGTTTTCTTCTATATTTTTTCCTCCAAGTTTCATAACCTTAATCCGCTTATTATTGATTATTCCTAAATTATCAAATTTTATTTTTATAGTCATACTCAATATCTGAATACAAATTGTATATTAACAATCAGCAACACATGATCATTGATCTAAAAAATTGATTATTGAACATTATTTTGGGAAAATTAATTCAAATTACTTTTGACACTGACTAAAGTAAAGTTTGTTAAACCCATACGAGTATTGGAAAAATTGATTTCAGGTGTGAAATAAAGATGCCTGGTAAGAAGTTGGGTCAATTGCTTGTAGCAGAGCTCAGAAGAGAGCTGGTAGAGCTAGATTTGGATAAAACAAGCAAAATGTCGTTAATACGTCGGCTACGTGAGTATTATTAAAGTCAAGGCATTGATCCTGAATCAGCAGAAGTCGAAGACCTCTCACAAGACATTTAACGCCCTTTCTCACAGTTACTGGCTTTTGCATCAAATCGTTACAATACAATAGTAATCAAATTTAAATATGGAAAGATAAAAAAACACTTATCTTGAATTTCCACAGTCTTCCAAAGCGTTTTAATATGTATTCTGGTCTACCTTATCATTATTAAGCAATATTCTTCTTTTTCTAAAAATATATTTGATTAGTATTATTTAGTTCAAAAGATGATCTAAGGTAATTGAATTTCCCAAGATTAGTTGTTCATTCAATACTGTATATTGAGGATATTTTAGATGTTTCTTTATTTCATATTCGTCCAAACAATCAAATTCTTCTTTCTTCAATGATCATTTTTTGTTCGTAATAATTTGTCTTTCTGAATATTCTGCAGCAGAAGTGCTTTGTTCATCTGCATTAATATGTAGATTCGTACCCATAACGACCACCACTATTTTCTCTTTCAATATTTACTAAAGTGTGTTTCCTTTCCAAATACCTTTTTAGAGTGTTTACTGATGACAGAGGTCACAAAACCAAGACTAATAAAAAACAAACATCAAACTATAATATGATATTTGTTTACTTCACTTGTCAACTATCAGTAATTGGAACAGAAGTATGAAAGCGAAATTATAAAACGGTCTAAATTACATGAAGTGTTATTCAGACTTCTTGAATAAGTAGCAAGAGTTGGTACAGTTTTAAAAATTTGCTCGGAAAATAGTGTTTTATATTAAAGCAATATTTTATTTAAGGTAGCATGAACAGTTACAATTTTAAAAACCTGCTCTGAAAAACAGAGGTCTTTGTTGCAGCTTTTCAACCGAAACAGGAATAGTTCATTGCAGCTTATTAAAAATTATCATTATACCCTTCTCTACATCTTATGGCATTTCCTGATCTCAACCTTCCACTACACAACAGACAAGATAACAGACTATTTTATAGGCAATGCCCTTAATATAATTATCGGTAACAGACTATTCTTTGTAAGCGTAAGTAGATATTTGAAAAAGAAAAGAATATTTTTAGTAGACAAACACCTTCCCGTATTACTAATAAAAACAACAATAAATATTTCTGTAGCTTATTGCATGAAATATTGATTATTATTTCTGATATGAGAAACTAGTTCATTTCTTCAAACGCACCTTTGTATGCTTTAGGTGCGAACGCAATCAGTACACCCTTTAATTATTATTTGTAAACGCCCCATTTCGTAAAAGGGCCGAACGGATATCTAACGTGGCCTAACAAATTTAATCAAACATAAATTGGGTAGAAGCAAATATGAAAGATATGTAAAATAAGCGAGGGCAAAAATCAATAACACATTTTCAACTACAGGGCTGTAACAAATATGGAACAAATTGAATTTAGCTAATCCTATTGGTTTATGATTAACTATAGATTAGATCGGTGAGATTTGGAACCTACTAGACAGCGGAGTCTTTGAAGATTTTAAATTGGAAGATATTTAGTGTTATTGAATATGACGATGCTTATAAAAAAGTCGAAAATATAAAAAAAAATATTGTAATGAACATTTTATTATACTAGGTAACCTCTTTTTTTGTAGATTCTCTTACACCTTTTTTATTTGTTACACTGTTCAATTACGTTAAATATTTATCCCGAAATATCCTTACTTGTAGGTAGCATTAGTTTTATGTAGTAAATATATAACATTTTAAATTTATTTTGAAGCTTTTTATCTCAGCTAAAATTTCGATTTTGTTTTTTCCTCAATTTTTAATCTCCATTTAATTAAATTAATCTAAGTAAATTGTTGACCGTCTCTAGAGATTAACCTTTAATCATCTCATTTCTCCTCAACCATATAACGCCTAAATAAATATAAAATATACAGTGTGGAACAGCCAAATGGAATACATTCATTTTTTTAATTATTGTGGATATCTGAAACACGTCAACTATTATGGAATATCTTGCAACGAAAAAAATTATCCCCTCATTCAACACCCTTCGAGTGACATTTCTAACCTCCAATTTTTTAAATGGGAAGTAGGGGCTTGTGATACATCATTTGAAAAACTCTTCATTCTCTATTCAAAAATGTTATTGTTTTCAGATTCATTACAAAACTTACCATTCAAACAAAAAAAATATCTGTTTGACGAAATTGGCTACAGCTCATTAAAAGTATTGCTGTTCAGTTTTTGATATAGTAAAAAACAAGAAAATATGTGAGTGTTAATGTCGACGCTATTCAAAATGCTCCCTCGAATGTCTTCGCAACATCCTAATCTTAAATAAAAATGTCTTCAACATCTAAGGAGTGATAGACCTAATCTCGTGCGTTATTCTTCTTCTTAAGTCAACTGAATTAAAGAACTAAAATAATATAATGGTGCTGGTCATTCTACCGATTCTCGCCTCCCTATCTACCGATTTAGAAATATTAATTCAAGGAAGGTACTGCCGGATACTGATTCCGTAATTTGGTGGTGTTCATCTTGCTTGAACTATGTCATATTTGCTGAAACTTCTGAGTTTGGTGGATCAGGCCAAAGTTGGCACATTATTTTGGAGCAGCGCTAAATAATTTTCTCCATTCAAATAGGAATCAATGAAAAAGAGACCAATGACATGGTTTCCAGCCTTTCTCTTCAACGAACTGAACGACATTCAATCAGGAACTTTTTGCTACACGACGTATATTATTAATATCATCAACTAATATTTTCAACTGCTTCACAGATATCTAACATGTTTTAAGAAAAATGATTTTCTTAAAACAATATAAAACAAAATGTATCTTCGACTTACCTCCCCTTCAGGAATTGACTACCTGTAAGTTACAATGGGTTTCGATACTGGTCTTCGTAAGATTCTATGTGTACTAGTTTGGACGTCGACTACACGAATTTTTTCATCTTTGGCAGGATATGTCTGGGATATCTTTCCTCTTTGTTAGTTATTTATTGGTTCATTTTGATCGACAGTATAACAATACTTTAATAGATCGGTTGTTTGCATGCCATTTAGAGTATTATATCAGAGTTACGTATTCTTGTATCCATATTTTCCAGAAGTAATTCGTTAATCACTATGCTGCCTTCCAAGAAGACAGACATAAGGTATAGATCAACTTCTGTAGTGGTAGTACAGGGAGTGGCAGTATACGATGCTCCAATTATGAAGTGAATGTTTTCAGTAATTTCATGATATTAACAAATCTAGGCTTTCCAAATATCTTGAAACAATACTTTTCCTTGAATTAAAATGTTTGCTAAAAATCCGAGAGAATCACACACTGACATAACTACCTTTAAAACGTCTTGTTTAAGTTAAAATTTCGGTATCAATCTTATGGAATACGGTTTTAAACTCGAAAGTATCCTTTTCTCAGTTCCAAAATACTCCTAAGATTTTCTCAGAAGCAGTATCTGAGTTTGGTTTCAGAGGTTTCCTTACTTTCAGGCCAAACAACATTCGGAATCTTCCTCACGAGTCCGATTTCATAATTGTTATTTGCTCGTCTCATAGTTTCATTATGAATAGATTCGGCTCATCTGTCTTCAGGTAATATTGACTTATTTCTTCCACTCGCGACCTCGTTTATTTCCCACATTTCTTTAACCAAATCGTGTCGTCTTTTATGTCTTGTAGAAGGTTTATATTACTCTTTTTGTCAATAAGGTTTATATGGTTTACGAACTGTGTATTAGTCTTATTATCAAATAAATTTCCATGAACAACCCATCCCAGTAACGCTTTTTTTAACTGCAGGATTATTCCAAGGGCCTGTTAGTATTTTTTTATTTACTAAAAATGACCAGATATCTTGTCCGATAATGATGTTGGCTGAGCTTTGCTTTGTATTTATACCTTTTATTGTAAAGCTAACCACTTCCGATTCAGTTTCTTCTCGAGTGAAGTCATTATTAGTCTACTGTATTGATGATGGCGGTATTGGAGTGGAAAAGTTAAGTTCAACACTAAGATCTTTTAGTAAATCAAAGCATAATTTTGCACGATGGCTACATTAAACACAAATTTTATGTAATTTAGACTCCACAAAAATTTTTACGTCTACCTCTACACTCTGTTCAGTATCTAGATTGCAATAAGTCAATAATTTGCTCAACATTTTGTGACGTGATGAATCAAGATTGACATATTTTCGTAGAATTACTCTTTAAACATTTCTGCAGTCCACATAGCTTTTCCTTATTGCTAAATTTACATTTCGTAGAACTTCTATACCGATGTTTAACATTTGGACACCATCAAAGGGTACAAGTCCTTTAGTATGGATTGTCTAACTAAATATTTAGGTATTTGAGAAAGAGATACTAATTCTAATTGAGGTTGGTTGGTAGTTGATTGCAAATTAGTACTACTAGTGTGTAACTCTAAATATCGCGGTTTATCCTCGTCCTTTTGGACTGTACTCGGGTTTTTATTCCCTAATCTATCAATTTTTCCACGTTTGTTTCTCTAAATTCCCAGATCGACGGGACATTAGACTATTTTCTTCCTCTACTATCTCCGCTACTTTAAGAGCAAATTGTAGATCTAATAGTTATTGTTATTTGTACAGCTGTTCTTGTTCCAATTCCTTTTTATGTATAGCATAGTATTTCTGCCAATCTGATTTTAGAAACTCGGATACTTCCACTTTTTGTGGATGCTATTGATTTTCTTTGATCCTCTTTTACAATCACAATGGTGTTGGCTCGACGCCGAATGTCTACAGCGGGGAGTGTGGTATTCATCAGTGCATCTGTCGTAGACTGTTACCTCGTTCTAATAGCTCTGACCCTTTCCATATAGTCGTTATTCTCTGGTCGTCTGCCATCGTTCACTTGATGGCTTAGCTGTGAAGAATGTAGTCGTCATATTTTCTTTCTTTTAATGGCTCGAGGAATGTCTTTTTCTCCATACTATCTTTAGTGAGAAGCTGTAAAATATTTCGTTTGACGCGTGTCTTGAAAATTCAACTATATGTCTATCTTCTGAGAAATTAGAATGAGTTTCCCAGCTTTACTATTTTTCTTAGGGCTGTTCTGTTAGGTTCAAGGACAAATTTAGTACTCAATAGCTGTAAAATATATCTTACTATCCCTATCGAAGAACTAATTTTATAGTTTCCAGCTCTTCAATGAAAGAAACTCAGTCAGTAACGTTTTGTGACAAGATGTATATTATACTCATTTACTGATATTATTAACTTCTTCAACAGATATCTAACACGTTTTAAAGAAAAAAAAATATACAGCATTTTCTTAAAACAATATAAAATAAAATTGTCTAACTCTGTATTACTACTGATTACTTCTTTTATTATTCTACTTTTACAACGAAAATGGCATTATTTACTATTTCAGGTAAAACTGCTAAACGTGAAATTCGCTGAGTATGCACACTAATACTATCACCAGTAATAACCTAACAATACAGCCAGATAATTAATGGAGATTAAACAGTGTTAACGATGCCAAGCAATAGTAATATCACTAAATCATAACGAGATAGGAATCCATGAATTTGCTCAGGTTGAATATGGCAATATTTGACGTAAATAAATTAAACTGTGTTAACATTTTATAGCCTAGTTAAAAGCATAATTGTATACAAAAGAATTTATTCAACATTTCTAAATTAGAGGTGCTACAAAAATAAGTTATATATAAGTTATAATCCATTTTATATCTTTAATTTAATTGATTCACAATGAGAAATAAGTAAAATTTTATTTTTATTTTTACTTTTAAATAAAGAGTCTACGATAGTACTACTTTTCATTTTTATCATTTATTCAGGTGAGTGGTGAAAGAACAGATAATGTGTTTGGGTGAAGTGAAAGAGAGGAAGATAAGTAGATTCAAATTGTTATAAAGAAAATAAAATTTATTTATACGCAGAGTTGAACACTAAAAAGGGTTCAATGTGATTTTTGGTAGTAATCACTAGTTTTCAAAAAAAAAATCTAAAACAAGGTAGATGAAATATTTCATTTATTATTATATTAAAACCTTAAATATTAACACCAGCTTGTGTAAAAGAATGTTAATTAATTTACTACTTAGAAAATTATTTGTTTTTCCAGTATGACAGCGCACCTCTACATTCTTCCCTAAAGCAATAATTTTTTAGGTAATATATTGAAAGAAGAGGCTTTATCGAATGGGTATCAAGATTCCTTAATTTAATAATCCTCAATTTCCTTTTGTAACGTTATTTAAGTAGCATGCCTCGTTGGTTGGAAAAATTAGATTTTTAAGAGTTTTGTCATATTTTAAATTTATTAGCAAATTGAGTTAATATTGACACAACAATTTTAAATAGTAATATAGCTAAATTCTCCATCATATTATCTTTTTAATGATATAGATACCACATATGGTACTTTCACTATTTAAAGGCGTTGGGAAAGTGAAAGGGATGTGGCTGATATGTACCATATATCTTTATTGAAAAATATATCTTCTTTCGATTAAAAACTGACTTGTTTTGCTATTTTTTAAAATTTGATGATTACTGCCAAATTTAATGATGGACTGGTTTCAGTGGTCTAATCTGTATTTGTATCTACAAAGTGGGCCCCTCAAGACAGTCCACCCTGATATTTGGCAGTATTAATTAGATTTTAAGATTATGCTAAAACGCGTAGATTTTATTACAAATGGGACACATATTCACGTTACAGACATCTGTCATGTGACAACCCCCTCCCTGCCACGTCTCCAACCCCTTAATTTTGAATAGGGATTATTCATTCAAATTTTGTTCTTCAAATATGTGTGCAAAATGGATGACGAACAGATAATTAGAACATGATTTGTTAAATTACTTACAAATCACTTTAATTAAATAAAATTAAAAAAATCACTTATCATTCAAGCTGGCCATCAGCAATTAACTGGAATTTTTTGCCACACACCTTAAAAATTAGATAAAAAAAATAATCAGGTTTCGTTTAAGACAACCATAGTTAAAATCTTCCAAACAAATTGAATAATTCGGAATATTTCCGAAAAACTCTTTTTACGTGCAAAATATTACTGAAAGCTTAAGCAACGCTTAGAAAGACTACAAAGTATACTTTATATATACAGGATTGGGATAAAGTATGGAACCAAGCAAATATCTTTAAAACGAAACGGACGATATTTATGAAATTTTGCAAGTAAGTGCAATGGGGCAAAATGCAGCTGATCTACATTTTTTGTTAAAAATATACCTCCGGTTTAACCGGAAATACCCGCAACTTTTTAAATTTAAATGGGACACTCTGTATATTTTTGAAAGACCTTGTTATTTCGAATTCGCATGTACTGGGTTTAGTGTAAAAAATCTATAAAAATGAGTAATACAGCACTTTAATAAACCACTTTTAAGTTTTTATACATTAGAGTAAAATACCATTTAGATAAACAAATTGATATTATTTGTATTAATAGAAAAAAATAAACGAGTACTATCTAGTAAGTAACTGTTGCCAAACTGTCAAACTGTAAATTACGGAAATAAATTGTACAATTAAGAATAATTCATTTAAGTGAAAAAGATTGTATTGAAATATTAATGATTATCGGTTATGGTGATCGATTCATAGAGTGGCCTGCTCGATCTCCTGATCTGAGCCCATTATCTTTTTTTCTTTGGGGTCATCTAAAATCACGTGTTTAAATTAAACGACCAACATGCTTGCAGGAATTGAGACAAAGAATTATTGATGAATGTGAACTAATACGTGGAGAAGTCTTGGAAAGAGTGACTCAAGAATTTGTTAATAGGCTGACATATTGTCAGGAGGTGAATGGAGAGAATTTTGAATATTTGAATTAATTTTGTTTAAATTATTATTCTCATTAGTTTAAACTAAATAAATTTTTTTATTCTACAACTATAAGTGAGATATTTCTCGTTTTTACAAATTATTTCCACTAAACCCAGTACGTTCAAATTCGAGAAATAACAAGCTCTTTCAAAATCTGCAAAAATATAACGGTATGCCATTTAAATTAAAAAGTTTAGGGTATTTCCGGTTAAACCGGAGGTATACTATTAACAAAAAATGTACATCAGATGAATTTTGGCCTATTGCACTTACCTAGAAAATTTCATAAATATCTTCCGCATCGTTTTAAAGATATTTACTTGGTTCCATACTTTATCCCAACCCTGTATAATAGCTCTGTCACAAAATTCTAGAGTAGCTAAGTTTGCTGACTATATACACTACTTGATGTTAATAAAAAGTATAAAAAATCAACTAGAAAGTTACTAGCAGCAAGCCTATAGAATAATCTGTAGGATTAAATTCAATGAGGTGAAACATATTCTGGTAAATTTGTTGAATAAAAATAAGTACCTTTCTCTACGTAATCATGCAGTGTAAGGACAGTAACCATTTATTGCTAATTATCTTAAATTAACCTTTGATGCTTATTTTTGTTGTAAAGTAAATATTAAGACGAAATAATCTGAATTATATCATAATTAAAAGCAGCATTATTTTCTACTTAAAAGAAACTGCAATTGAAGAAACACCAATCTCTTTCAGCAGAACTTTATTTAAGAATACTGATGAAGAAGGTTATTCATAGTTCTCTAATGTGACATAGTGGATTCACCAAATTAAAACTCAAAATCAATACTACAAATCATTTTTTAAATAAACTTAACAGACAACTAGTTTCGGTTAAAGAGCTGTCTTCAGATGCACAAAAATATTATTCAATTAATAAAACCAAGAAATCCGTAAAGTCACCCAACTTACCAATAGGAAGATGATATTATTTAATACGTAACATTATGAAAATTTAAAGTAATAGTAGTCATAAATGACAAGGTACAAAAGTTAACTATTAAGTTTTAAAAATTAAATTAATGAAAAATGAACAAATCTTAAACTTATTTAATTTTATTAGAAATTACAAACATTACAAAAGTGTGTCTTAGCCGTCTATAAGATGAAGACTGTAGGAAAACCACAGCTTAGTAATCCAACTGATTTCTTTAAAGAGGAAGAGAACTTCTAAAAGGGGAAGGATATGGAATAACAACAGTAAAATTTTCCCTATGAAAAAAGACTGAACAACAGAACAAGGAAGATGGAGAGGATCATTAAAGTAAGCTAACTGACCCAATAGCCAATTTGGCTCCGTTACCTTTTTTAGAACTAGAGTTTTAGTTTACTTCTCCACACTATTAGTGGGTTTTGATCCATTTCTAGTTTCCTTAAAGGTGTTTGGCCTAATTTCCTTATAACTTTTGGTTATGTCTGAACATATCTTTGGATGGGTTCACTAAGCACGCCTCTCCTACGATTCTTGTTTTGTTATTTTGATTAGGTTGGGCACATATAATACATTGTGCAATCCGACATAATTGAGAATCAATTTGTTTGAACTATTTTTTTTTGAATGGGCACTTTCATAGGCAAAATAAACAAATCAAATTTATAATAATTTACAATAGTTAAATAGAGAATCGATAACACTTTTCGTTCGTCCAGTATAAAAAATATTTGCAGTAGTTTTTACTAATAGAACATTTTATCTCGAAGTATTTTTTGTAACTCTTCTGTTTAAAATATGGAATATTATTAAATTGTATTGTATATTGTATACAAAATAACTATTATAACAATTTAATCCAAGTAATACACTCGAAACAATTCAACATTGTATTGAATTTGCTTAAATATAATACTTTGTTGGCAAAGGTAAAACGAATATTTTTTCAGGGAATAAGTCGACCGTATAATAACAAAAATAAAGATAAAGACAGTGGTAAGAATAGGACGGTTAGACACTTTTAGCAACTAGAGACACTTTGACGACAAAATTGCTTTTATTGATTGAACAAAGAAATATACCACAGAAATACATTTTCTGTCGTCGAGGTAGCCGAGGTTCTTCCATGAAACACTTGTTGAATAGAGAGGAAGTCTAACTTTAGATTTTTTTCATTTGAAATATTATCTTTATTTTAATTAGTAATACAAGTGTGTTTCTTTTAAGAATGACTTTTCAGTATTATTTACTGTACACAAGTTTTAATTTTAATTAGTTAATTATTTTTGCTGCTGAAATTAACCATAAATTCAGCGAGCGGGCAGTACAGGTCCGGTGTTTTATTGTTTTATAGGTATGTACCTATTGGTTATTTGGAAAATTGAACAATATGATTGTTCAATATTCAATACTGGCATTCACTAATGTTCTTAATTTTTGAAAATAGTATGTAAAGTTTATTTATTAAAAACATTTCCTGTTAGCAATGAAAAATCTAAAAAATTAAAAAAATTATAAATTAATAAAAAACACCTTATAATGTATAAATAAGACATCTAATTTTATTGATTACGGAAATAAAACGAATAATACAAATCTTTAGAAAGTAATGATAAAATATCTTTTACATTGTAATATAATTTTACATTAATTTTAATATATACATTAATTATCTGTGAGGTCAATATTGTTATCACTATCATCTGAGTTTTATTAAAAGTATTATTTACATAAAAATCTTCTACTATGATTACATGTAAGATTGAATCTTTCAAATGGGTTCGAATTTTTCAATCTAAAATTCAATGCATTATAGTACAGAAGTATTGACCGTAAGATATACATTATTTCGTCTAAATACGGATTTTAACTGATGCAATATGTACAAAGAGAGGGCCACTTTAAACAATACACCCTGATATCTGGCAGTATTCATTAGAATTTTAGAAAATGCTGAAACACGTCGATTTTTATTCCTAATAGGAAACATTTTCAAGATAGAGACATCTGTCATATGTCAACCTCTTCCTTCCACGTTTTTAATTCCTTAATTTTCAATAGTGATTGTACATTAGACTTTAATTAAATTAACACTTTTTTTACAAACATAGAGTTAATGTCGAAATAAAAGTCATTGATGATCATATAGCTGATCAGTCCAATGCAATACATTTCTAATAATGTGCTACAGATGGTATATTCCCTATTTAAAGTTAAGGTATTGGAGACGTGGAAGAGAGAGGCTTGACATATATGACAGATGTCTGTATCGTGAAAATGTGTCCCCTTTAGAACAAATATCGACATGTTTCAGCATTTGCTAAACATGAAGATAGAGTGTTTTCAGTGGTCCACTCTGTATATGTCTTCAATTGAATTGTGGAAGTCTTAAGTTTTTATGATCCATATTTGGCGTGTAATTTTTACAAAAATATTCTTTTTGCTAGTAAGACTTTCAATCAATTGTTATTTAGTAGTGCGTTCTCATTACAATTATTATATTAGGGCAAATATATGGCAGAAACTTACATGTAAACCACTCTTCAAATACTTCAGCTGTAGTGTCTTCATGGTAATCAAGAAGGAAACTTTAATATTCTTCGATTTAAAGAAAATGCATTTTGAATCTATCCATTTACAGTTCCGGCGTGTAATAAGGTAATTCCTTTATATTTATTTGCGTATATTTTTGTTAGAATCAACTCAACCTCTTGATGTGTTTCGTCCAAATATACAAAGATCTATTTTTGAATTCTATATTCTTTATTTTTTGTTAAATATTCTTAAATCATTTTTTACTGTGGGTACACTTTGCATTGCGTACATTTTGTAAATTGTACGCCGAATGAGATCTTTATTTAATCGTCCTAATTTCTTAAATACGCCATGATCACGCCTTTTTAAAAAACAATGTTTTTTTAATCAAAAAGTAGTTTCCTTGTTTTTCGGTGAGTGCAAGGAAAAGTTTTTAATAATTTGTTTGGTCTCTATAGGTAAATGTACCCTTATCGATGCTCTGCTAATGAACTATGTTCATTTAATAATACAGCATCATCAACAGATTCATTTAATACTACAACATCATCAACACTCTGTTATTGTTTCCACGTAATTAACACTTGTATCTTGCCTTAGTCGCCATTATTTTGTAACAATTAACTACCTTTTATACTCAATATGAAATTAAAACTAAAATTATTATAGAAATTTAAGATTTAAATACTTGACGTGATCAGTTATTTTTGCCTGGAAGTGCAAATACAAAATATTAAAAACCTATTATAATATTATATTCCTTAATGTAATTTTCATTTTATTAGCGTTATTAACCATACCGATCTTGATTTAGTTTTATATTATGAGTTCGTAAATCATTTCTTAACAATATTGTATTTGAACTGGGTTATTTATCTTTATCGAGGATTATACAATTAAAATATTGAACGGAGGATACCAGTTAGTTTTGGATATTCTACATATGAGACTCTCTGTTCCACAATTCTTTTAACTATAAAAATCTTTACTTACTCGCCTCTGAGTGACTTTTTAATCATCTTAATCATCAAAAAATTCTAACGAGAAAATATATGTAAACACACAGAAAGAAGCTTAAAAAAGATAGCCAGTGCAGTCGTTAACTAGAATAAATGTAAAAAGAAGGGAAACATTATAAAAATAATCTCTGAGATTAAAAAAGAACAACAATGACAGTAGATGCAAAAAAGAATAGCAACAAGAATTGGAACAACAAGAAGTAGAGCAACAAGAAAGTATGAAAAAGAGTCAGCCACGATCGAAAAGAAATGGGCGTCACCATAAAAAATAAGCAGAAAATCACAACTAGAATCAAGAGAGCTAAAGGCAAAACCAGAACCGAAAAATGCATTTCAAATATTAGAAAAACAGGTGGCCACACCTGCAAGCGAAACATAAGGAAATGAAAACGCTAACATCAGTATCAAAACCAAAGCGTAATTTTATACCACCTGTATTATAACAGGATTACAACAAGAATCTGGAAGAATAAAAATTAGAACCTAAATAAAATTCCGAATAAAGAATTCGAAAATTTATGTCAAATCCATGGAGCATATTTAAGATAAAAAAAGGACCCGAAAAATAGAATTATATCGTGTCACCAATGCAAGTCTATGACCACGAGGAAAGCAGTTGTAATATTAAACCAAGATAGATTAAATACGTGTGTACCGTGATTGCAAATGAAGAAAAGGTACGGGTCTTAACTACTCTATCGCATAAACTTCAAAGGAGACTACTCTGCTAAGTACTCCAAGTGCCCAGCACTGCTCCAATATTTAAAAAATCGAAATTAAAATTAAAATGGAAATGTAAGTTTAAGTGAAAATCACGTAATTAATCAAATATTATATTTCCAGATATAACAATAACCTAGAAAAAGTCTTGAGCAGTGCTAAATAATCATTTGGAACACTATTTATTTGAAAGTCAAAATGCCTTCTATCTTGAATGAGGGTTATAGGGCATTTGAGAGTAATTTTACTGCAGGACGTCATACCCTTTTCATCGTTGTATCGGAAAGCCAGTTTTTTGAAAAAATTCCAATTTTTATTGTAGGCTAGTTACCTTACTTCATCAGATTGGGTTATCTACTATACATTTTTTTCTAAAAAAATCGAAGGGAGAAAAACGCCCAATGAATTGTGTCTTCGAAAAATAACATTTGTGTCTAGTCTTGAAAATCTCTTTCTTTTCATCAAAATTCTATAAACCAAATGCAAAAGGATACAGCTGTAAATATGATAACAAAAGCATGATGCACCTTCGCTAAAACGCATATCTAAAAGTCAGAATTATAGCGGAGTAAACTCTGATTAATTACTCAAACTTAGTCTGGTTTCTACGTATCATTATCTCCACCTCACTAGTTGCAGCTCCAATTTTGTTTAAATATTTTTGTTATTGCAACTTTATGGAGGTAAGTGCTGATATCTTCGATCTAAAATTATGATCAAATAGATTGCTTTTCGCCAACATGTTAGTTCTGAAATTTTAGCTGATATTTCAACATTTTGTCTTGTAATGTATTAAACACATCGGTTTTTGGATCGTGTGATTGGATTTTTTCTTATCAATGCTTACGCCATTTATAGTAAGTACCTATATGGTCTGAAAATCATACTTTATTTCATATAAAGTATTTTCAAGCTAACTGTCATATTAGCAAGTAGTAACTTGCTCAGTGTACCTTAGTATGCTACTCGTATAGATGTAACTTAATGAGCGATAAGCAAATCATCAAAATAATGGTGGATAAATTCTGTCACCATGCTAGAAGAAAACCTCTCCTATCAGTATCATTGCTTTTTAGTCCAAAGGTACCTTAAAACAACAGCTTTGCGCATTATAAGGAAAAGATATATCATTTTTCCTTTCTCATGGAGAAGGATTTGACAAAATTTTTAATCGAAGTTTGTTATATACTTTATGCAGAATTCCGTCCATGATACTTAGGCATTTATTATCTGCAAGCGGTTTTTTTATTAATCACACTTAATGTGATAATAGTCTAATATATCAACCATGAATTTTTATATAAATATATTACAACTAGCTACTTATTACTAAACTAATCCAATGACGTTCTTTAGATTGTTCCACTGGTATTAATCTAACAATCATCTCACGTGTAGAATTCTCTACTTTGAGTTCAAATAGTATTGTCTTTTTCGGTTTTTAAAACATATGATGATAAAAATCGATCTTGTGCTTCTTAGCCAACCTTTTAATTTGTTCTTTAACCATTTGAATACCAAGTTCTCTATGTATGTATGTACTATGTACTATGGAGAATTAACCATTGTACCTAGATCTTTATTTTGAAATGGTTTTTTTATTTTGATGTGTTATCTTTTCCAAATTCCCACGGTTGTGTCATACAACCAAGTGGGTTTTAGTCATTAACACTGTCTAATAGACAGTCTGCAACCATCTAGCGCCTAGATCTTTACTAAATCGTCCTATTTCTTCACAGCAGTTATAGTATTTGAATGTAGGAAATTATTTATTTCCATCACTTCCTGGACTAGTATTCCCTCTAGCTCTTTTGTCATCTTAATTTCGTTTATACCCAATAGTCAATCTCTGCTTTAATTATGATAAGAGTAACTTGTTTCTCTATGATTCGTGTAAGTAGTAGGGAGTTTAATTCCATATCAGGTGGATTTGTCTTAATCTGTAACAACATGTACGGAAATTTTAAGATAGAACTAGAAAAAAGAATATATTAACCATATATAGTAAATTATTTACTACAAGAAATAATCTAAAGGTGGTTATTTATTTATCAATCTTAATATGGTTTATTTTAAGTTCCATTATTTTCTATTTTACTGCAATTTCCCCCGGTATTTCTTATATTACTTTTATCACTTATTTTGTTAGTGCAATGATGGGTAGATTGTTATAGTAAACTTGATTGTTTCTATCGTCAATATTAGAAGTTATTGTTGTGACTTATTTTTTCTGTAGGCTTATCGAGCATCTACAAAAAATCTTTAACTATTCACTTTATTATTATTTATCTCCTTTATCTTGTGTGAATCCACACTGATAAAGTTTTTTATATATCTTTTTGTGATCGATTTTGTTATTGAATATACAATATACCGAATTCAAAAAATAAATATGCAAATAATAAGAGAAACTGGATATTTATCCCGAACACGTGTGGCTAACTTGAAACATGTCCGATAATGCCTAGCAACTAATCCCTTTGCTGCATTTCCCTTGATGGACCATGGATATAGAAAAAAGGGAATCTGGAAAATGTCTAAAAGCGGCTTCATATGTGGGAAATGAGATAAAAGGGACTTTGGCTTTTGAGCTTACTCCGTGGACTAATAAAAACTACAAGAGAAGCTGCTTATTTTTGAAAATATATATATAAATCATCCCAAAGAGCAGAAGAATTTTATTCAACTTCTGTGAAATGTGTTTGAAAAAAATAAAATACTAGTCATTAAAGTTAAGTACCAAATATAAAAGGCTGCTTGTCATAATAATCAGTAAATGTTCTGACTTATATACAAAATTAAATTTGCCGGCGTCAACAATTTAAATCTTATTTAAATATAAATAGATAGATTTTTTATCTTCTTATATTACAATTTTCTAAGTCAGAACTTATCAAGTATGAATTATATTAGTGTTATGTTCAACCATTCAACATGGTATTAGTACTCGGTAAATGAATCTTCATTAAACCAATTGGGTCAGGTTTGTTTTTATACATATTATTATTATTATTATTATTATTATTATTATTAATATTAATACCATTATTTCACTCAAAGTGCCTTTCGGAAAACTAAAAATTATACAGTGTGGACCATGTACAAATTCTGACCAATAAATGATTATGAAAAGACGTTTAGTATTTAAAATCCTCGTTAAAAGTAAACAATGCAACTAAACAAGACTTGCGATTAGGCTCATATTAGCATAACCTCATTCTCTTTAACACTAGTTTTTTAAACCCTGATATTGTTTTGCTTCTAAATTTTGCCAATGACATAAATATTAAGTATACTAAAATTAAATCCAAGATGCCTTCCAGGTAAATACATCCACGAATTGTGCGTGCCTTTCAAATATCGACAAACTATACACTAAGCATTTGCGTTATATTGTGATACACTGTAAACACTATTTAAGGAATGCATAAAATACATTTAAGTAGATATTACAAATTCTTTCTATGGTTGTCACTTGATCACTAGGAAGCATGGAACCTCTAGATCACGTGCCGATCACGCAAGTATATTTTTTGACAACTGGCAGCTTGAATTTGAGTTAAGTATAAAATTTACTTTTCTTTCAAAATATTAATTGATTTTGGCTATAAGCATTATAGGTTGTTAATATTGTGGAAGAGTTTTCAAAAAATTAGAAAGATATAAGCGTTCCATTGAAACAAATTGGATACTGGTTATGCTAGACTTTGTGTATTATCCTGTATATTTTGATTTTCTAATTGAATTTAGAAGTTAACGTGTATCAGCGTTTTTCATAAATCTCTAAAATAACATCAAAAATAATTTTTCTTTTAAGAGACCAATTGCTATTACCATAGTATTCAATATATGCCACTCTCTATTGGACTATATAAAAAGTTACTCTTTAGTTTAATTAATCTCAGTAAATGCTACTTCGAAAGCTTAGTCATCGTCTCATTTAAAGAATTTTATAATGGTAACTTAGGTATTTATAGAGTATAATTGAAATAAATTCATATAACCTTCCTTAGTGTCCTCAATTTTTTGTGCAAATGAACCAATATAATTATACATATACGTTTCAATGAAAAACAAGATACCGTGATGCCTTAATTCATTTACAGTCTAATCTATTAGCAAATTTTTAAAATAAGAAGGAAAGTAGGTTTACTCAATTTTGCTTCAAAATTTTTAACTATTGCTTGCATTTTTTAGTAATACTTACACCGCATCGTAACTCTATAATAAAAATACAAATTCAATAAAAATATATCTTAGCATAAAGTTTAATAAATGCTCCATCCTCTTAAATTTACTACTTTTGTATAGACAGTAATAACTGTTCAATGAACGGTTATAGAAATTAAAAACATTTTACACATGCAACACTTTTATTTTGGAAAAAATATTTTCTTTTCTATTTAAAACTATTTATATATATATATATATATATATATATATATATATATATATTTATTTATAATAGCCTCAAAAGCTTTAGTTTGAAGTTATTGATGAATGGGAACAAAATCCCGGGTCCACTCGAATCCAGAAACTTACGAAGCATATTTCAGGTGAACAATGCAAACAATACCTGCGAATGGGTGGAAGAGCAAGAGAGGAGCCCTGGCCAGAGTCAATTATTTACCGAAATCATAACAGATCGACCCTTCGGAGATTTTGGAGGTCATTACTGTAGCCCAAGGCTCAGCCTGCCGGTGACACCATTCATGCCATTATCAGGAATTTTCAAATAAAGCCAATTTTCAATTGATTTCCTTTAATACAGTGAACAGAATTTGTGTTAGTTGAATTTTGGTTTATGGTATCGTTAGACAAAATTATTTGCTGAATATTAAATGACAATTGGGTAGTCACCGATATCATCAAATTTTAGATTACCCGGCACCTGTCATGTGGCTTTTTAAAACGCTAGACGCCTAAAACACTAAAAATTATGTTTTAGAATGTCACAAATTATAACTACTTAAGTTTCAAAAAAGGCGTTATTATACCAAAAACTAAAGAAATCGGTTTGCAATGAAATTAAATGAATAATGATTTTAACATCGGATTTTTGACATTTTCCAACTGTTTTGTGCGCAAATATTTCTTATAGATATACTTCATGTCGTTTTTTCCACAAACAAACCTTCTCTTTTTACCAATCTTTTTTTTGACTAATCGAGCATCTTGGTTTTGCCTTGTGGTTCCTTTTTACTTCAAGATTAATGAGAAGCTTCAATATTATTTATTTACTTTTTTGTGTAGGTATCCTAAGTGGAATAGTTGGGTTTGCTGCTTTTATTTTCAACCAGTCCTTCAGTAGAGCAAATGGCAAGTCTTGCAAGTAAATTCATTTTCCATTCAACTTGATCATTTTTATTGTGACTGGCAGTGAAAGTAATATGATTGTTGATTCCAGCTATTTCCAAAATTATAAAGAACCCAACGGATGATCAACTTCTGCATAATAGCTTTGGAGTATGAACATCAACCTTGTCCACTTCTGGACCTCGATGATTTGTAAAATGAAATGATATTTTAAAGCTTCTTAGCTCCTGTTCTTTGAGGACAACATAATCACGTTTTTGTTTCTCTTAAAAGGGTAGTTCGAACGAGCTTGAAAATCTTATTCGCCTAGATGTCGCTACCAGTATCGTTTACGAATTACTTAATTTGGTCATGCTTTGAGAGGCCCCCCGTCGAAACATTTGTTTAAATATGTACTTGAAATTATCTATTTCGTTTGATAGTTGCCTATAGAATTAAAATTAAAAAAATAGTTACAGACATGAATCATCCATCTTTAATTACCAAAGAGTTTACAAGTAATATAGATTGGTTATCTATTAGAAAATTTTACTTATACGTAATACTACTTTCAATAAACATAAAGCAAGTTCTGCTAATTGTGTAATTGAGGTGTAATATTATAAGTTTAAACATTTTCATTATCTTTTTTTACGTTAAACATACGCGTGCTAGCGAGCGTGAGCAACCACGAATATTGAATTTTGTTATTCTAACCGAATAAAAGACTCTATTTTCTCCACGACCAGAAATTTGTTTTTACGACGCCGCCATTTACATCTAATATTAACAGTTTTCACATCAATGGCTGTCGATATTGTTTAGAATGATTACGGAATATTCATTCCATCACTTGATATGAAAATACATGTAAAACACATAGGAAGCAAGTGTTTCAGAATAAATATTGTCTCTCAAGAGTAAGAATGTTTGCATTCTATTCATATATTAATAAAAATTATTTTGAATTATCATATTTCTTTAATGGTGGTGGAGAATTACTATTACAAAACTCATTTTGGCTACACCTCGAATAATTCTAAAATCATGTTGATAAAATGTCCTACCTATAGCCTACAATCTAAACTAAACAAATTTTAGGTATATCTTCTACATGAATAATGTGATGATCCCATTTATATCCCTCATTTCGATATATATATATATATATATATATATATATATATATATATCGCAGTTTAAATAAGGTAAAAATATATTTTATTTAAATTAAGCCATGTGTACTAATAATTATACAATTGTCTATATGGTTTTTTACATATCTAAAGAAATATCACATATAGGATTTTTAGTACAAATACCGTTGCACGTCGGGAGTGACGTACCTCTTTCGTCATAGTACTGCCAACTAATTAAAATTTCCCTAACTAAGATAAATCATACGAAAATTCACGAGGACTCATGAACGTAGTGACAGTACTAAAAAACCGAAAAAGTAATCGTAATTATTTTGATAATTTTAGAATTATTTCAATTATATTGGCTTATATACGTCTTATTCTTTATAATATAAAGTTTATAAATCATTATTATATGTTTAGTACTCAAAAAACCATAATTTACATTAAATAATTTTGAAATTTTCTACGCCCATGAGACTCGTATTTATGATGAAGAAATGACATTGTAGCGATTGGCATGCCTTGATGCGACGTTGTCGAGTATTTAGATTGAAATATTTCAACGATTTCTGACGTCCGGCCGTCAACCAGTTGTGTGTTTTCACCACGTTTTCGGTAATTTTATAATATTGTCTTTATTTTCTTGCTTTGCTAGATAGTTAACTGTGAAGTATCTTGAGTGTGAGGATCATATATTGTTCATATACGCTTCAATAAATTAATTTTTCATAATAATAAAGCTAAACAACATAACCTAACCTTACATTTTTGAAACTTCCTACATTCCTCAACAATTTAGACAAGCCGACAACACTGCAGGGTCGTGATCTCATAATTGATATATGACGTGCAACGGGATTTGTATTAAAAATCCTATAATCAACTGCAACTGTGCTTGATTGGATCTTGTCAAAAGAGGGCTAACAGCGCTAACGGATAAACCTTGAACTAAAAGCAGGCTGGGCATAGGCTAAATAATGGCCGGTAATTTTAAAATCACTAATTTCAGAAATCTTGACGCAGGCTCACTATTTCGCAATTGTTTGAAAAAATACAAAGAGATGATTTTTGTGATTTTTGAAAGTTCGCAAAAAATTAACCCTAAATTTAAAGTATTATTGGTTTACACAAATTACTACTTAGTAGTACCATTTTCATAATTTTTAAAATAGCTCCAATCTTCTAAGATCGCCACTAATCATTAAAAGATGGCGCAAAAATTCTCATTATGTTATTTTTGGTTGCATACATTTCTTACGGTGAACAATAAAAAATATTGAACTTGCTTTTTGCAACTTTTATCGATCGGGATTAATTTTATTTCTATTGATATGAAATTTTTTTCTTGTATCTTCACTTTTTACATTGTGTAAATTTTGTACGTAGGTATGTATCGATTGATTATGATAAATTAAATATGATTCATTATCGCCTCAAAAATAAATGTTTGTGATAAAAAATTACTAAAAATAAATTTCCAAGATTGACTGCGCTGTGCTCAGCAGACGCGCATTTTTTCTTAAAACGAGAATATACCTACTTTTTTATGATAGAAAATTTACCCATGATATAAAAAAAATGTTTCAGCCTATATTTCCCAAACGGGCTAGTTCCCAGTTCCTAGCGTTTCAAGGTTAACATCGCGCATGTGTTAAACGAACTATAAAAAACCACTATATTTTTTTGGAATTGGAATAAATTTATAACTTTCTGAATTCTACAATCCCTAAAACGGCGTTGCCAAATTGAAATAAAATTGTATCAAGACATGAGTTTTAAATTGACATTATATACTTGTTATTTAAGAACGATAGTTATTATAAACATGACTGTTAGTCACGAATTCCCTAGTTAATTAATTTTTAATTTCAAAAAACGTTTACAAGGTAGGGGTCGGTCGGTATATTTATATATTATGCTAATTATTATTATATTCCATATGTATATATTGACTCATAACTAATAAAAATAGGGGGGTAGAACGTTCAATTAAAAATTAGGGCTATATATTAATAGACTTCACTTGTTGTGAATATATTTTTTTTATGGCTATATACAAATTTTTTATTTTAAAATAAAAATATTTTTTATGTTCATTGGTCTTTTTTTTGTAATGGATAAAAAATTAAAAAAATTGGCATCAATGTGAAGAAACGCTAGTATTGTGTTATGATTTACTACAGGACACTTGAAGGTTTTTTAGCCTAATATAGGCATTTTCCCTTATGAAGCGGCGATCAAATAACTGACAAGAATTTATAATTATTCTTATCAGCTATTTATTCACACATTTATAGACAGTTGTCCACAAATCTTTACAGAACAAAATTATGTAAAGTTTTTTTAACTAGTTTTCGCATTTATCGCAGTACCTGCTTAAAATATTTTTAGTAAGCTTTTCTTTTTACAAATTCAGGGCCAATGGACCAATAAACCAATAAACACAAATGTTACTTTTGTGTTATGTTTGTAAGCAATAATGTTGAATGAACTAGATAGTGAAGAAATTCATCAAGATGATAAACGAAACAATGCTACCGAAATTGCAACAATTTTATAGGGAATCCATTACTCTAAAAATAGTACGAGATTGTATAAGGAGTGAAAAAAAATGCATTCTTCCCTATATTTAGGAAGCAATTATGTCATCCACCAACAATAGACTCTTTTTATTGTGAAGTGCTTATTCAGACGTCAGAAGGAACTTATAAATGGACAAATTGCACTGCAGAGTTAGTCAGTAAAAATCATTCGTAGTTGTTAGTATATATAATGTGTTTTTAAAGTTTTAATTGTATAATAAAGTAAAATTTTCTCACCCCCTCAAAAATATTCAAATTAAAAGACACCCTCTAATTAAAGTTTTATTTATTTAAATTCCTTAACATATTTAATGGCTTAATTGATTTAGATAATCTCAGATTATTACACGCCAACATAAATTTCCAGAACAATTACCTAGTGACCCCACGTGCAAATATTCCGATTAGTTATTATAAAGTTAGCAATTCTTTTAATAACATTGTAACAATGACGCCTAGAATGCAACAAGTAATTAAGATAAAAACTTCCATTCTTCAAGGAGATATTATAATACCTTATTCAAAAATGCAAACCTGTCAAATTCCGGAGTGTTTGACTACAGCAAAAGATGATTGTGCACTCACCACAATTATAAATAATTCTACCAGTAGCGTAACTTTAGATTTTTCTGAACCAATTACAGTTGAAAAATTTGAAGAAAAAAATATTCAACATTTGGGAATTCATAATAAGTCGGTTGTTAATAATCCAACAGATTTAAACAATATCAGAACTAATCATATGAATAAAGAAGAAAAAGAACAAACAATTAAATTATGTTTAGAATATCAAGATATTTTCTATAAAGAAGGGGAACTACTTACTTTTTCTAATAAGATAAGACACAACACTCGAACGACCGATGATATACCTGTGTATAGCAAAACCTATAGATACCCTTTTGTGTATAAACAAGAAGTAACAAATCAAACTAAAAAAATGCTAGATTCAAATATAATTAGACCTAGTAATAGCCCTTGGCGATCAAATATTTGGGTAATCCCAAAGAAGCTTAATAATTTAGGTGAAAGACACTATAGAGTAGTAATAGATTAAAGGAAACTAAATGAAAAACAATTGATGATAGATACCCGTTACCAAATATTACGGATTTATTAGATAAACTAGGAAAATGTCAATATTTTTCACATTGAAATCAATGAAAAAGATATTGAAAAAACCGCTTTTAGTACCGAAAATGGACATTACGAGTTTTTACGAATGCCTTTCGGCTTAGAAGAAGCGCCAGCTACCTTCCAATGAGTTACCGATAATGTTCTAAGAGGTCTACAAGATGAAACTTGTCTAGTATACCTTGATGACATTATCATATATTCGACTTCCCTTCAGGAACATATAGAAAAATTAGGTAAAGTATTTCAAAGATGAGAAGAAGCAAATTTTTGAGTACAGTTAACCAAATCCGAATTTCTTCGAAAAGAAGTAGCATATTTAGGCCATTTTGTAACCACAGATGGTGTTAAGCCTAATCCTGATAAAATTAAAGCCATTCAAAATTTTCCCATTCCAAAAACACCTAAACAAATTAAAGGATTTTTAGGATATTATAGACGTTTCATAAAAGAGTTTGCTAAAGTGACTAAACCTTTAACTAAGTGCCTCAAAAATGGAGCTAAAATTGAACTTAACGACGAATATTTAATATGCTTCGAAACTTGTAAAAATTTACTAATAAATGAACCAATACTTGAGTCTCCAATTTTAGCAAAACTTTTAACCTTACTACAGATGCATCTAATGTAGCTATAGGAACCGTACTTTCACAAGGGACCATAGGACCAGACTTACCTGTGGCTTACGCATCGAGAACATTGAAAATTTTTCGACAATAGAAAAATAATTGTTAGGAATTGTTTGTGCAGTAAAGCACTTCCGTCCTTATTTATAAGGGCGCAATTTTTTTATTACGGACCATAAACCCTTACAATGGCTATTTTCTCTAAAAGACCCCAATTTCAAACTTTTAAGATGGCGAATTACGTTAGAAGAATATGATTATCAAATATCCAAATGGGCTATCAAAAGCGATCAAAACCTGCAGATAATTAGACAACAAATGTCTGGTTCATTCGTCCAAATGCAACCAATATTCACACAATATCCACCATAACCAATTCCTGTGTCTTTCCTTCCAGACCAATGATATCAAAACCATCAAACATACCAACATATGGATGAACAGTCAACCACCAATACTGCTGGTGATGAACAAAAAACCATTAAGAAGTCCTCAAGTAGTAAAATCTAGAAAACAAACAAGAATAAGCGACTACTGGTTGCAGAAACCACTTGAAACAAAAAACAGTTATTCCAGTTTATCAGACGAAAATGATGAAAGTAAAGAAGAAGATAAAGACACAGATCAACAAAACAACTCAAAAGCTGAGCCCAAGCCGCCACCAATAACAATATATAAAGTAGGTGTAATACAACATATCCACGAACTACTTAAATCACAGATAGTAAATATACAATCAAAACCACCAATTACGAAACAATAAAAGTACAAATTTTTGAGGCTGAACACTTTAAAATATTGATCACAGAACTCGACATAAAAAACACACAATATCATACATTTAGACCAAAAAGCGAGAAAACATTCAGATTTATATTAAAAGGACTATATCAAGGAACAGATATCGACGACATAAAGGCAAGTCTTGCAGAACAAGGTCACGAAGCAGTGAAAATACATAATGTAAAACATCGTTCTTCAAAAACAACATTACCTATGTTTTACATTGATATTGTACCTAAGGAAAATAACAAACAAGTATACAACTTAGAAAAACTAGGAAACAGTATCGTCAAATGCGAACCGCCACAGACTAAAGGAATAGTTCCACAATGCACGAGATGTCAGAATTACGGACACACAAAAGCCTTTTGCAGTAAAATATTCAGATCAGATTAAATGCACAGACCTTCATGCACTCGAAAAACACGCGATGATAAAGTAAAATGCGTCAACTGTAATGGCGATCACCCAGCTAATTACAGAGGGTGCTTAGTCCACGAGCAATTACAGCAAAAACTATATCCAGCATTAAGGAAGAAAAGAAACATGCAACCACAAACTCAACCTAAAATGACAACAAATTCAACCAGGTATGACATATGCACAAGTAGCCAATAGCAATCAAATACAAACGAATTCTCTCTCATGGAGCAAATGGGAACAATGCTCAATTTGCTTACTACCGTCGTCAGTAAACTAGCTTAATGGAAGTACAATCAAAATATAAAATAGCTGTCTGGAATGCCAATGGCCTCCAGCAACATGCTGGAGAGCTTAAAACATAAATAAATAAACAAAATATTGACATAATGATGATCTCTGAGACACATTTCACAGACAAACACTACCTGCGGATTCCTAAATACAAATTTTACCATACAAAACATCCAGATGGTGGAGCACATGGAGGGATTGCCATAATCATACGTGATCCCATCAAACACTATGAAAGGGACAAATTCGTCAAGGACTATATACAAGCCACCAGTGTAACAATTGAGGAAGAACATGGACCAGTAACAATGTCTGTCATTTACTGTCAACCTAAGCACAACAACAAAAAAGAACACTTCCAGGGATATTTCAACACTTTGGGTAATAAATTCATTGCCGGGAGAGACTACAATTCGAAACACCCACTTTAGAGCTCAAGACTGACCCCAAAAGGCCGAGAATTAATGAAAGTGAGCAATTTACAACAAATATCTACTGGCGAACCAACATATTGGCCATCAGATAAAAACAAAATCCCAGATCCCATAGACTTTTGCGACACCAAAAATTGTAAAGCCGTATCATGCTTTGACTTATCATCTGACCACTCATCTGTGATAGTAACAATTTACGCAGAAATCTAAAACAAAGAAAAAAAACCTATACTGGATAATAATAAGACTAACTGGCCTCTATTCAGAAAAAAACTAGACAGCCTGATTTCTCTAAATCTGAGCTAATCATAGAAACAGCAGTAACGACCAAACAAAAAACATACAAGATGCAGCATGGTTTGCGACTCCTGATTGTGTGTCATCCCTAAGAGGAAACAATGTGTCTCCCACAATTAAGCAGAAAATTACAGAGAAAAGATAACTACGAAAAAAATGGCAACAATCAAGAACTGAAGAAAACAAGAAAAAACTTAATAAAGCAACAAAAGAGCTAAAAGAATTAATCTATGAAGAACAATACCAAGAAATTCAAGAATACCTAGAAAACCTAACTCCAACTGAAGCTACAGATTATTTGCTTTGGAAAGCCACAAGGAAACTCAAAAGGTCCCAACAATATAACTCACCCATTAAAAATGATGACAATAATTGGGCCAGGAACAATAAAGAGAAAGTTAAAGTCTTCGGCAAACACCTTACAAACGTATTTAAGCCCTTTCCTCCTGCACTAACCGAATTCCTAAATGTACCCTTCCAAATGGATCTACCCCTTAACAAATTTACGGCTAAACAAGTAAAAGAAACAATAAAGAAATAAATCAATAATAAAAAAGCAACCGGATTTGATCTAATCTCTAGAAAAAATTTACAAGAACTCTCAGATAAGTGCATAAAACTAATAACTTTTATATTTAATGGGATAACATGTATAAACTACTTTCCTATCACTTGGAAAGTGGCACAAATCATCATGATTCTCAAACCCGGCAAAAAGCCAGAAGAGGTGTCTTCCTACAGACCTATAAGCCTTCTACCAATGCTTTAAGTCTTTAAGAAGATGTATGTAAAAAGTCTAAAAATAATAATAAACGAAAGGGAAATAATCCCAGAACATCAATTTGGATTCCGGTACAAGCACGGAACAATAGAACAAGTGCATAGACTAGTCAATAAATAAAGACTTAAACGCCAGAAGATACTGTTCAGCTGCTTTCCTCGATATATCTGAAGCCTTTGACAAGATATGGCTTACAGGATTTCAAGTTAAACTAAAGAAGCTTCTACCTTACCTATACTTTCAGCTATTAAAATCATATCTGGCAGATAGACACTTCTTGGTGGTACAAGGAATCGAATACACTGAGATACATCTTATATTTTCAGGCGTTCCTCAAGGCAGCGTCCTTGGCCTAATACTATATCTCAAGTAATACCACGGTAGCAACATATGCAGACGACACTGCTATTCTGGCATCCTCGACAGATCCAACATCAGCCTCAAGAAATCTCCAAACTAACCTAAATATGATTCAGCACTGGTGAAAAATATGGAGCATTTCATTCATTTCAATAATTGTAAATTTAGACGAAGTTCCTATACTAGAACAAGAAAGATTAGAAGACAATGACATTAATGCCAATAATGATGATAGACCAGTTAACTCAGACAAAAACAACACCGTACATTCAAATTTTGATGAAAACCCCATAGTAAGTATTCCCATAGCCGACGTAAATTATGGCAAAAATCAGATAATAATAGATTCAGTACTTCCCTCACCTGCGAAACCAAAATTAAAAGTTCTGTTTGGTAACAAACAAAGATTTTATGTATAAATTTCAAAAAATAATACTGAAAATGATATTGTGAATTTTATAAAAGAATACATAGCACTTAAAGTTAAATATTACTGATATTTTGAAGATTCAAATTTATACGAAATCTTTTCGGTATGTTTACAAATACATCAAATTGATAAGATGTAATAAAAAATTAATAGATGTTCTAGATAACGAAGACATACATGACACAATCAAAAATTATCATGATGACAAATCGAATCACCGCGGAATAGAAGAAACTCTAAATCGAATCAAAGATAAATTCTATTGGCCTAATATGAAAAAAGCTATTCAAACCTTTATAAATGAATGTGAATTATGCCAACAGTGTAAATATGACCGGCACCCAGTTAAAATCCAAATGAACGTTACGCCCATAGCAACAAAACCTTTTGAAATAATACATATGGATACGTTTACATTCGAAAAGATCAAATTCCTGACAATAGCTGACAGTTTTTCTAAATACGATCAAGCATACTACATAAATGTCACTTCAGGCACTGAAGTAGCCGACAATCTAATAAAATTCTTTTCACACCACAGTATCCCAAAAGAAATAATTACAGATAATGGAACATAATTTAAAAATGCCGCTATAACAGAACTCTTATCACTCCATAAAATTAAAATTCATTTCTGCTCTCCTGATCAACCTCAATCGAAAGGAATTATAGAAAGATTTCATTCTACAATAATTGAACATTTAAGATTATTAAACATGCAAGGATTTTCAAGTACGGCAATGAAAGTAAAAATGACTTATGCTGTATTAACTTATAATAATAGAATACATTCAATGACAAAGTAAAAAGCATCAGATATAATCAAAGGGGACGTATTACTAACAATGACCCCATCAATTTAGAAATTGATAAAATAATGTTAAATGACTATGTGAATCAACATAAAGAACGAACTATATTATTATACTCAAAAATAAACGAAGATTTACGCGACCAGAAAAAAGATTAAATAGAAAAAATTAATGTAGGTCGGGAAGACCCTAAAATATTTGAACCTTACCCCAAGGTCTACATAATAAAAAATACCAAGCGTCAAAAAAGTGCGAATAAATTTCATGAGCCAATAGATATTAGGACAGTCAATAATAAACGTAAAACTACAACCACCTCCAAACATGGAAAAATTCATATGAGTAATATTAAACGTCCTCTTAAACGACTATACTCCTTCAATAATTTAACCAATTATTTTTAGGTTACCGCGCATCCTCGGAGCTCAAGAATCTATTACAATCAGAAACATCGAAGACAATCCAGGACTAATACCATTAAAACTAGGAACGAAAAAAGTAACTGATTATTATCACTCACTGATTTACTATCATGACTTAAATCCAATAATTAATGAAATCAACAAATTAAAGATAAAAATTACAAATTTAAATAAAATTATTCAACAACACTCAATATGGTTTACAAATATGTCACAATATTTAAAACTTCTGAAATTTTTAGAAAATAATATAGACTAAGTTATCAGAAATATTACCACATCCCCAAAGATTAACAAGAGGATTATTTAATGGTTTGGGATCAATATTTAAATCCATTACAGGTAATTTAGATGCCAGTGATGGAGAACGATATGAAAACTTGATTAGACAACTTCAAACAAACCAGAATAAACTACAAAAGTCAATTGTAACCCAAAATTTACTTGATCGATAAATCCAATAAAACTATAAATATTTTGAATGATAATCAGCAAATATTAGAGAATAAAATTACTTCAATAGAAACCATAGTGCAGAACCAAGATAATTTTTAACAAAGTACATTTATTAAGGATACCTTAATTGAATTAATCAATATGTTTGAAATAATAAATTAACCTTTACAACATATAGAAAATTCAATAACCGCGGCACGATTAAAAATTTTGCATCCCAGTATAATTATTATCAAAGAATTATACAAACTTTTAAAGGATATATTCAAAAACTGAAGGAAAAATCAAATACCTATTGAATTAACTCTAGATAATGTATTATTATTCAAAAACATTATAAAAGTATCTTGCTTTATTCTAAATAACAAAATAACTTTTATCGTGCATGTACCAGTCACATTGCCCCACGAATTTAACCTACATCACCTCTATCCTGTACAAAATAGGGTCAGTTTAAGGTAATTACTCCTCAAAATAAACGTATTATTCAGAATAAATTGTACTATTCATTTAGGAGTAAACTTTGCACCGAAGTATCTGAAAAAAGTTATATCTGCGAACCCGTCAGTCTTCAAGAAGCAAGCCATAACATTTATTGCGAAATTCAACTCCTCCGTCAGGAAGTCCCAGTCACTTGTCACCAGAGACTCATCACAATATCCTATCCGACAATCTAAAAGCTTGAGGAAACCAATAAATGGATTTTAATTTTGCCAAAAGTCAATACCGTAACTCTGAGCTGCAATTCTCAAGAAGAAACCATGCAACTGATTGGAACGCAGATGGCCACGATTCCCGTACATTGTAAACTTACCACCTTAGAAGAAACCATCCTGAATAATAACTTAATAGCTAATGAAAGACAACCTGTATTATTTCTACCCATTAGTGACCAGCGGCTAGGATAATCTGAGACAATATCCCATACTATCTTACAACGAATCAACCTGGATGATCTCCAATCCATTAGGGAAAACATCATCCATAATCAACCACAAATTCAAGCAGATATCATCCCTTTGGTAAACAGCACGTGGAGGATTGTTGTTTATCTCATTCTGATATTCGTTCTTATAATTTTGTTATACCGCAGGTGTTCAAAACAAACACGACAACGTCAAATCCAAAACGCTACCTTGGAGCTACAAGTCATTCATCTTCCTCTGTGACTTCGGAAGCCGAATCTTCGAGGGGAGGAATTATGTCATCCACCAACAATAGTCTTTTTATTGTAAAGTGCTTATTCAGACGTTAGAATTGCACTACAGAGTTAGTCAGTAAAAATCATTCGTAGTTGTTGTATATATAATCTGTTTTTAAAGTTTTAATTGTATAATAAAGTAAAATTTTAATTTTTTAGATAGAGAAGGTAAGAAAAATATTTTTTTTATTTTTCGATATTTTAAATTTAGAAATGAAATTGAATTGAAAAATTAGAAAAAAAATGTAGTTGTTTTTTTCTCAAATTTTTACGCCTGACTAGCAATTGTGTTTAATATTCTTTAGTTTATCATATTTAAAAAAAATAACAGATTGTTTGCAGTAACAAATAGAACTTTGGTTTTTTGAAAAATATTTTTTTCGTTTAATAATTAGATGTTCTATTTTTTAATTTTGCCGGTATATTCACAGTAGCAGTCAGTTTATGTTTAAATTGTTTTTCATCTTGGTGAATTTCTACGTTTTTTTCTTCAAATATGAACACGAAATACCAAAACAGAATTAGATTCTTTATTCTTATCTTTCTTATTATTATGATTCATTTAAATTTTAAACAATAATTAATTGTCGAATGGATATTCCTTTATTTAAAAATATAAAAAATTTTCGAAAGGAAAAGTAAGATATACAAAGAAATACGTGAGATATACAGAGAGTTTTGGAAAGAAAATGAACATATTTAAATTTTTTACATTTTGTGCGTATAATTTATACACAGATTGCAAAAAGTTAGTGATATTCACTGTGTTCAATGGCAGAAAGTCTTTGAAAGATAAGTGAAATTTTTACTAAAATATTAACTGCTGGGGGACTATGTTTTTATTTATGTTTATATTTTATTTTGTACTTAATTAGTAACTGGTTGGGAATAGGTTTTTGAAACTCTTAATAAAATGCAATTTTTGTTTTTGCCATATTTCCACGTAAAAATTAATTTCGCTCGGAGTGGCACAAATACGATAAGTGTAATTAAATTGGCCGTATTTTTATACATTTCTCGTTTACTTTTTAACAAAAATCCTATTTTAAAATCAAGTTGTGAACGTGATTTAGATACATTTAGTTTATGAATTCGAATTGCCGTCTCATCATTTCCAGCCCTAAGCATATAGCCGAGACAGTTCGTCATACGTTAAACAAGAAAAATAAGGATGGATGGATGGATGAATTTTGTCGTAAAAGTGAGGGAAAATGTGACTGGGGAAATAATAAATTTATTTCCTTGATGGTGTGGGATTTCTTTTTCGGGTACAAAATAAGTAGATCGATATTACTCACTTTGTTGAATTAGAGTGAAAGTGCTATTGACGTTTATGCCAGAAAAAAATAAATTTTATGGATTTTTCTCTTTTTGGGTGCTTATTTCAAACAGGATTTTCATGTATATGATAAAGTTTCCAATATATTTACCATTCACTGTAAAATAAATAATAAATACAATAAGTGGATAAATGATCATTTCACTGTCAGTGAAAATTATTACCAAGTGTCTCTTTAGCATGCCCTTGTTTATAAATATAAATTTATTCTTTTAATTTTAAATAATTTGTCAGTTCGATTTTAATAACTAGTAAAAAGGCCATTTTTAAAAGGTGAATAATTTGTTTTCAACTAAGTTTTTTTGACAAATTATACTCAAACGCAATTCAAATACAATGTGCTGGAAATTTGACATTTCCAACGGAAAATTAGACATGACCTCTAATTTGAATTTGAATTAGTACGCCGAAATTTTCCCTCTCACACCACCCCTCCCATTGCTTAAGTTCGCGTCATCCCTTCTCTTGCATCCTGTGGTGCTTGCGTCCCATTTGACGAGCCCACAAAGAATTTTGACATTTTATTTTTTTTATGTTTGACGTTTTATGTCATTATTTTTACTTTTTTGGTTATGTGCAATTGGTTTTTGGGCGACAACCATCTGGTCTCTTCTTTTTCAGTAATGACTAAGACATATTATTCCTTTTGAGAATCCTAGCAGGATTTTCCGTAGGAAGAGAAGACGAAGTAGGCGAGGTGATAGCAATTGATAAGCAATAACATAAATAAAAAATATAATACATTTTTTAAAAAAGTCTTAAGTTTTTCTAATAAACAAAACAAGTTACACCACACATCCTACAATATTAAATGTAAAATGGTTCAAAAACAACAACACGATGAGACTCATCATAAATATTGTTTTATAAAAGCGACTTTTTAAGAAATCATTTATAATTAATATAAAATGCCCCTTATTATTAAAATGAATACCGGCCTAATTGCTATTGGACTGACCCCGAAAATACAATTAGGGCATTAAACTTCAAACTTCATTCCTTATATTTATTTTACAGGATTCTAAAAACGCGTACACCTGAATATCTGCTGGATAAGATTAGGTTTCGAACTGACATCCATAATATAAATCTACGACATAGGAATTTGATTGATGTTCCTATGCATAATAAAGAACTATATAAGAGTTCCTTATTTACCAAATATCATCAATGAGTCATCTTCTGGATATCCCTAATTACACGCTTTCTGTCAATGCTTATAAGAAAAAATTTAAAAGGCGATTACTCGAGCATCAGTAAGCTTAACTTAACTTAATTTAACTTATTTAAATTATTTTACTTAGGTACTTTATTCTGTTTATGTCTTCGGTTATGTTAAATTTTCCATTGTAATCATAGGTATTACATCTTGTTAATGTTATGTAAAATGTTATTTGTGAGTATTATATTATTATAGTTTGTAGGTATATTATTAGTGTTCTGCATAGCATGGAAGAATTGGTTTTCGAACCTAATGCTATACACTTTTAGGTTATTTCTTTATTATGTTACTTTTGTTATTCTTGGCAAATAATAAATTATTATTATAATTATATATATATATATAAGTCAATAAGTCGAAAAGAGTCTTTCAAGCGTATCATACGTGTTTATATATCACGCAGAATTTTTGCTTAGTTCCTTGATTAAATTATACCACTCCCAGAACGTTTAATGCATTTATGTTTAGTTTCTTGTATATACTTCATTTTCACAGCTGCATAGCAGAAAATATACTATGATCTTGTTTTACTTAAGAACACCCTCCCTATATTTTCTTGTAAGAGCTGTCGTGGGGAAATACAATAATTAGTCGCTTCACAATGCAATACAATTCAATGGCGTTTGGACTTTATAGCACGTTTCAATGTCTGCAAAGGGTCTTCATAGTACTTTTGCCTTTATTGTGACTCCACCCTTGAGAAAGTGAACAAGCATAAGGTCCCTGCAATCGAAGAAAATGGTCATTACAAATTTACCGGAATCGTCTTTGAGTGATGTGCCCTTCTCAAATTCTTTGCACAGTAAGTAGACATGCGATAATGAATTTCGCGTGTTCCAGCTGCCTCAGCCACTAAAAAACCAACTACACCTCTCAGCTTTTCTTTGTTGAGCCTTATCCCTAAGAAGAACTCTTTTAAACTAATATATATAAATATGTATATTGTATAACGAAATTTTTAAAATCTTGGGAATGACGTATACATCATTGTAGAATACAGAAACAAATTTGATAACCGGTTTTTGAAGTTATTATTGTACAGAAAGAACAACATTATCAAATCCTTAAAAGTACCGCAAGGAAGTTTGTTTGAAATATTCCTATTTTTGCTCCTCATATATAGCCTTCTAATCTATACACAATTTTATTTTTTTTAGACCATACTGCCAGTATTTGGTTTTACATAATCTTCAAGAGGTTTCTAGTAGACCAGAATTTCCAAACAAAAATTAGTTTTAGATGGTTCGAGGCTAGATAAGACATTATAGCCGAACGAGCTTGAACATGTTATCCGCTAAGATATCACTATCAGTATCGTTTACGAATTATTTAACTTGTTAGTGATTGATAGTTGCCGAAAAGAATTCTACTTCTGTAATTACCTACATTTTTAGAGAATGGTTTAGAACAGTTCTCCATGATTTTCAGTCTCCTCTTTCTAATTCTAAAAAAAAAATTAATGTTTATTTTAGATTTTTAAATTTTAATCTTTGTTGTCTTTGCTTGAAATTGTATATTGACGACTTTGTTCATAATTTTTATTCCTTATAGAAGCCCTGATAATGAGCAGATAAAGGTGCTGATACCTTGGCCGATGAAGAATATTATTTTTCTTAAGTGGACCTAAACACACACAAATAATGTTTTCAAAAAATATCTTATCTAACATTTTTTCCATTCTTATTTATTATATTTTCTCCATATCCTCCCGTATTTTCTAGTCATCTATCTGTATCATTCCCTATTCTTGCATTCCAATCTCCCATGATTATTATTTCCTTTGGATCTTTCTTTTCTTTTCTTTTATTTCTTTAATAATTACTACTTTCAGTTAGGAAAGTATTATAAATTTCTAAAATAAAGTATAATTAGAATTTTTTAAAGAAGTTTTTTGTCGCAAATATATATTTTGTAATATATAGAACTATTTAATCTATTATTTCTCTAATATTTTCAATTTTCAAGTATTCAAATTGATTGTTATTTTTATAAATATTTTAATAATTATTAATTAAATATTTGTTTGTAATATCAAATAGAATCATGTTTACTATGTTTATTTTATGATACGTCACCCCGTATAAAAGATATACCATTTGTTTATTTTTACAAGAATGTGTTACTCATTCTGACATAAATTATGTCACCACTATCTGATGACATCGTATTAAAACTGCTGTATCCACAGTTTACCCCATGCGATGTTTCTTGGATAACAATTAGCCGGCGAGCGGCAGTCAGAATTTTGTATCTGTATTAAATAGTTGAAAATTAAATTTTCATATGCCAGCCGATCAGGATAAGGGAATATGAGCCCATTGACTATTTCTTTTAATAACGTAGACTGTAGCGAATTACCTTATATAGTTTTCCCCGAATATAATATTAAGCTTCTCGTTGATTCTGGTTCTACAAAGTCATTTTTAGACCCAAATATTGCTCAGAAGTTATTTCCCAAATTAATAAAATTTGATCCATTTATTCTATCTACAGTTTTTCAAAAATCATCATAAATACAGTGTTCAAATTCCTGCTTCGAAAATATTTCAACTTGACGAGGAAAAATGCTTTAAATTTTACTTGTTTAATTTTCACAATATTTTTAATGGCCTTATTGAAACAGACAACCTTAAAGCCCTTAAGGCTACTTTAAACTTTGACAATGGACTTCTAATTACGCCAAATGCAAAAATTAAACTAAATTTTCAACAAATAATTAATAACAATAATACCAATATTATCAATTTAGAGCCCCGCATGCAAAGGGTCATACAAGTAAAAACCTCGATAAAAAATGGCGAAATAATAATTCCATATCAAAAAATACATAATTGCGAGATTCCAGAAAGTTTAACGATCGCAAAAAACGGACGTGCTATAACAACAATATTAAATAACACAGAGTTCTTATCACTAGACCTGTCCAAACCGTTGTTACTAGATAAGTTCGACATGACTCTTGTGTCAGAATACAATATAAATAATTTTGATGACTCCATTAAAACTAATAAACTAGATTTAAGATAGATCCGCACTGATCATTTAAATAGTGAGGAAAAGAATTTAATTCTAAAATTATGTAACGAATATTCTGATATATTTCATCAGGAAAATATACCATTAAGTTTTACTAATAAAATAAAGCATAGCATTAGAACTACTGATGAGGTACCTATCTATACTAAATCGTATAGGTACCCATTTATTATTAGGCAAGAGGTAAACAATCAAATTAAAAAAATGTTAGGCGAAAATATTATTCGACCAAGTAACAGCGCCCTATTTGGGTAGTGCCCAAGCGTGGTCAGAAATGGAGGATTGTCGTCGATTATCGTAAGCTTAATGAAAAGACAATTGACGATAAATATCCACTACCCAATATTACTTACCTCTTAGATAAGGTAGGCAAATGTCAGTACTTTACAACCTTAGATTTAGTGAGTGGTTTTCACCAAATCGAAATGAATGAGAGTGATATCGAAAAAACAGCGTTTAACATGGAAAATGGGCATTATGAGTTTCTAAGAATGCCGTTTGAATTAAAAAATGCTCCGGCAACATTTCAAAGAATAATGGATAACATTCTTAGGGGAATTCAGAACGAAAAATATTTAGTTTATTTAGACGATATAATAATTTTTTCGACATCACTTCTAGAACATTTAGAAAATTTAAAATAATAAAATACTATTAGAAAAATCAGAATTCGTAACCCCCGATGAAGTTCGACCAAATCCCGATAAAATCAAGGCAATAAAAAATACTGAAAACCACTAAACAAATCAAGGAGTTCTTAGGATTATTAGGTTACTATAGATGGTTTATAAATAATTTCGAAAAAATTACAAAACCTCTTACTAAGTGCTTAAAAAAGGGCGCGAAAATCGAACACACTTTTGAATTTATAGAATGTTTCGAAACTTGTAAAAATTTATTAGTAAACGAATCGATATTGCAGTACCCGGATTTTTCCAAACCATTTAATTTAAGTACCGATTCCAGTAACGTAGCTTTAGGAGCAGTTTTGTCGCAAGGAACAATTGGATCGGACTTACCAGTGGCGTATGCATCGCGAACGCTAAATGACTCAGAGCGCAATTACTCTACAATCGAAAAAGAACTATTATGTATCGTTTGGGCTACCAAATATTTCAGGCCGTACCTGCATGGACGGCGATTCCGTATTATAACGGACCACGCCCCTTTACAATGGTTATTCTCCTTAAAAGATCCCTCTTCTAAATTGTTAAGGTGGAGGATAAAATTAAAAGAATTTGATTATACGCTTATTTATAAAAAAGGATCTTTAAATACCAACGCGGACGCCCTATGCCGAATCGAAATTCACACTAAAGTAACGGAAAAAATTTGGGATGACATTGACAAAATAATACACGACGTTGAAAACTCTAGGCAAGAATTGACTACACCAGACTCACCACCTCACTTCCTATATCAAGATGCTGCAGTCCTGACCTGGACAATATTTCAATTCTAGCTAACCCAGATCTAGACCTACTGCAAGCCGACGACGGTCATACAGTTCACTCAAATGCTGACGAAGACCCTATTGTGGGAATTCCTATAAGCGATACTCCCGTGAATAACGGTCAAAATCAGATAATTTTTGAATCAGTCTTTCATTCACCTGACAAACCGACAATTACGATAATATTTGAATGAAAACAAAAAATAACAGTAAAAATTTCAGATAATAACTTTGAACAGAACATAATAAATTTTGTTAAGGACTATGTCGCACCAAATGTACCTTATTATTTATATTTTGTAAAGGCCGACATGTATGAACCTTTCTGCGAAGTAATTAGAAAAAATTTTAAATGGCCCTCCTTAAAATTTAGAAAATGCAACAGTAAGCTAATCGATGTAACTAATAAATCAGATATTATAGAGACAATTAAGTGTTATCACGAAGGCAAAAGTAACCATAGAGGAATCGAGGAAACCACAAACCGAATAAAACCGATTTACTACTGGCCCAATTTAAAAGAATCTGTCCAAACGTATATAAATAATTGCGAAATTTATCAGAGATGTAAAGAGATGTAAATATGATAGGAACCCTGTTAAAGTGGAAATGAATATTACACCAACAGCTAGTAAACCGTTCGAAATTATTCATATTGATGTTTACACGATTGAAAACTCAAAATTTTTAACATTAATTGATACCTTTTCCAAATACGCACAGGCCTATTACTTAACAGTTGCAGATTCAACGGAAATTGCAAATCATCTTATAACATTTTTCTGTCACCACGGAATTCCAAATTTAATAATAGCGGACAACGGGACCGAATTCAAAAATTCTGTTATTACAGAGTTATTAGGCCTACATAACATAAAAATTCATTTTTGCTCTCCAAACCACCCACAATCAAATTCGCTTGTGGAAAGACTACACTCTACCCTAAACGAACATATTAGAATTCTCAATACGCGTGGCTTCATCAAAACGCCTACCCAAATGAAAATAAAATATGCCGTATTAGCTTATAATTTCACTATACATTCATCAACTAAACTAAAACCCATCGATATTATTAATGGCCACTTAAATAATGAAAACCCGTTTGACTTAAATTTAGAAACAACAAACAAACAATTATGTAAGCGAACATAAAGATTTGGTTAAAGAAATGTATTCAAAAATTAATGAAACGCTGGCCAACCAAAAGGAAAAAATTATAAATCAAATAAATAAAAATAGAGACCCATCAAAGTTATTCAAAGTAGGCGATGAAACCTATGTTAAAAGTTTTCTAAGGCAAAAAACCGCGAACAAATTTAATAAACCTACCGAAATAACTAATATAAATGAAAGCGGGAAAATAGTTAGTATGAGCTCGCAAGAAAAAGTTCATATGGACAACCTTAAAAGATCGCGGAAAAAGACATACGAATTCGAAAAAATAAAAGAATAAATAAATATTAATTTTTCAGGTTACCTATTGCGCTAGGCCTGCGGAAACGAGTCTCCTTCCAATAATTTAGGATTAATACCCCTTAAACTAGGCATGGCCAAAGTAGAGGAGTACCCCTACAAAATGATACATTTCATATGATCAAACCCCAATAATGTTAGAAATCGATAAGCTAGATATCAAATCGAAAAATATGTTAACTGTCGTAGGCACAAGTAATTATTCCAGGGGTATATCAAATTATTTAAAAATTTTAGAATTCACACAAGAAAAAGCACATTTAAAATTAAGAAACCTCTTGCCTCAACCACAACGAACTAAAAGAGGGCTAGTCGACGGCCTAGGATCAATTTTCAAATGCATTACTGGTAACCTTGACGCAGCTGATGGAGAAAAATATGAAAACTTAATAAACAATCTTCAGGAAAACCAAGAAAAATTAGCTTCCACATTAAAATCTCAGATTTCACTTTATGTTAATACTATCAAAAACTTTAATAATACGATTCAAAAAATAAGTCATAACGAAAAATTATTAGAGTCAAAACTAATGCAAGTGGGAATGATGGTTAACTCAGTTCTTTAAAGAGAAAATTCATTTTTTATAAAAGACGTAATAAAATCAAATTATTAATATGTTCGAAATCATAATATCTATATTACAAGATTTAGAAAATTCTAGTCAGCAATTGTGACAAAACCGAAAGTATTAATAAGTGTGCAAGATGTTCAAAATTCTCGAACTACTTTTGCTCAAAAGAATTTCTTCAAATCCTCAAACAAAAACAACAATACCAATACACCAATTTGGGAAAACATTAGTTATAGAGCAGTACCACAGAATCGTCAAAAGCACTATTATAAATATCGAAGAAAAGAAACTATGTACACTGCCTTTTCATACATCGAGCAAGCGTGTAATCGTGATGATATTCTATAATAAATTAAATCGTCCTTCCCTTAAATTAAAATCATATCTCACAGACCGATACTTTCAAGTAAAATTAAACACACACCCACACAATACCATCCTATAAAATCAAGCGTCCTTCAAGGAAATATCCTAGAACTCCTTCTATATTTAATCTTTAAACTAACATTCCTACTACAAATACTACCACAATCGCCAGGTTTACGGATGACATTGCTCTACTTATTTCCACCTTACAACGTGGAGTATACAAAATAAGTCTTTTATAGGCTTTGGAAGCAGCAAACTATTTCTTGTAAACTACTCTTGTTATCTACAAATGTGTAGCAAGTGCAAAGATTCTATAGAGCCTTGTAGAGGATATTGAATGATTATGTACTACGTAGGATCCTGTAGCCACATTTTCCAGAGGTTTGTATTTGTAAAAATACAAATTCAATTCAGTTTTTGGGGTGTTTCTCTAGATAAGTAAAATAAATTTTATTTTAACCAAAAAATTAATAAAAATCCCTCAGATACCCCCAAAACGGTCATAAATTATACTTTGAATGTTACATTTTGGTAGTACAATTGTCTGCAGAAAAATAAAAACTAGATGAGAAGATTCAGTTTTTTCTGTCCTTTCGATACACAGGGTGTTGAATTTTGGAAAAACGAATTTTTAAATGTTTTGTTAAGCCGGTTTCGGATTTTCTTTTTTTCTCCGAAAGAAATAGGCCAAATTAACAAAATACCCTATATCTCAGTTATAAATGGTGGAAGATCTATTAAATATAGGTTATGTGGAACCACCAAAGTGAGGCTCATCTACAGTTAAAGTTAGGCCTTTTCTCAATTAATCACCCTGTATTACAGCCAACAAACACCGAATAAACCTAAAAGTACAACAATTCAATCAAATATACTGTGAATGATTTTCAACGCACCATGGTACATTAGATAAAACCAATGTAGTATACTGTATAGGTTGTATTAATTGGGATAAAAAATATATAGGTACCACTTCAAGGCCACTTAAAGAAGAAGAATTACCTCATATAAAAGTAACATTCGTAATAACAAAAATACATGTGCTTTAACAAATCATGTCCTGAATTTAGGACATCATCCTGATTACACCAACACTAAAGCATTGGAAGTAGAAAAAATTACTTTAAAAGATTATTTTTAGAAATGACAAATATAAAAAGCGAACTTATCGCAATGGACTTAAAAACTGATATCCAAGGTATAAATATCATTTACTCCAAGATATTACACTTGGATGATCAATTTCTACAAAACAAATAAATAAAAAATAATATCACTAATAATATTTCTGATAATTCTTTTTAAAATAAAAAAAAAATATTATAAGACTAATAAGAGTTTGTGTCCCATAAAAAACGATGATATCCTTGAAAAAATGATGGAACACACCCTCTTATTATTCTGGTTAAATTCCACAACCGAATACTTGGCAAATATTTGGGTCTGTTTAATAAATATTATAATATTAGTCGAAAAATATTTTTTTTATATATTTTAGATTTATTAATTATTTTCATATTAATATATAAAATTAAAATTCATATGTCTGCATTTTAAAAATCTAAAAATCTAATACATAAGTAATCCAAATTTATCGCCTACTACACAAACTTTAAACATAGAACTAAAAGATGATGTATATTTAAGGTCAAATGTCAAAATAATTTTGAATTTGACATTATTATTTCATTCTTTCAAATAGTTCCTCTGAACGGTAAAAATTAAAAAATTATATTTATTTTATAGAAAATTTTTCTTCAGTGTTCTACATTGATGTATAGTTATAGAAAAAACAATCTCAAACACTGTAAGTAAAAATATTACAATTTGATATATTTATGTAATATTTAATATCTTGTAGAATGACTGACGAAGGAATAAAGATTTTCCGAAAGCTCTCATATTAAGTGAAAAGTGTTTCTGAATGTTTACCCATTAAAAAATTAGCTGCATCCCCAAGATTTTAAAAATGTCCTTATATATATATGTATATATATAATAGGGACACTTTTCCTTATTTTAAGTTTTGAAAATTAGCTTCATAGACAGTTTCGATGTTCTTACTTTTTATAATTTTTCTAGTCTAACCTTTAACGCAAGTTTTATAAGAAACAAAAGACTAAGTAGATCTTAAAAAATATTTTTGTAAAATAATATAATCTAAGATGGTAGCGGCATTACTAATTCATAATGGTAATTTATATACAATATTTGATTTATTAAATTGTATACAGGGATGGGATAAAGTATGGAACCAAGTAAATATCTTTAAACTGAAACGTAAATACCCTCAACTTTTTTAATTTAAATGAGACATCCTGTAGATTTTTACAGATTCTCGAATTTGTGCATATTGGGTTTAGTGAAAATATTTTGTAAAAACGAAAAATAACTCACTTTTAGTTGTAGAATAAGTAAATTTATTTACTTTAGACTAATGAGAATAATAATTTAAAGAAAATTAATTCAAATATTCAAAATTCTCTCCATTCACCTCCTGACAATATGTCAGCCTATTAACAAATTATTGAGTCACTCTTTCAAGACTTCCACGTATTAGTTCATATTCATCAATAATTCTTTGTCTCAATTTCTGCAAACATGTTGGTCGTTTAACGTAAATTAGTGATTTTAGATAACCCCAAAGACAAAAATATAATGGGCTTAGAGGAGAACGAGCAGGCCACTCTATGAATCCTCTACGTCCAATCCATTGATTTGGAAAATTCGCATCCAGAAAATCCCTAATCGGTCTATCAGAGTGGGGAGGTGCTCCATCTTGTTGAAACCAAACATTTTGTGGTAACTGCCCATTCTGTTGAAGTGCAGGAATAATTTCGTTATTCAGTAAATCTAAGTACTTGTCACCATTCAAGTTTCCGTCTATAAAAAATGAGCCTATAAACCTATTTTCGACAATTCCCATCCAAACTTCTGTGGGTGCTGGGTTTGTGCTTCATGAATCCAATGAGGATTTTCATTTGACCAATATATATCTTGAGTTATGGCGGTTAACTGTTCCATTTAAACAAAAAGTTGCCTCATCCGAAAATACTACATTAGATGCAAAATATTCGTCGACATTACAGATATTTATAAGTGGTTGGCAAAACTCCAACCGTCAGTCAAAATCATCGTCTGACAATTCTTGAACCAATTGTATCTTATACGAATGATACTTTTCTCTCTTCAATATCAATGGTTTAGTGCCAATATTGTGGTAGAATTTTGAGGTGATTCCTCTAAATCAATTGCACTGTTGACTAATAGTTTCCATCGTTGCGGTCTGCGGTTTTCCAGGTTTTGGCAAATTTTTGACCATCTCAGTTGTATTAAAACGTTGTAATGTTTTAGTAACTGTTCAACGTGATATGGGATTTTTTTCAGGATGCAAATCATTAAAAATATGGCACACTTCTTCATGAGTTCTAACAGGATCACCATAACCGATTATCATTAATATTTCAATACGATCTTTTTCACTTAAATGAACCATTCTTAATCGTACAATTAATTTTCGTAAATTACAATTTGACAGTTTGGCAACAGTTACCTACTAGATAGTACTCCTTTATTTCTTACTATTAATACAACAATATCAATTTGTTTATCTAAATGGAATTTTACTCTAATGTATAAAAACTTAAAAGTGGTTTATTAAAGTGCTGTGTTACTCGTTTTTACAGATTTTTTACACTAAACCAAGTATACTCGAATTCGAAATAACAAGATCTTTCAAAATCTGCAAAAATATACAGAGTGTCCCATTTAAATATAAAAAGTTGAGGGTATTTCCGGTTAAACCGGAAGTATATTTTTAACAAAAAATTGTAGATCAACTGCATTTTGCCCCATTGCACTTACTTGCAAAATTTCATAAATATCGTCCGTTTCGTTTTAAAGATAATTACTTGGTTCCATACTTTATCCCAACCATGTACATATAAAGTAAACTTTGTAATCTTTCTAAACGTTGCTTAAGCTTTCAGTAACATTTTGCACGTAAAAAGAGATTAATGTTTTTCGGAAATATTCCGAATTAATCAAATTGTTTGGAAGATGGATCCAAACCTTTAATGGGAAGCTAGCATAGACCATTTAAGACCAATTTAACTATGGTTGTCTTAAACGAAATCTGACTATTTTTTTTATCTAATTTTTAAGGTGAGTGGCATTTTGCCCCATTGTACTTTTCATTTCATTTCATAAATATCATCCGCATTTTAAAGTTATTTACTTGGTTCCATACATTATCCCAACTCCGTATAATACCTACAAAAACTGTAGCTATATAACAATATACATTTTTCAATAATTTATGGCAATACTGTTAACAGATGTGAATATCGGCTAGTACTGAAATTTAAAACAGGACTAAGGTAAAATATTTTTGTATAATTAATTTGGGTCTGTATAAATTGCAATTTTCAATAATATGTTTTTATTCCTGCATTCCAACCGTAGCTCTAATTTTCAATTCATCATGGAGTGATTATTGATTAACGAATCGTAAACTAAACTGTACAATATTAAATTACGATCAACAAGTCAGCATATGCAAATAGCCTAAAATAGCATTATTTTTCCGATTGAATGATTATTATTGCATTCTGATTCTACAGAAACTAATCAAAAAAATTCCTATATAATAAAATAATAACAGTTAACTACAACGTAATATATATATATATATAATATATATATAAAGAGTAGCATACTTGTAGCGTTAGAACGTTAAAAAAAATTTAATATATATTATTTTGTGTCGATTACGCACATATTTTTATATTTTTGATTAACTTGAATGTAATAAGATAAGAATATAAATATTTAAAAAATATTTTTTTCTTATTCCTTACAAAAATTGGGGAATCCAATTAAAATGATATATATAACCATTAAGATCGTTGTTTATATCCCCACTCCCAAAGATCGCTAAAAGACTGGATTGGAAATAGTCGCACAAATGACCTTGGTCGAGATAGTCCAGGGAAGCATTAAACGGACGCACATGACATCAAATTTTTGATCAAAGAAATGGTGACGGAAAAGGTAAATAGATGAGCGCCGCGCTCACCGTGAGATTATTTTCACGGCTGTCCGCTTGAGTTTGATTTGAGTATATTTTATAACATATAAATATATTTTTATTTTTCTGGTGGAAATATAAACATTTTAAAACTATTTACTTTATTATTCACGTGTTTGGCAAAATAATTAAATAACTAAATAGAAAAGGATCCTGTACAAAAAAAATAACAATAACAACAAAAAAAACATCTTTATTGGTTTTAAACCAAAGTCTTTCTACCCAATTAATATAAGTTTATTTAATGTCCTAAAAAATGCTATTAAAAAATATAAAAAAGATAAATTATACTTATTTTTTTGATATTTATTATGGATAAATTCCACAAAGAAAGGGTTGAAACAATTTATGTAAATGCTCTTAAAGTCTTTCACTGACCCTACAGTATCGCGAATAGCATAGCAGAAAATCAATTTCAAAGTCAATTTTAATTAACCCTATGGCAAAATTCCCAGTACACATAGTATATATAGTCAATTAAATATTTATATTAAATATCAGCATTTTATAATAATAGAAATATTTATTGGCAGCCAAATTTAATTATCATATTAAATTAATAATAGAAAATAAAATATTAATTATGTCTAAAATTTGAAAATTTTAATGAACAGTAACATTCCATGTGTAATCAAAATTTAAATAGAAATTCAAATAAATCATACGTTTTCCACTCTTGGTAATATTATTAGTTAGATACAAAAAAATAGATGATAAAAGGTCAACGTTCAGGTTCTCTTAATTGGGTTAGCATTTTTTAACTTTTTGGTAGATTTTTTTATTTTATTTATTTTATGTAAAACTGATGCAGTATAACTAATAAAATTGACCTAAAGTTATGCCCCAAAAAAGAAATTTGTACTTTGTGAGGGTAAAGGTTGGATTATATTTATCTGAGGATTAAAAACTCCAGGTAAAAACCTATGTAAAACAGTAAAACATCTACAAAGATCGTGGTAAATTAGAAATGTATGCACTACTTTTCAGAAATAAAATTTCCATAATGGAAAGCGACCCATACTGGAAAATGCTTGAATTTCAAAAACAATCATCCGATTTCCACAAAGACGGAGATGGTAGATCAAATTAAAGTTATCTGTGGCGAAAAATTGATATTAATAGTTAATCGGAAATTTAATAAAATAGGAGAGAATCGGTTTAGTTGAAGAAAATCTAGTAAGTTATAAATACATTTGCAATGAAAAAAATCTCTGGTTTGTTGGTTGGAAGTTGACTGATTCGTAAGTAACAAACGGAGAAATACAAGAACGCGTGCCTCCGTAATACCATTTTCATTTTTAGGATACCACAAAACAATAATGCATAAAGGCTAGACACACCTTATATACAAAAAATTATTTGATTTTTATTCACTTAAAGAGCGAAAATCTTCTAACTAATGTTAGAGGGAGGATAGTCTTTCAGTGTGTTACATTTTTTTACGTAGGGAGAGGAGCTAAAAAAGCTAAATCACTATTAAATGTTAAACAGCAGCATGTTTCCCATTCTTATACAAAAAAAATTGCTACATGTTTGGATAGAACTCCTGGATTTTTTTATGAGTATCACCTTACAGTAGCGCAACCAACAAAAATATATATGTGAACAGTGTACGACCAAAGTTTAAAACATCGCCATTTGATTTTCATTTCTCGCGTTGAACGAATTAAATTTGATAGTTACAGATAATTATATTATTTAAACCACACTTTTATTTGAACTCACCTTGAAATTATGTTATCGATTGCATCTCACATTAAGTTGTAGGTATATTTTAAGCAAAGATCTTCTACGCATCTTTTGGACATTATCATTTAAATTGTAAAATATATCTTAGCGTAACTACGCTAACTAGAATTACAGAAATGAAGTAAGCTAATGACTTACTCGATGTTTTTAAAACTGGTTTTACTATTTCTTTAGTCAATTACCACAATACTCACAATATTTGCTGTACCGCAACTCATTTCAAATTTCAAAATCTCGGGATTCTCAAATAAATAACATGTTTGAAAAAATTTGATTGTTGAATTAATATTATTTGTAGATTACCAGTAACTTATATTTTTTAAACATATTACACTTCTAAATCTAATTCTATCTACATTTGATCAATTACTAATTTCCTCTTCATCTTTACAAGTAGGTGGTTTTCGATATCAATTTCATTGAAAATTATTTTCTGAGATTAAAAAAGAAAATAAAGTGCAGGTGGCTCAGAAGCATTACATGACGTCCTATGCTTTGTTACAAATCTTCTGCGTTCACTGTTATATTATACCGAAATTTAAATTAAGATTAAGATTCATTTACATTTTATGTGTGTCCAGTGTTTAATGTTTTTCTATATAATTCTAGTATTTTAATCTAATGGTTAAACTAACTTCAATACAAGTAGGATGGAAAGTATAAATTAATAGTAGGCGTGTTTAATTTTAATTCGTTCATTAAGAATAAAATTCATTCACTTTTATAGTGAAGAATTACACCAAATAAATTTCTATAAATAAGTTATGATTTCTACTGTTCAAATAATTTATATTACACGTTACCTTCTGTGATGCAACTCATTTGCATATAATTTATACAATTAAATTTTACATTTTGAAAAGCAACATGCTCAACTTTCATTTTTACACAAAAATGAATTTATCTTTTACCTTTTTCATAATAATCCATTTTTTGAAAAGATCTGTTATAAAGACAAATCTAAAACAAATAAATTTTAATTGGCTAACAAAAAAAAATATTCTTGAAATAAATGGACTAATAATGAAAGTAGCCATAATAATTTTTAATTAAATATGTATTTAAGTGATTTGATTAACTCACTTGCAGACAGATTTATTCTTGTGTCTGAAAAATTCATGTAGGTACAAAGGACATCCGGATATAATACAGCTTTGAAAATCTAATTGTCAAAAAAATCATTCATATAATTAATCGGATTATCTTTTCAATGTATACATTTCTTAATACTTTCGCGATACCGTCAGTGTGTATTCTAGATTCATAAAGTTAATTCAGACAATAAGTTAAATTTTAATAAAATCAATTATTTTTGCTTTCTGCAAAATAAACCTACAAAATAATTGTAAATTAATAATAAATGTAAAAGAATTATACTTATCCAAAATTTCTACGGTTTTTCAAAGCTTTTAAATATTTTTACCACAATTGTCTATGGAAATTTAAGGTAAGCATAATTTAAGTTTTACATTTATTATGGATATATTCCACAAAGTAAGGGTAGACACAATCATTAATAATTTTTTTAGCTAATTGTCTTTAAACTCGATTCTTGCTCAAAATATGAATAATACTGCTTAATTAATCATATCGTGTATTTAAAGCAAGAATATGCATGCCAAAATCATTCTTGTCCAGTTTTTAAAATTAGATGTAATCGCAAATTAAGCATAACATTCTTAAATCAAAATTGTACACTAATTCAAAATGAAATGATGTGTATTAAAATTGGCAGAACATTTATGACCAAAGTTCTCTTTCATCAGATTTTCATATAAAAATGGAATATCCATATGTGATTTATATTTTTGAAACATACTTCTCTTTGTTTGAAGAAAAAGCGTTTTATTGAGTATGCCAATACAGAAATTCCGAAATTTCGAGCCCGATGACTACATAAGTTGTCAAAGGTATGAGGTTGGAAAGAAATGCGTAGTTGGTATTTGTAAAATCATTGAAGCGTTTCCGTATATTGGCTGTCAATAAATATTCAAAGAAAACTGAGAAAATATGAAGTTCTGTATTAAAGATAACGAGTACTTTTGATCTTTAAAAATACATATATATATATATATATATATATATTATATATAATTTATGTTTACTAAAACATTACAATAAAAATTGACCATTCTATTAAAGACACAATAAAAATAATACAAAATTATTCATTGTTTTGTATTTTATTTCGCTTTGATAATTATCAGAACCTTCCCGGTACCATAACAAAATGCTTTGGTTGAAGCAATAAGTTCAATAATTTTCTAATCATTCTGTAACAGAGCCGCCTCTGTAAAGCAAAATCAAATCTAGAAAGCTAGTACTTTTTATTTTACTAGAAATGATTCAATAAATATACAAAGGATTTTAGAATGGAGTTACACATGTTAAGATTGATTTTAAAAAGCATAATACTGAAAATATGAGTTGACGCTTCAAATAACATCCACAGATGAGTTTTTTATTGCATAATGGGCATAGTTTGTACCTGAATTACAACGGAGGGGCTATTTTTTGGGTTTTTCCCTTCATAAAGAAAGTTTAGTTTCAGTATTGTTACCCAACAAATTCTCCAAATTGAGGTATATGGTTAGTTTGTAAAATACAAATTCATTAATAAACCGAAGGTCATAAAAAATGTGTGAGAACCAAAAAAAAAAAGTTTAAAAATATAGACAAATTCGGAGATCAGTTGTAGTTTGTAACGTGCTCTCCAGCGGTTTCTGGAAAACGTTGGTTACGTAGTGGCGTTATGCGGTAACAACATGTGATTTGCTTCGGGCGCCAGATTATTTAAGTGGTTATCTCCACTTTCTTTCGAATTCAGCGTCAAAAGGACCTAGGTAGCAACAGATGGAGATACGGTAATTCCAGAGGTCAAGATGTAGAAAGATTTACCAGATTCTAATAGCGAAGTCAGGATTTATTTTACCCCACTGCAGTGTTTGGAACTACCGGCTACTGGATAATTTAAGTTTATGTCTATGATTGTTGTTGTTAGAAAAGCTCAATAAATAAAAGAGGTTTGAAGGTATCTACATATATTACTATTCATTCTACTGTAAAATGTTTGTTGGTTAGAAAGCACAAGATGTAGCCCCACATCCTTCGTTAATTTCCCACTACGAATGGCAGTGCAGGACTCAAGCAGGTACGGGTTATACACGCTCTACTCTAACTTTATAGCGAAGCGGTGTGTTCTACTTTTCAGTCCAGTGAAAGAGTAAAAATAATAATACAGATTGTCTCTAACGGGAAGGTATGTCCATCTGCTCGAACTCACAAGTCTAGCGAATGTACCTTCTAGAAATCTGAAAATTAGAAAACAACCAATATACTGTGAAAGGGACAACCGGTATACGAAAAATGAAAGAAAAAAAAATACTCGGGAGGATATGTTTCCAGGGATAAGTTCAGACACTGCCATTTGCAACGCGAAAACGAAGTCTACTGATAAAAAATTACCCCGGATTTGGAATGTTGCCGCAGTTTAAAATGAAAATATACATGTACAATAAATGAATTAAATAAAAATTAAATTATCTTACGCCAGCCGTATTAAAAAAAAAACTTCATTATAAGTTTAGCATCCGACTCGGAAAGTACTGTGACGATAAAGTGTCTTCAGAATTGTTAAATTTTGTAAGAATTAACTTGCCGGTACTTTTCTTTATTAGTAATAGAGTGAAACGGTTTATTAAAGGTTCAATAATTATCCGAAGCATTAATTTAATCTGTTGTATTGTAAAGTCACTGGTTGTTTTTCGTCTAATTTTTATTTGTAATTTTCACCATTTCCTTGCCCAATAAATAAGTTAGAAAAAGTTCAGTTAGTTTCATTGTGATTAAGTAAATCTATATACTGGGCATCCCCCAGAATCGTAGCCCCTGGACTGAGGGCCTAAGAAACTGGTTAGTGCCAATTTCTTCTATTACTATTGTATGGCTATCGACTAATTAATCCAACCTGTTACATTAACGAATCTATTGTAAGAACCCAGTTTTTGCTAAGCTAGGCAAACTTTACAATATCACGTGCGGTGGCATTGAAGACTAAAAAAGAACAAAATAAGCAGAAAGAACATTTATTAATAATCTATAATGATATTAAAGATTTCTTACGTGATACAAGTTCGCTGTTATTTTGCAATATTAGTTTAAAGGCTATTTTTTTCGTTGTACTGAACTACTGCTAATTTCCATTTTCTACAACGACTGACTTAAGGTTCTATTGAACTTTCTGAGAATGATACGTATATCGATGCATAATCGATAATTCTTAATAATTCTAACTATAAATTTGTGGTTTGTTCACTGTCAACAATATCGCTTATAGCATTAATCCAAACAATGCATTTAGTGTTTGATATACGCAAATGAGCTATTGATTTGCCTAGAAAATACCGACCATGTTTAACTTTCTTAGAAAACTTCTTTTACCATCTGTAAATATAAGTTTCCTTAGAAGTGTACAAAATATTCTAAAGTTATTATTCAGTATAAAGGAAAATTTTGGGAATTAAGACAGCACAAAAAGACGTTTAATTTATGTAGCAACGTTTCGATCGTTTCACACACACACAGAAAACAGTACCGTAAATCTTTTGTGATAATATTAACAACTCTGTTTTCTCCGTGTTGTTTTGCAAGGGCTAAGTGTTCAAAATAAAAAAAAAATCAAAAGATTGACGGTACTCCTTCCTTTGTATCATATATCATACATATTTTTATGGAAATTTTCCACTACTGTTGTGTTAAGCAGGGACACTACCAGAGAGAAAAAATGTTTTTATTCATTTTAACTTAATATTACTCAAAATTTTATTATCATAGTAACTGAAGAGTATACGGTAGAAAGATGGAATGTGACTCTTATGCATGTTGCTTTGAGAAAATCAAATTTCAAATTTTAAAATTCTAAGTATATAAAATCTAATAATTTTTTAAATTATTTTATTCTAAAAGCTATTTTGTACCGTATTACTTGATATAGGAACTTGTAATAATGCTCAAATTCATAAAAATTTCATATATTATATATATAGATCCTGTCTGGTTCTCTCCAGTAGCCATCTGGTCCAGCGATTGCCTGCTTTGCTTGTCTACATCCTCGACTCCCTTTCCAGGCCCTTTTGCGTCCACTCTTCAAGTAATGAAGAGATTTGCGCTTTACTTATTCCTATTATTGGGGTCCACAGGGATCGTTGTCGGCTCCGAGCCTTGCTAACTCATCCGCTCGTTCATTCCCTACGATCCCTCTATGGCCCGCAACATATAGTAGTGTTACCTCCCTGTTATTGCTTAACTTGTCTAGGGCCTCTACACACTCCTGAACCAGAGCCATTCTGCTTTTGCAATGATAGATTGCCCTTAGAGCTGCCTGACTGTCACAGCAAATGCATATGCGTTGCAGCGGGTCCGTCTTTGCTTCCAGTTCTTCTGCCACCTTTAATAAAGCGAATACTTCAGATTGAAATACCGTGGAATGCTTTACTATCGCGTAGCTCTGCTGCATTCCTAGGTCTTCTATCAATATTCCTGGATTGGATGTTGGTGCTGGATTTATGAGGTCCAGCCTAGTTTTGTCGAAGGCTCCTTCCACGTCAAAGAAGGCTGTAAGGGCTACTTCTTTATCCTTTACGGTTTTTCTACCCTTTGTACAATGGCGTCCTGCCTTGCCTATATGCATGTTGGCCTTGATGGAAGGTAACGAGTTGCAAGCTACCTTCCATGAGATACTTGTCCACCATTTTCTCCATTGTTTTTAGGAGGAGAGATGTTAAACTTATCGCCTTGAAGAATTTGGCCGAGGATAATCTTTCTTCCCTGCCTTAGGGATGAAGACAACCTGGGCCTTCCTCCATTTTTCTGGGACCCATTCTAATGCTAAGGTGTTAGAAGAGAGTTAGAAAAAAAGTTACTATCTAAAGAAGCTAAAATCAAAATCAAAGGTTTAATTAATAATTTCTGCGATGGTTATATATAGTTTTCAATATCTAATTTACCTCCCTCACCAATAAAAACACAATTTTTTTTGCAAATAGTTTTGGTTATATTTTATTTAAATATCAGTCCAATACGTAACAAAATTATGCTTTAATCCAATCTTTTAAGATCGTCTAAATGAAACTTTTTTTTGAATTTGGTTTTTTAATTTAAGTTTAATGTGATATTTCTGATCACAACGATTAAAACTTGAACGACTCAAAGTGCGATTGGAACGCAAATGTAACCGCGGCTTTAGTAAAATTAAACATTTATTAATCGCCCAGTAAATAAGTAGGTAAGCAGTAAATAAACCAATTTAAAATTCAATTAAAAATTAAATACCCTCAGTGAGTCTTTGAATAATTAGAAAGAATAATATTAAAGAGAAAAAATGTCAGAGAAAAGAGATAGTCTTAGAATAAAAAATAGAACTAAAAAAGAATCCGATAAAAAAATTATATTAAAGAAAGATTGGGACAAGAAATAGATTCAGTAAAAAACGAAAGTCGGCCAAAAAAGAATCCGACTGAACAAGAACTCAGAGAACATGGGACTACAGAAAAATATTTGAAAAGAAACGGGAAAAAAAGAGTCCAAACATAAATGGAACTAAAAAAGAACGGAATTAAAAAAGAGTAAATTTAAGCGAAAATCTGATTAAGAAAGAACAAAATCGAGAAAAGTTGATAATAAGAAAGAACGGCATTAATAAAAATATGATTAAAAAAGAGAGAAACCCAACAAAGAATCTGATTTAAAAAAAAATTATACTAAGAAATAAAGGCATTTGGTAAAAACTATACTAAAAAATAGTTGGAATAAGTAAAAATGAAGCTCATATTAATAATAATAAAGAAAAAAAAAGTTCAAATGCCACGACGGCTGAAAAATGCTTTGAAACCAATTTCTATGTTACTAATTTTATGGCCAGTCACTAGTTTTTCTCTGAAAGGCTATGATACATCTTGAAATTTTATTGTAGCTTCATTGGCAGCTCTTCTTTTCTTTACGATCAATAAATTGCAATTAGAATTGCCAAGTAATTATTTTATGAATTAAGCAACAAACTTTTAATATATTGAATTTTTATTACTTCAGTCATTCGACCAACAAATTTTCTGTTCTTAGTTGTTCTTCGGGAAGTGTTATCACCATTATCTGTCATCGAATTTTCTACAACTCATGTGTATTCTTTACAGAAACGTATTTAATTCAATACCATCTAATTGTAAAGTAAACGTTTTAAATAAAATAATTGCCGACGTTGACATTCCACCTTTATCGACTTTTCGTCCGGATCTTGGATATTCCTTCATAAGACGCAGTATTTTTAAATTTATTATTAAGCTTGCATTTTTGACACTTTTGTTTGCGGCATATAAAATTACAACTAAAAATCTATATGTTACTCTAATGCAAAATCCCAATTTTGGGGGATAAAAAACCCAATTTTTGAGGAGCAAAAGAGATATTAGTTGTGGTATTAGATGATGAGTCATCTAAAGGAGCAAGGAGAGAGAAGGAGAAGGGTTTTATCAAAAGAGGTAATTGTGGAAGCATTAGAAAGACGTGCAATATGGATATATCTAAGAATATCCTGAAAGACAAAAATATGCCGAGTCATCAAATAGAAACTAAAATCAAAGAAAGTGAAAAAGATTATGGGAGTATGTTATGATAATCAATATATGGTAAGACAAGGAGCCAAGTGGAGCAAGAAAAGATGGAAATAAAGAACATCGCGAGCGAAGATATTTGGAAAAAACCTGGACCCAGTAAAAGGGCCAAAAAACCAAAACTAAGGAGATAAAAACTAAAGATCAATTCGAAACTTTAATCAAATTTAAAGAAAAGGTTGACAAAATAGCATGAATGGAGGGTAATAAGGCACCACTAGTAGTCATAGAAAGTAGTCCAGATGATCCATAAAACTTCATAAAACGCGTAACCAATGCCATTAATTAGATAAATTTTCAATACAATTTAATAGAAATAAGACAAAATATTTTCTGAAAATAAAGAACAGAAATATTTTGTTATGAAATACATGGATATAAAAGGAACAAATTACTATACTTATACTGACAAAACCGACAGACTGTAAAGAATTATACTAAAGGCTGTTCCAAATGTGGACACAGACTCATTAAAAAATTACTCAGAATAATTCAAGTATAAATGCAAAAATCAAGCTTTAAATCAAAATAATTGTGAAAGTAAAATTTAGGAAATTGAATATTTAACCAAAGAAATAAACAAAACGGTAAATTTGGATAAAATGACCTATGACCTATTCAAGAAAGTAGAATTAAATCAAGCTCAAAGTTTCATGGAAAAGCGACAATATTTTTAAAATACGACGAGATATATAATCAAAATTAACTTTTAAATTTAAATGTAAATAATCTAAAAATTAGGAAATTAACAAAGATTGATCTATTTGATCAAATTAAATTCATAAAAATCCGACTAAAGCCGTAAAAACATCGGGTAATAAAACAAAATAAATATAAATTAAAGACAAATAACAAACAGAAATAATATAATCTGGTGGATATCCTTAATCCACTTTTAGAAGATCTTGTAACAATATGATATGTGTGCAATGTAATATACTTTTATTAAAACTTACATTTTTGCTAACCCATTGCTATTTAACCTTTATACATTTTTTTACCCAAAAACCAACGTCAGATATTCTGAATTGCACTACTAATTTACTTTTGTTATGTTTGCATTTTTTTTTTATTTGTCTGTTTTTATTTAACGTCGGTCTAGTTCTGCGACCAGGGCTGATCATCGACACCGGGAGCACGCTACCCCTAACCGGAAATTTTGCCGAATCCTCAGGTATTCCAACCCGAGGTAGGGATCTTTAACAAGCCCAACATCCATGGACTCGGGACCGACAGCTTAACGTCTCCTCCGAAAGACGGCATATCTCCACTATACCTCGTGCTCATTGGTACACTGCCTGCGAGCTATGATATGCTACGCTACTTGTCGCTGCAGGCTGTACGGGCATATTACGACGCTGTTCGTTATGTTTACATGTTTTAATTAATTCAGAAGCTAAATTTTTATGTTTTGTCTAATTAAGATTATCAAATTTTTGGATATTTTGACTCTGAATTTTTTGAATAAAACAATTCCAACTCTATTGAAATTAAATGAACAAATAAACCTGGGAAGTTCATTTATCTTAGATTACCTTTTGACTAAATACATATATAATATTAACCAAATTTTTTAAGGAAGGAAAGAAAATAAAGCTTCGTAATACTGTGGCAATTCGGGTAAGTATAATTTATCGTTTTATATAAATTTATCTTAAATTATTTTTTTAATTGCAAGTGCTTGTAAATTTCAACATCTGCATATTGTTTCTCTTTCATGTTACATATAGAGGACAATTATTATATTTAATATATGTGTATTGTTTCCCACATTTCATTTTTACGGATATCAACAGAATTACAATTAAAGTCTCATAATTTTGTCTAATTCCTTTATCTTTTATTGCAATAATTAAGCTCTCCGTTTCTGCACTGAATTTCCTTTTTCTAAAAACAAAATTGATGTAGTTGTGTTAATTACTTTATCATCTAATTGGGCATGGATAATATTTCTGCAGATGTTTGATTTTCTTTTGCTTAATATTTAATTGTAATAACTGAAAAACTTTTTTAAACTTCTTTGTCAAAATAAATTATATTCGATAGAATTGGATTTTGACTTAAATTTATACATTTTTTAATTAATTCTTTACTTTTCATTGAAGAATAATAACGAAGTTTTTCAGTTTTATTTAAATATAGTTTTTTGATCTACCTTCTTTATTTCGTTGTATTGCAAAGTTTGGGAGAAGTAGCCTGAATTTGTAATGTTCCATATAATTTTTCTAAATGAATATAGAAAGAGACGAAATCACATATATAATCATTACATATTTTTAAACTGAGTTTTTTAATCTTCCTCAATATAGTTCCGTTATTTTAGCTTTTATAGACGTATAATCAATATGGAAATTTTGGGATATTCTTAAATATTTATACAGAAATCTTTCGCGAATTATGTCACCACTATCTGATGACATCGTAATAAAACTGCTGTACCCACAGTTTACCCGATGCGATGTTTCTTGGAGAACAATTAGCCGGCGAGCAGTAGTTAGAATTTTGTATCTGTACTAAATAGTTGTATTTGTCAAGTTTTTGTATCTTATAGAAATAAATAAAAATAAATTTCGTTTTTAAAAACGTTCTACAATTACCTTGAAAGTTAATTCGTGTTAAGATATTGGACACTTGAAATTTCGCTATCTACTATTATTTAATTTTTTTTTTCATTTAAGTGATAGCTTTTCTCATTATTTATATATACATTGTGTACATAAAGTATGGAATAAATTCATTTTAAGCTAAACAAACAATTTTGAGGAAAAATCCTGAAACCTATATAACAATGAAATATACAGGGTAAGCCATTTGTGAGTAACGATTTCATTGACAATTTTTTTAAATGTCACACTCTGTATATTTTATTTTCATTAGATTGCAAATTTCAAGGCGATTCCAAAAATATTTCATACTTGTGTTCGGTAATTAATAATTATAAAATTGATTTATTATATACTTTATGTACACACTGTATACTAATCTTCACACTCTATACAAATCTTATACTTTTATCAGTACTAAATATTACAGTGATTTTAATCAAATAATTTTAAATGTATTCAGATTCAGCAAATATTGTTTCGGTCTAACTAAAATCATTTTGTGTCATTAGGATTAGTAAATAGCGATTTTAAAGTTAGACACATCCAAATAGAATTTATTCATTGTGTTAATACATTTATAATATTAAAATGCATTTTATACATTTCAATTACTTAGGTATTTAAGAATCGAGCCTGAATTTGCCTGAACTAGGACAATGTTACACAGTATAACTGTGTTTTACTCATCGTCTTATATTTGGGATATTCAGTTAAATAACATTTGAAGAGAAGATTCCAAAAATGACTTAATATACAGGGTGATGTATTTAAAAAACCAAACTGACTAATAATATCAGAGAAATGGCAAATCTATCCAAATTGCAAATGTAAAATCTGGAATATCCGTATCCCAAAACAGGCTTATCCCAAATTTTGTAGAATTTGGACTAGCAATTTGCGAGATAATTGGTCGTTTCCAGACTTTTGGTTCACTCTGTATATATATGTATGTGTATTTGGATTAAAGAAAAATTGATATATACTTTAAGTTATCACGTGGCTAGTATAATTAATAATAATCACATAAATAAAAAAAACGTGTTTAAAGCAATATATAAGAATAATTTTAGTGATGATAAGAGAATTCTGAAAATAGATAACAACTATTACTATAATTTATCATGCTTATCCTGTATGTGTAAACATGTGCATGTGAGGCCTAAATTACTGTTTTTATGTTATAGTTATAAGTCATAAATTAGTCAAAATAGCGTCAAATTAATGGAAGATTTTTGTTGTTCGGTATTTAAAAATATGTAAGAATATTGAATCAAACTCGTATTGTTAGCAACGAGCCTTAAGCCTAGTCTAATCTAACACTTTTTATGTAAATTTTGAACACATACATAATATATATCTTAGAAATATATCTTTTGTATAACACAATATACAAACGATTTATAGTCCTCGTACTCTATTCATGAAATATTCAGGCTCCAACGTGCTTAACCGAATAGTTCCAATATCTTTTTTCGACATACAGAATATATAAAATATAAATATGTTTATGTAATAGGTATTCTATAAAACGATTGGACATTATATAATTCTATTTCGTACATAATTACTTTTATCTAATTAGTTATGAAATATGAGTAATCCTCTTTTTGTCCAATTTTTGTCTTCTTGATAAAAAATATATTTATACAGATATATTGAGATGGTTTTTGAATGACTGGATCACTTAGTAGGTTTCAGATAATTAAAAAAAAGAAGTCAAAATTTATCGAGTTATCTGAGTGGATGAGATAGGTGCTACGAAAATTTTAAATAAATAAATGAAAATAGGATAAAGATTTATATGCTCTAATTTAAACAGCAACTGGAACGTGAGTAAGCAGGTCAAAATGCGTATAGAGAAAGCTAGAACAGTATTTTTCCGAGAGTATAAAATATTATGTAGTCGAAACATCAATATAGATCTTAGGTAAGGTTTACCAGATGCTACATATTCTCAAATCTATTATATGGAATGGAAAGTTGGACATTGACAGAGACGCTATTGAAAAAATTGCAAGCCTTTGAAATGTCCCGCAGATTATTACGCGTGAGTTAAGTTGCCGGAGATCGCAATGAAGAAATATTACATTATTTCCAAAAGCAACGGTAAATAATCAGAACTATTAAAATTCCAAAATTAGACTATTTCGCTCATATAATGCGACACCCCGAGATATATAATGCTCGCCAATTAATTATACAGGAGAAAATAGAGAGAAGAACATCTGGGCGCAGAAGAACATCTTGGCTTACGAGAATGGTTCAATACGAAAAATACTGCCTACTACAAGTAATAGCCAATTTAAAAGCCAACGTTCGTTGAAGAACACTGTACACGAAGGAAAAAGAAGAAAGGTTAGTAAACATACCAAATTAGATTCTTTGCAATCGGGTATTCTACAAGGTAACGTCCTTAAACAAACATTACCCTCCTATATACATTTGCTGTAAAGATCATTCCTCTCTCCTTTTAGATTTATATTGTTCCTTTCCAAAAAATTATTTCATAACTCTTTTGCTCATTTTTAAAATACTCCGTGCGCCGATGTCTGCAGTGGTAATTTTTCATATTGTGCAGATAAAAATCGTCTAGATTTCTTATCATTAAGATTACTCTCCATCAAATTTATTTTACTGGCATTCTTTATTTGAAACGTAACAAAACCTATTCATCGTTCATCGTCGATATTTATTTTCAGTTTTTGACCCTACAAGGATATAAATACTTTATCGGTGTCCAACGTTAGAATGACTACAATGACAATAATTTTTTCATTTCTTTTAGATTAGCATTTAATTCTGTTGTTTTTAGAAAGAAATACAACTGAGAGTTTATTTTAATAAATTTTTCATTTCTATCGTAGAAATTAGCTTTTTTCCTTTTCTTTTTATCTTCTTTTAGAATATATAAATCAAATTTATTTATTGATATATGTAATAATTATAACAGTATACTACTACATTAAATTAGAACGATCACAACCATAAGCAACTTAATGCCTTGATAGAGATTATCGATTATCTCAAATATGGTAATGGAATAGAATCAATCAAACTCAAAATCTTTACCATAAACAATTTTAATACCATAAAAGGTTATTTTTTGACAACTAGTTTCAGCTCCAAACCGAAGCCATCTTTAGGTCTATAAATTCAACAATAGCATAACTAATTACTGTTAAAATGCAATGAAAAGAAAGTATGAAACATAGGATCCTAGTTACATTAGATAAACAAATGAGAAGTTAAACATCAAAATTAATGTGTGATAAAATAGAGGTAGTACACATTTTTAAATATTAATTTGAAACTGAATTAGCTGAACATATTAACTTTGACACAAATTACATATTAAATTGAATTACAGTTGCACAACAAAAAGTGCTATAGCTATGATGAGGAAAGAGATATAAGGGACGTTTAGAACCAGCGACTTTAATAATAATATACGGTAACGGAGTTCCCAAGAACAAATGAGTATCCAAGGAAAGAAACTACGAAAGACATTGGAAAAAAGGGAGATCTAATTCAGAAAATGAAAGCCAAGTCAGGATACTTAGAAAGAGGAAAAACTCCAGAATGAGTGTATCTTGGAATAAGTTGCAGAGAAAAACTATGGCAACTACTACCGAAAGAAATTATTAGCGTACGCGATAAAATTACTCTATAATATATACTCAAAAAAACAAAATTGATTCCCAATAAGGAAAAATCCACTACGCGTTGGAAGGAAATAATGAAGGTGGTACTCGTGGTCGTTTTCCTATTTACTCCATAATCGAGTCCCAGCTCTTCCCAAAAACTGTCTCTTTTACGACATTTTGTTATTCCACTCTATTCTTACCATTTTAAACGGACTTTATTCCCATTTTCTGATGTCAGTTATTTCCTTATCACGCGTAGCGGGGATTTTCCCTTATTGGGAATCAATTTTGTTTTTTTTTGAGTATATGGTACATAGTAATTTTACAATAGTTTTTCTCTGCATCTTATTCCAAGACCTGTGACACCAATTGTGGATTTCTTTTATCGTTTTAAATATCCTGACTTGACTTTAGTTTCCTGACTTGGATTTTCTCCCTTTCCTTGAATACTCAATTATTCTTGGGTAGTACATTTCCCTATATTATTATTTAAGTCGGTGAATCTGAACTTCTCACGTCATAGCTATGACACTTTTGATTATGCAATTTTAATTCAATTTATTATGTATTTTGTGTCAACTTTAATGTATTTTGGTAATTAAGTTTCATTTTAATATTTAAAAATTATTATTATCCCTTTTTTACCACTTATTAATTTTAATGTTTAAATTCTTATGTGTTTATCTAATGTAACTAGTATGTTGGAAAGTTTCATACCGTCTTCTCAGTGTATTGTAACAGTATTTAGTTATGCCATTATTGTATTTACAAACTTGAAGATGATTTCGGTTTGGAACCGAAACTAGTTGTCAAAAAGGACCTTATTAAAATTGTTTGTAGTAAAAATTTTGAGTTTGATTGCTTCTAATTTTTCAGTATTTTTCCGATGCTTTCTCAATGTACGAGTAAGTGATTTTATTCTCGTTTTCCTGCAGTTTTCGTGTCCACGACATCAAAGTAGAGTTCGCTTTCATTTGTGGTTCGGTAACATTATTCCTTGAAAGGACTTATTCATGAGCCTGTTTCAATTTTTTTTTCGAATACGTAAATACAATCAAAAGGTTTTTTTAGGTAGCTTCCTCTGTAATAAATGATGATGATTAGAGTAAAGAGCATAGGACAAGTATAATAAATTTAATAAATTGCAGCTAACGTTTTAGTTTCTATTAAAGTTTTTTTTGTGAATGTTCCACTCATACTTTGCAGATATTAACCCTAAATCTCATAAACATCGTTATTACAAACAAAGTAGTAATAATAATAATCTCAATGGTATTATCTAATATGGAGCATATAAATAATAAAATAAATAATTCCCAACTCATATGATTTATGTTATACAGATTATATGAATTATTTTCAAAAGAAGATACGATGGAAATGACTTATCGATCTGCAAGACTCATCGCAATGGGAGACTTTATTGCGATATACCCCCTGAGGAGTAATGGGATGTGGAATTCGAATGCAAATAGACTATTGAGAATATATGCTTTTTGGTTTGTGAGTACAGTAAGTATTTGATAGTTGTTAAGTTTGGTTTAGGTCAATGAAAACAGCGTTGGAGAAAGTTTCTATTTACCGATATTTCGACCAAAATTAGGCCATCCTTGGGGCACCACAAATTATTTGTTTTTAAGACAGTATATAAATTATTCATTCCTTTAAATTAATTGAAAAAAAATAATTTATAAAAATATATCTCGTATAAATAATTTCTTAATAGAATTACATTAAAATATAAAATGATCTGTACTGAAGTGTGGCCTAACCTAAACTAGTGCTTTCCTACATCCATAATGTCCATTTGGTTTTTTGGCATAGTTTATGTTTACTCCAACCTTCCCATTTATAGTGGGCTTATTTATTTAGCTCCTATTAGAAGAGCGTTTCCCTTATTTCCTAGATCTTTGATTGGATCAATGTTCTTGGACACGTCTCTTCTTTTAGTATTGGATGCCAGACATTAGTGTCAACTCACTGGCTACCATTTACCTCTCTGAGGTTCCTTTTTCCAGACTCTTTTAACGTTCCTATGTGGAAATTTGTTATGCTCATACTGGTCTCATCCTTTGTTATTGGTTGTCCTCCTTATTCCACCTACCTAAACTAGGTTTATATTTGAGGCTTTGGCTATTTATTTCCTCTTCCTCTGGCGAGGATTTTTCCCATACAGTTATTTTTACTTTTTTCAACAATTTTTGCTGGTTTCATACGTGCACTTTTTGTTCTATTTAGTTGAGTCATATATATTAACCATTAAAATATTAATTGTTTAAATTTGTTGTTAAGTCTACCACATACTTTTTTAAATTTTACCTAATTTTTACCTTTCACTTCACTTTGTAATATCACCTGTCAACTTTAACTTTAATTATTATATTTTTGCTGTTTTTTAATTGTAGGCCTGATGATAACTTACTATAGTCGAAACTAGTCGTCCTTCTTTTTTTATACATGAAATTATTATGTGGTAAGGATTTCGAATTTATTATGATTAATCTTCTATACCACACTTGAGCCCAATGGAGAACCTTCTCTATTATAAAATAAACAAAATAATAAATACAAATTACAAAAACAGTAACATAAAATATATTTTTAAACGTAAAATATTTTTTTAAACGGATACTACATCCAAGTTATCGCTCCACTGTTATGGCTGTTTCTTTTAATTCTGGAACATGCTCATATCGAAAAAAGTGGACATTTATCCATTCAGACAAAAAATAGATGTGGTGGACAGATAGTTAGAACAGTTTAAAGATATACATATAATATGTCCTTAAAATATGGAAATAAATTCATTATTTCCTAAACTGAAAATATTGTTAAGAAATCCTAGAAGAGGTCGATTTTGATTTTTATTCTTCTACATTATATACAATTTTTTATTATAAATATATATATAAAATTATTTTTAAATACAATACCCTCTGAGTTTTTTAAATTATCTTTAAAGAACTGATTCCGGTAATGTATCACACTTGGGTTATGACATTAAGGGGGTCAGGACAGGTGTAGTTTTAGAATATTAGGTAAAAATAGGCTGGTTCTGAGGAAGAAGACTATAATTAGCCAACAATAGAGTACAGCTACATTTGGGAGACATTTTAAAATTCAGTGACAAATGAAAAATTTAGATAAATCCTGTCAAATCAGAACTAATAAATTTCTAAGATAATGTGAGCATATGATAACGCCACTAATAAAAGGAAAAGTTCGAGAATAGTTCATTAGTAACACGTTTGATCAAGTTTCTCATGATTTCGTCGCTATGGCAACGGAATTCGTTTGTAGTGCTACTTTTGTATGAAAAACGTTAAAGGAATGAAAAAGAAAAACAAGAACAAAATAAAATATCCAGGAACCCCATCAACCATAAGACCAGGTCCGCACTCATCCATTCCTATCCAAGCTCTTACTGAATTGTCTGAGAGAGAATCTGGCGATGACTTCCAACTGCGCATTATGTTACTATATAAAAGCAACTTATGAGATGAGATGAACACTGTTAATTATGATATAAATGGTCTTTGCAATATTACTTGGATAGAAACCTGGTACATTTCAATAACTTGACACGAGATTTCGAGAAATTAGCCAAATAAAGTGTGCATTTTCGTAGATCCTTAAATTCGATAGCTAATAAAAATCATAATTTTTTCTCGGGTGGTATTAACTAAACGTAGAGCTTAGAATTATTTCGTTGAAATTGTGCATAACTTTCTGGGAACCTCAAGTCGGATTGTTAGATGGATGATAATAAACTTCCAAGCATTAGAATGCTGAATGAGTATGCAAGTTTTAAATTTATATCTGAAGTATTTTCTAGAAGCCCTTAGCGAGGAACTGGGTAAAATGTTCTACCAGTAAATAAGCAACATGGAGAAGTCCGATGAAATGTCAGCATGATGACAGTTTAATCCTGGTCCTTAAAGCATAGCAATACGGCAGTAGACCATGGTAGAAAATCTTTGAGAAAATAGTTTAAAGCGTGCTAATATTTATTACAAATTTAATGAGTTCTATATATTGTTTCAATTTTTAATTTATACTTGTGTGTTTGTCAAACTGACATTTTCGTTGAACCTGATATGATAGAGAAAAATATATTGTATATTTGTGTTCCGCGAGCTAAAATTAAATATAGTCAGCTAATACAGTTTACGTAATGTCAAATTTTGTGTGTAATAAGTATTAAAAGATAAGAAACTCCTCTAGTCTTTAAAACCCTTATAAATAAGAAGTAGTTTAAGATAGTAGGTGTGAATTATATCGTTTTTTAAATGCAACTATTTAAAAAAACCATTGAATTAAAATATGTTTACTGGCTATTCTGCAAAAAGCTACTCTTCGTATACTTTAGTAATGAACACATTTTTCGAATAATTTGAACTAGAATTTTATTTTTATGTATACATAATATGTTCCTTTACGACAATTGAGTTTATTATAATTTATTTTTTTTGATGATTTCCTTTAATGTGGACATTAAATGAATACATTTTTAATGCAAATATTAAAACCGTTTTAATAATTCAGATTGTACGATGCTTTTCCCTTATTTTGTTTAATGTACATACGCCTTATTGACTGTACGTAATTCCTAAATCCATTTACAAAGTTGAAGTGGCACTTGCGAGGCTCTTGACACTAAATGCCATGTTCAGAAGTAAACAGCGTGAACATTGGATCATGTCATGTTACTTGGACTGTTTAAAGAGGAATTTGTATCTCTAAATATGTTGGCGTATCTTTGAACTGCTAATACAACTAATCTGGTTTATATGCATTAATTAGAAAGTTAGCTAATTTAAACCCCAAGTAACAATTTTACATTGCATTTAAATATATGGAGAGGACAATAATTTCTATATAAAATTTCGTGTCGACAAAACTCTGGTGGTATAATCAAAATATTTTTGAAATTACATGAAGAAGACACACTTCTCATCCAGGACTGGCGTCATTCCTTATGTCATAAATTAAGCAATATATAAATCAATTATTTTGCGAATATATTTGTAAATAAATTAGGGAATTAATAGAGATTTTATCATCTAAAATTTAAAACTGCACAATAATTGTTTGAATAAGTAACATAAATTATACAAACAGTAGATGTAGTTTAGTGAGATAAGTATCTGATCGTATTTTTGTTAAAGTGGGACGAGATTTTGGAAAATATTAAAAATCATTAACGCTAAGTATTAAAAATTATTTATTTATAAATTAATTGTATGTGTTTATACCGAATAAAACTTAAAGAAAAACATGACAAGCTGAAAAAAAGGCCTCAAAACTACTTTACTATTTTTATTCTATAAAAACTCCAGTCTCTCTAGAGTGTACTTTAATATAATTTATTAATGAGTTATATGAAAACATATAAAAGGATTATACAGGTTCCCCAAATTCTCTTCATAAATGAGAGCGGCAAATTCTAGAACTCATTTTATGCTGATTTAATGAAAATGGTTTTTTTCAAAAATGCTTCCTGAGGGAGATAAATCTATTTAAAGATTGCACTTTAACAACCGCTTCATTCAAATATGTTCAAGATGATGGCTTTAAGTGATAACATTCTGTATATTTATTTCTTGGAATATAACCAATTATGTATGGGGCGAATACCGATTTTTTCATTCATTAAAAAAAAGCTAAAAATTATACTTCCAATGAAATTAAAAATTGTATTCTAATCTGGCATAATCCGACATAATGTAACTTATCTGGTTGTTTTAATCTATAAGCTCGTAAGTGTTCACAGTTTCACAGTAGCGTATGTTAAAATTTCTTATAATATAATAATATTAATAATAGTGTATGGTCAGATGACAATACTAAGGAACTTTCCATTTCATATTTTTTGACATTTGTCTTCGCTTATACCAATATCCAGTGCAATAGCTACAATTTTTAATATCTGGTTAGTAAAGAGATATATTTTATTCAATTTTATTTTTCCTTATTAAAACAGTAAATATCACGTATGACAATAAAATAGTGAGGCCACATGAATTCATATTGCACTCTTATCAGGCATAAGTTTACAGATCTTATATCCTAAATATTCTGACTTAATAATAACAAAGTGAAAATAAATATTAATGACATAACAGACAGTACAAGCTCTTCTAAACAAATTACAAATTTTTGTAATTGAAAGCAAAAAAATAATAATTTTTTTTATATTCTACAATTGTCATCAGTCAAAATAACTCAAATATGTGTTGTTTAGAATCAACATTGAGATGGCGGTTCTAAAATGGGGATATAAATGGAAAATGTAAGGCTGGCAATAATATGTTCTAGATTTTATTGTATATATGTATATGTTCATGTTCCTGGTATCTGATAACGCCAACAGATTCATTTCTTATTTATGTAGTTAATTGTAAATACCGAGGGTATAATAACAGCAATTATGGCAGCGGTGTGAATATCAACCGTCGAGCTTTTACCACACTAAGAGCCGTAATAGGCCATTACACCCGTGGCATATATAATATTTTATGTACCAGCGGTTTTGAAATTTTGAGATAAGTATGAATAGTGAAAATCTAATATCAAGCGCAAAATTGCAGAGCCAGAACAATATAAAAATATGGTAGTTTTATTTAACAGCTTGAATACCATAATGTATGTAACATTTACGCCTGCAAATATAGGCTATAAACCGTATTTTATGGATCGATCATATAAATAATATTTGCCTCTTTGTAGTATTATGTTGCCTCGTCACCAATAATAAACAAACGTCTTTTTCTTATAAAAGAATTAAACAAATAACAACTGTGATTGTATGTTAAACGTTTTTACTTGAGCTCTTCAGAGGCGCTTTTATAAAAGAAATATTTTTTGGTCATATTTTTTACTAATGAGCTCAAAAATAAAATTCACTAGCGGTCACTCGAATCAACGTCTTGATTTAAGTTTACACTTAAATGTAGCTTATAGACTTATAAAGAAATAACCACAGATCCAAACTAAAATTAAATTTAAATTTTGTTTAGGAAGTTGATCCTAACGGTCGTAAATACACTAACCTGTTGCTAATTTACCTAACTCTAATTAGTGCGCGACAAGGATAATTAAATTTCAGTCAATTTTTATGGAGTACTTAAATATTTTAAAATAATTTCATTTTAATATATGCAACTGCACGGAAAAATCTTGTGTCTTTGATACCTATTACTTTATAACAGGGAATAGGGTAAGTGATATAGTCGTTGGCCTCCCGCTAATCATTGGCCATGTAATTTTTAACCCTAAATACTAAGAAAATTAGCCACTTTTGCAGGGTGTTTTCAAATTAAATAGTTATCTACACTAATATTCTATATAAATCAAATTTAGCCTATCAGAGGGCGTCAGTATTTAGAAGTACCTGGTACATTTTAACGCGCGTGAATAGTGTTTGGCATAAAAACGAGCAATTCTTATTAAAAACGTAGTGTTATATTAAAAGGGTGAAATAAAGACAAATCTGAAATAATAGTGATGATTTATTGTTTTATGTGGTAAGTAATGTTATATTTTATTGCTTTCTGGCTGTTGAAAAGTTATAACCTCGATAATTAATTATTTATCAGGGGGGTATTGACTGAATGTAAAAAAGCGTAAAAAAATAGTTATTGGCCACTAGGCATTTTCCTTTGAGTTTTAATGTAAACAATGAAATATTTCATATTAGCATTAATAGCCAAGTTTACATTAATATAATATATATATATATATATATAAATGTAAGACCAATAACTATATAGTCTACACGAATACTTTTCTGTTGTAGAAAAAACAACTTATTTTAAAACGCCTAAGGTCCAGGAAGGCAAAAAATATGGAAAAAAATATTCCGAAAAGGATGTCCAGCTGGCATTAAAAAACATAGACAATGGCATAGCTCTTAGAGAGGTTACTAGGAAATATTCGATTCCAAGAGCTACATTACAGTTTCGAAGAAGTGAAAAATTTAGGAAAACTTCTTTTAGTCCACCACCAGTGTTAACGTCGGAAGAGGAGGAAATTCTAATTAATTGGCTTACCGAAAATGCAAGAAAAGGTTTTTCCAGATGCAAAGAAGCTTTCTGTGAAAGAATTTTTATAAAAAACCCAAGAAAAAATCCTTTTAAAACAATTTTCCAAGTGAGGGTTGGTACAAAGCTTTTTACGTCGTCATCCTGTTGTTGTTTCTAGGACATCATAGGAAGTAACGACAGCAAGTGCTAATGTATCCGAGGCTGATTCTCTCAAATTGAGTCTTACTTGAAGATGAAAGGGTATGAGAAGATATTATTGGATCCCTCTAGAAACATGTTTTAATTTATGTCCGAAAAATACTAGAGTTCTTGCCCCCAAGGGCTCTCGAAACGTATATGAAGTAGAACACGCTTCTTCAAAATTTAACATAACAGTAATGTTCACTTTTTCTGCAGCAGGCCTTGTGACTCGACCGATGGTAATTTTTCCTGGAAAGCGCTTAAGGAGTGATATTGCTGAATCTCTTCCTCCTGAATGGGGGATAGGTTTAAGTGACAATGGCTGGATGAAGACCGAAATTTTCCAAGATTATATTTCAAAAGTTCTGAAGTCAGCTTTAAAGTAAAATAGTATCACTTTTCCGGTTATACTTTTTGTAGATGGGCACAGTACCCACGTTACTTTTGAATTAAGTGATTTATGTAGAAAACTGGACAAGAATTTTGCAACCAGCGGATGTAGCAGCTTTTAGACCAATTAAAACTGGTTGGAAATAAGCAGTTATAAATTGGAGAAGAGTCCATCTAAATGATACTCTAACTAAGGACACATTTTCACCAATACTGAGGCAAGTTATTGAGGAATTTGCAGAGACCAAAATAATTCCAAATAGATTTAAGGCGACAGATTTATATCCATTTAAAGCTGACGCAATTGATTACACAAAATGTTTGGGAGGTCAGAATAAAATAGTACCTATAAAAAAAATATAGAAAAAACAATAAATTACAAAACTTTTGTGAATACTGTTGGTGACGTTTGTGTGATCGAAACTAATTTGGACAATTTGGAAACCCCCATTCAAATTTTCGAAAATGATGGATTAAATTTGAAAGAAATGTTAATTTATGCGAAAACTCCTGAAAGGAAAGGAAAACGTAATTCAGAAAAAATGTCATTTGTAATAACTGGTACAAATTGGAGAGAAAATAAAAAAAACAAGAGGAGGAGAAACTGCGAAAGGAAGTGGAAAAACAAGAAAGAAAGAGAATGAAAATCAAAAATGAGGCAATAGAAAAGCAAAAAAAGTTGCAGATAGAAGAATAGAGAAAGAACAAAGCTGAAAAAAGGAATATGAATTTAACAAAAAAATAAAAAAACATAGAAGCTAAAACAGTAAATTCTTCATCAAGTAAAAATAAGAAAGGAAATGCCAACGAAATTGAGAAAACAATTAATGAAAATTCAACTATTCCTTGTACTCCAGAAAAGATTAAAAAAGTATCCAAAAATCTTTTCCAGGAAGAATAGAATGATTTATTGGCTGATATAGAACTGTCCCAAGAATTGAATATTAAAAGCTGCACTGGACTTTGTTACATTTGTACCCATAATTTGTTTACGAAAAATTATGGGATTAAATATACAACTTGTATTAAGGCATACCATCTACATTGTATGAAAAAACATCACTTGCACAAATCCAATTCTACAATTTTTCATTGTAAGACCTGTTTAAAAAAGAATTAGTTATGACTGACTTCCATTAATTACTGTTAATTAAGGACGGCCAATATTTGTCACAACTACCGGCCAATGTGTGTAATATATCGGCCAATAACTATACAAATTTGATACTTTTCGTTTAAATGCTAATTTTTAATTTTTTGCTTATGTGATTTTAATAAAAAACATATTAACATAAGACATTAAATGTTCATTTAACCTTGTCCTAGAATTTTAGTAGGCTATTTGCTGTAACCTCATATAATTCCTCTAATTTGTAAAATCATATCCTTAAAAGGCCAATCACTATGGGGTTTACCCTATATGTATTTTATTGGAAATAAAAATTTAGGGCCAATATGGGCGGTTACAAACATGCACATAAAATTCAAAAAGTATTTGAGTACAGTTAAATTTAATAATTCTCAAATATATAAACTTTATGACAGGTACATAAACTAATGATGACCTTGAGAACTTCTATCTGAATGTTCAAAATAAAGCGAAAGCGTGTTGTTGATTACTCATTTAGTGATTCTCTCATCTATTACATTCGCTTGGTTAAATTTTATACGCTCGTTTCTCAAAGCGTAATATCAAATCGGTATTTGCAATATGTCAACATTTTGGTTTTAAATAGTGTGTCTGGGGTTACGTATTTACAAACCGGTGATAAAATTTTTCCCGCATATTTTTACTTTTTTAGCATTTTCTTATTTTGTATAGTGTCTTTTTTTATACCGCTAATCTTTTGAATTATTCCTAAAAAAGTTTTAATTATCTTCTGGTGAGGCTAAAATATTTAACAAAACGAGGGCTGAATATATAAATATGTTGAAAAATCGGCATTTTCTAGTCAAAAAAAAAGTGATTATATTTTAATTTGATTGGTAAGTATTATTTGATTGTTGGTAAATTTAATTTTTGAATAATCAACTCATTTAGTTTTGGACGAATTTACGACCGCTTTGAACTACCGTATGAGTTCTTCAATTATGTAATACGACGTCGGTGGGTGCTAATTATCATATATCACACCACACTTACTGATTTCTGAATTCGTCTAAATTTTTAAACTGAACTTTACTTTTTAATTTTATGACTTCCGGTTTATTAAAGAATTTGGCTTTTACAAACTAACCATAACCTCAGTTCCTAGAATATTGGGTAACAATTCTGAAATACTACTTTCCTTATGAAAGGAAAAAAACCCAAAACCCAGCTATAATTAAGGCTCTACCAACTATACCCATTTTCAAATTATAATCATAATCTCATCTGTGGATGTCATTTGAAGCATCAACTCATATTTTTACTCATCATGCCTTTAAAAATGAAACATAATATCTGTTACTTGATTCTGAAATCCTTTGTATATTTTCCCAAAAGAACCCTCGAAATAAAAATAACTAGCTTCCTAGAATTAATTTTTCTTTACAGTGGCGGCTCTGTTACAATTTCTTGATGGCTTAGTGACATTAGAAGTAAAAAGTTCTTCCTTTTAAACCGTTTCTAAATATTATTTACTAAATCCTGGAATTGCTTTATCGTGTGATATATTTTTGGAAGGTAGTTGTAGTGTATATATATGGTATATCAACGAAAATTTGCGTTATTTGGGTTAATAATAATATTCCTTATGTTGCAAGTGGTCGCTTCATGGGATAAAAAATTGCTAAGAGGCAAGTAAATATATTATTTTGTCTTAAGAAAAATATCCGACGTCTCACTTATTAAGTGTCCCAAAAATATTCTTAACCAATTATGCCATTAGAGGGGCGCCACACTCGAACCATTAAATTAAAAAGAAACCTATTTCTTAAATTCCAATTAAATATAAAAGGGGATGGTTGACAGGATGTGGATTTTTTAAATTATTAGTAGATACCTCAATATACCTACAACCCGGACTGCGCCACTTGATGGATTAGATGGACAGTTTTAGGAGTGGAATCAACCGGTAGATTGTTTTAGTTGGTCACTATATATCTGGGTCAAACTTAATATAAGAAAGGATAACTTTTAGTTTGTTATGACGAAAATAATTTCAAAAAGGAGATAATTTTGACCGCTAAAGACAAAATTCGTCCCAGGAACAATTGGGACAATTGAGAAAAAATAAAAACTACACTAGAATTCTGTGGCTTGAACTACTAGCATCATTTTTGAATTGTAAGCTTACATTGTTTATTGACCTTATTAAAAATTAAGTCGGTAGAAGTTCAAGGAATCTGTCGCGCAACGTCTACTAAATTCCGTCGGTTAGTTAAAATTTTAGGAAAAAATCGTTTTTAAGTCACGTACACGTGAGACAGGGTTACCACTGGGAGATCTGTTAATTAAATTAATCAATTAACGGAAATGGATTGTATGTCAAGGATTTACAGAAAAATGTGTATATTTATTAATATTTTTCTTGAGTTCAATAGTTTATCGTAATTTGTAAAAAGTGATCGTTCTTATTAATAGGAAGAAACCAATTTTCCTTCTTTTATTTCATACTAGTTTAAGTAACCGAACAGTGAAGTATTGGGTAATTTCTATCATAATAATTAAGAATCGCGCCTTTATAGATCCGTAGACAAAGGCTAAATCTGTTATGTCGTCTTATTGATTTCGGTAAAATGGTATATTGTCAGATACCGAAACCTAGGTAGACTACACAAGATTTAAGATAAATATTATTTATTTTTCTATATTCATTATGAATAATTTCCATAAAGTAAGAGTTGAAACAATTAAATTACTATTTCTTGTTTGCATATTTAAATTTTTTTTATCCAGTTATCTGGTTTTCGTATCATTATCTTCAAGCAGCTGAACAACGTAGCTGAATATTAATTTTCGCTCATTAATTCTAAATAATTAAATAATTAAATTTATAAAAGTGAATTAACCGTAAAAATTTCCAACATTCTAGAATAAGTAATTAAATAGGATTTGAATCTTTTACATTAACATACTTTTTGTAAGAAGAATGAGTGAGTAGCCGCGTACAAAATTATTATAACCATGTTTTTTAAATGATCAAGACCATTAGGTAATTTTTTTATTTTATATTCGACTTAGTTTGTTATGAAAACTTGTTTGTCTATTTCTGTAAGAGACATTTTTAACTGCAATCTACAATTTCACCACTTGCTCCATAAATCGTCTAACTTTTTTAATCATTCCGTCTCATTAAATCCAGTGGCATGGAAATTTACTTTAACTGGAAACTTTTTTAATTAGAATGTAAATATTTTTAAAAACAAACCGCATTTTGAGTTCTTTAATAATTGAGACACTTATCTAACAGAAAATAGTTTAGAATAAATTAATTTGCGGTTATATTTATATACACAGGAAGTTTTAATAGATGCTATACAATTATTTTAATTATATATATTGTATTGTTTCCGTTTGGAGTGTTCTTTAAATTAAATTTTGAATTATCCTTTTCTAAAAATAAACAAAATTTTAAACTTATTTAATTAATCTCAGATGAGGATCAAAAATTAAATTAAATAAACTAAGTTGAAAATTAAATTAAATTTGGGCGCAACTATTTATAAAAAAATTAATACTAACTAATTAAATAAATAAAAAACACTCTGATTGTGATGCTGCTTCAGTGAATAAGTTGTAATAAAAAGAAAAACCATATTCTTTTATTTATATAAATAATAAATGGATCCTATGTTTTATATTTTAAAATTAAAGTTTTTCAAAGTTTATTTCTTATATATATACAATATGTCCCCTAAGTTGGAATCATATGGAAAACTTTTTTATTATTAATTTTAGGAAAAAAGTTATTCTTCATAAAAAGTTCTGCATTATCTAAAACCTAGAATACAGTCATCAAATATCAAATTTTTTCAGTGGTATACGAGGTTTGTCAAAAAATATGAATTTTACTCAAGAGTAAAGTACCTTTAAATTTGACAATATCGAAAAATATTACTTAAAAAAGTTGATCAGAATTAAAAGTTACGTTTAAATGTGCAAGTACATCCATTTACATTAATAAAATTATTTTTAAAACGTATATCTACAATAATGCAAATTTAACTGTAGTGCACTTACTACGCGTTTTAATTGCAATATTATTAGAAAACATCGAAAAACTAAAAGGTTATCATGTGTTTTCCATATGGTTCCAACTTAAGTAGATATATTTTACATATATACATTTGGTGTCATTGGCTCGATATCATAAAAGGGAACCATTTTAGGGAACTGCTGTTGGAACACATCGGTAAGTTAAATTTTAGGATACAACTAATGGTTTTTATATTTATCTGGATATTCTATCTCAATATTTTTTAAGAGAAACTATTGCGTATTATTTTATAAGCTTTTCGGTTTTTTGAACGAAAATGAGTTTTTATTTAGTTAAGTGGGAATAACAACCTAGTCACTAACTTTATGGTGGACAATTTATTACTGTTGTTTTGGTATTTTGTTTACTCATACTAATTTTTATTTAATCATTAGGTCTAATTATCATGGATCATTTATTAATTGTCATTTATGCCATTTAATAATAGTTATCTTGTAACTAGAGTGCCCAGACTACGAATTAGAGAGGATATAAACTTTAACACTATAATGTTTATTTCCTCTAATCAGAGCAATCGCCTAAGGAAGGACGGTATCGGCTTAATATTGCATTTTCTTATGAATTAGTATTTCTGCTAGTTAGACAGAGATATTTAATGGATTAACTTCAAAGGAATTTATGTCAAAACTAACAAGTGAGAAATTTTTTGTACCAGACTGTCTCAAAGAGCAGCCTGGTTTTTTTTATATAAAAGCTGTATTTTTCTTATGGATTAAATTTACTTCCTCCGTGCCAGAAGGTCTTGAGTGTAAATATATTTGTATTTCAAAAATATTTTAAATCTTTATTTTAATGTACTTCTCCTTTATACTAGTGGGCCCTGTATTTATAAGGCAGGACGGTCTTTCATGTCCTTTAAAGGCAACGAGTGGATAATCCTTTAAAGTATTCAACACCTTTAGAAAAAGTCTAAGTATCATCCGCTTTATTGGTGAACTAATTTCAGATGTACCAAATTTTAAGTGAGAAACAATAGGGGTTATCCGAGTTGAATTAATTTTGTTTACACTTCTTCTTACTAATATTGTACTTGTCTCTCTTCAAAAAACCCAAATTTTTTCATCTTATGATTTCTATACCTTTTCGATGTTTAACTAAGTTGTAGAATTTGTCCAACAGCCATCTGATTTTGGTCAGATCTGCAGCCCTTAGTAACACGTATTTTCAATACATATGAGAACAGCGTACGGTTCTTAGTGGAAAATTTACAATCTAAAACAAATAGATATTCGCTTTACTCTAATACTAATTATCTCTTTACACAACTGCATATATTTTAAAACGTATTTTTTTAAGTGGCCTCTAAAAGCATTGAAGTGCCTAAAGTCACGTAGCCAATTTTTCATCCTCGATACAATTCAACACAAAAGCATTCACTCGATTCTCAACGTTAAACAGTCACACAACTAACATTCAATTTTTGCCTTGGATCGTAAAACACACTTACTAATTATACCAAGAAAGTTAGGTACTAAAACTAAAACTATAAACCTAAACAAAAACTTCAAATGTCAACAAAATTAATCAACTAACATTGTGAGTAGAAATAAGAAATATTAAGTTAAAGTACCAATAAAAAGTAATATAAAATAATAAACTTTAGCATTTTGCATCTTTTTCCGACCCCATTAGTGCACAGGATTATTTGATAAGTTGTAAATTTTTGCATGTGACCTTCTTTTATCGTTAAAGTTATTTAATAAGCCAAAGGTGATTTAGAAGTGGGAAATTTTCTTTACAAATCCCTCATTCCTAAAGCTGAATGAGAACGAATACCTAAAGTAGTTTATTTTCTATTAGACATAATTTAGAAACCTCAATTTTGCTACATATTTTTCTTTGATTCCTGTAGCTCTGGTGCTTTGAATTTAACGAAGGAGTTTGCTTTAAATACCATTCAATGCTCAGTAAGAGCATATTATGTTGAATTATATTACCAGAACGCCTGTCTCTGACTTTTCTCTTGTGCTCTTTGAACCCATTCACGTAAAACTCTCACAAAGAATGTTGTTTGTGGAATTTTTAGTTTTTTTTGTTACCGACTCTGTAATCAAATGGATTTTGGGTCGCATTTTTATCGAATGTTCCTAACGTATTTATTAAACCACCGATTCTTTCATGTTATAAAGTGCCTATGGTGATCTACATAAGAAATATTTAAATACTCGTAGTAGCTCCTGTAGGGTGAAACTGTGATTTTTCTCGTATTGTTGGTAGAATCGTCAAAGGGTATTTGTTAGATTTTTAATCATTGTGATCTGTAATCAGTTTCAGAAAACTAGTACACTAAGGGTAATTAATTCTCAAATATATACTTAATATTATACAAGGTATATAAACTAATTCGGTGCTCAAGAACTCTCTACCTGAATGTTGAAAATAAAGCAATTATTGATTACACCTTTAGTAGTTGTCGCATCTATCTCATTCGCTTGGTTAAGTTCGTTTTTGATACTCAAAGTGTAATATCTAATCCGTATTTGCAATGTGTTAATATTTTTGCTTTAAAGAATGTCTCAGTGGTTTTGTATTTACATTAAGACTTCTCCCGCATATTTTGACTTTTTTGATATCTACTTATTATGTGTAGTGACTTTTTTTTATACATCTAATATTTTAAATTATTTCTAAAAAGTTTTTAACCATTTTCTGGTGATGCTAACATACTTAGCGAAATGCGCGTCGAGTCAACTATTTTCGTATTTGAGTAGTTTAAAGCTCAAACATTTCAATAAGTATTTGGGATCATTTGACTATCAAATATTTTAAATTTGTTATATTGAAAAATTGGTTGATTCTTCCTAAAAAACCTTATCCTTTTTTTTGAGTTGTATTATTTGTGTTTTGGTAAGTCGAATTTATTAATAATCATTAACTGATATAGTTCTAAGCGAAACATTCCAGTTTTATATGTAGGGATTACCAATGAAAACTTGACTATTTAATGATGCTCCTTAAATTCAGGCAGTCCCTGAATCTTTAATTGAAAATAATCATGCCAATGGTATAATAGTATATGTACCGCCGAAGCGAGTGCATCCAATGGTCTGTTACCTATTTGAATTTTCTACCGGGTACGTGTGTTTGAAAATATCTTAAAGTCCAATAATAGACAGATAATTTCTCTCTATTATAGAATATTTTATTTCTACTGCACAAAGGAAGCAAAACATATCACTGTAACTGTAATTTGTGCAATCAATAATCACTGGTTGTGAGAATGTTGACTAAAGTAAAAAGTAGGATAAACTAATGTAACCGCTGATATCTATGGCAGTATCAGGAATATTCTTTTAAACGTCAACAATTTGTAATGTTCAAGAAGCCAAGAAGAGAACATAAAAAGAATTGACATTGAAAAGTAGTAGTGAAGTGTACTGTTTATAAGCAGTTCTGAAGTTTTTTTGTAAATAACTTTTGTTAAACCCTCGTTTTTTTTAAATCATTTCAATTTACAGAGTGGGCCACTCAAAACAGTCCACCCAGATATTTGCCAGTATTCATTAGTTATTAAAAATTCCTAAGGTACCCTCGATTTTTATTACAAAAGGGAGACTTTTTCACGATATTGACATCTGTGATATGTCAACCCCTCCCATTTATGTCTCTAACGCCTTAATTTTAAATAGGGAATATACCATATGAGGTCAATCATAAGAAATGTGTTGCGATGGACTGACTAATCAGCTATATGATATTAACTGTAAAAAGTCTTAATTTAATTAAACTCTAATAACTCTTAAAAATTAAACGCAACACTTACGTTTGGCTGATATTTCACATTTTTTTCATAATGTCAAAAATAACAAACTTTGCAAAGATTTATTAAGTAGTTACTAAGACATTTGGTAGCGTTTACCAGCGGCGCTTGTTAATCTAATAAGTATTTTTAATTACGTCCAAAATGGTCTATTCTACTGCAGAACGAGTTGAAATGATTTCCACATTAGTTAAACACAGGTGTTTCGTTTAATTTTTCAGAGCTACCACACTTTAATTCAAATATGACTTTTGTACAAAGATAGAGTTAGTATCGAAAAAAAAGCCATATGGCGCAATACTATTCTAATGACTTGCCACATATGGTATATTTCCTATTTAAAATAAAAGGGTTGGAGTCGTGGAATGGAAGGGATTGACAGATGACAGATATCTGTATTGTAAAAATGTAATAAAAAGTGTTTCGGCATTTTCTTAAAATCTAATGAATACTACAAAATATCAGGACGGAATGTTTTCAGTGGCGCACTCTGTGTAAAAAATATTCATCTGTGTAATTTAATATAGGTATTTTTACTAACATTCTACAACAAATACAAGCTAGTTATCCAAAAACAAAATTTAAAAGCTAGTCCCATTTAGAATATCGATAAGAGTTTCTTCTGGCATCATTAAGTTTTCTTAATTAGATATTAGATTATATTAGAATTTTATTTAAAATCTTTTTTTCTTTATAATACTTCTGTTTCATACGTAATCAGAATATTCGCCCTTATTATTCATTTATCGAGTTCATTTTCCAATAAGCAAAAAAATTTCCCACTTGTTTCAGGTTAGTGTTCTTTAAAATAAAATTTATTTGTTGATTTACTCTTCCATGTATATTTTCATTTTGTCAGTATTTATATTTACGAAGTTTGTTTTCGTTAAAATTGTCCATATTACGATTAATATGAAGAGATTTTTGCTATTCGACATTGTTACTAGTGATCTGCTTATACAGAGTGATTCATTGGGAAAGGCCCTAATTTTGTCTGTAGATGAGCGTCTCTTTGTAGGTTCCAAATAACCCATATTTAATGGGTCTTCAACACTTTATAACTGAGATACATGGTGTTTTCTCAATTTGCCTTATTTCTTTCGATAGTCATAACTTCCAAATTACTTGGTATATTAGTTTGATATTTGGTACGCGTAATAACCGTTATCTGGAAAATCTATTAAATATTACGAGTAGAAAATCCAGTCACGGTTTAACAAAAATTTAACAATTCGTCTTTCCAAAAAAACTCCCAAAATATCGATTTTTTTAAATTGCTTTATATAATTCGAAAGAGCAGAAAAAACTTAATATACTCATCTACTTCTTATTTATCCACAGACAGATGGACTATCAAAATTTTACCATCAAAGTATAATTTATGAGCTTATGAGCTTTTTGGGGGTTCCGAAATGTTATCTGACAGATTTTTGTTAATTTTTCGGTTGAAATAAAATGTACTTAACTTATGTAGAGAAGCATTCCAAAAATTGAACTCAATTTGTATTCTTACAAATATAGACCACTGAAAAATGTGACAACAGGGCCGTATTTAGGACATAATCTTTCGGATTAAACGTCTGCTTCCAAAGGTGATAAAAGTATTTATTTCCACCCTACGTGGGGTTTATATACTTCCAGTAGTCCATGGATTAGATACATTGAAATTTGTATCATTTATTAGCAAATTTCTATTTTTTGTCAAACAGAGTTTGGTGATTTGAAGTTCCTACAGGTTTTGGTATCTTTTCTTTTGTCTAGTCAGTAGTAAATATGCTTTATAAATTTTCTAGTCGAGAATACGCAGATATTGATTATGGCTTTCGTAATGGTACTGTTACAATAACATAATTAGTAGTGATGGGGGATCGAATACTTTTTTAGAGATCGATCATTCGGTATTCGAGTACATTAAAGGATAGAGTACTTAACCGAGTACCCAGTACTAGGATTCTAACAGTATGTAAAACTAATTACCCAAACAAATTCAAAACAAGTGTTTCGGATTGAACTGGTCTCCCCTCAAATACATGCACTGTTGCCACTACTCATAAAATAACTGGAGTTTTGTGGCAAAATAGTTCTTGCCACTGTCAGGTCGATGATAAAAATATTGCGAAGTTATTAAAGCAGGACTTTTTTATATATTTATATATTTTATTATACCTATATTTAGACACAGTTACATCATATATCAGAAAAAGTTCTGCCAGGTAATAGGCACAAATAGAGATATTCTATTTTTTGAATAACATATTTGGCAAGATTGTGTCAGACTTTATCCCAAAATATTTTTGAAACTTAAAAAGTATACAATGAGTCGGTTCTACTATCATAACTTTGTAACTCGTTACCCGAGACCCGAAAACCGAGACTCAAGACCCGAGACTCGGACCTGATTTGGTTCGAGGTCGAATGATTATTCATTTCGGCAAAACAACTGAGATTTTGTGAACTCGTTCTCTGGGTCTGTCCTATTACCTTGTATTCGAGTACAACGAGTACTTTTCGATCCTTTGCCCTCGAGTACCCCATCACTAATAATTAGTGGTGAACTTAGTTTCCACCCTTTAGTAATATTGTAATTTGATTAATTTTTTGGCCTGTGTTTCGTCCTTTCAATATTTTTAGGCAGGTTATAACTAGTTCTCTGTACCGAATATCCGACATTCCTATTTATAATATTTTTAGCGGGTTTACCACGTGGGCATTTAATATTTTCTGCCTTTATAGGATTATCCCTTGTGGTCTGCATTTTTATATTTTCCTCTTTTCTACCATTTATCACAAATTGTAATTTGTGGTAAAGATTTTAAAGTTTTTTGATTGTTACTTATAGATTTAATAAAAATACTCTTGCAGTCCGATTTTTATTTTAAATTTGGTGAAGGTGACTTGGGACATCTTTTAAGTATTATTCACCAACACGTTCCTCTCGAAATTTAATTAGATTATTATGATTTTGTTTATATTTTTAGAAGGGAATGATTAATATTGCCTATTATAAAAGAAAATCGCCACATCTCAAATAGTACATATAATCACTAAGTAAAAACTAAAAGTAACATAAATTTTATAGCTAGAATTATTTTAAATAGTTGCTTGTCGAATTCCTTAAAAGAACGTAAATAATAGAAATTGTAAGTCTTTGGAAATTTGGGTTCGGTAAATGAAATCCTTAAGTGATTAAGTAGAACACTGCATTTTAGAGTAACGCAAAAAATTTTATTTTTTTTCTGAGGAAGGATAAATATTTGAAAATGAGATCATAATTATTAGTAACGAACTTCAAAAAGTTAATTTTGAATTGATTTGGTTTAACAAATAAGTTTGTTAAACGATACGTCTAAGTTTGCTTTATAAAATCACTGGTTAATAACATTTGGACCTCGTATATTTTCAGTTGAAGCTAAAGCTACATTGAATTAATGTTTGTCAATGTCTACACTAAACATTTTCACAAAGTTGTTAGCAGACTATTTACTCCTGTATTCAGTCTAAACTGTGTAACTATAAAAGCCAGGCGTATCTGAATAAAATTTAGTTTGCGTCCCCAATCCAGGTATATAGGGAGCAGTAAATCAATTTGAACAGTGGTGGCAAATTCAGATATTTACTAAGCTATATGCTACGTTCTAAATAAAAAGACAATACAATCAAGTTAAAATTTTGGCGGATGCTTAAACATAAAAATATAAGAAATGTAACAAAATAATGTTATAGAAGTTGTTCATAATATCTTTCATTCTCAAGACATAATTACATCATACTAAAAATAATAACAAGCTATCTCTAAATTTTAACAACATAAATAATAGTAAAAAGATATATAAGTTACTTCTATTTAAAAATGAGGATTGAAACCCTTGCAGTTAAGTAACATAATTACTGGTGGCTACTTTGAACGACCTAAATTTATATTTCTATATGACCATTTTCTTCGATATAACACTCAAATTTTTAAGACAGAAAGCAACACTAAAAACTACAAATTTATGGGATAATTTCTATCCTAGATAAGAAATACACTGTAAATTTAAACACATACAAAAAACATCTAAGCACGTTTTACCATAATTTATTAAAGAAATAATTTTTAAATAGATACACCCTGCATATTTTTAAATTAAATTAAACCATATAAATACATATAGTAAGAACTTCTAATCATGCCACATCGCATTTCCATTATAACATGGAGAGCAAACACATAATGATAATTATAAATAATATCAGTTTTAAAACTGTGTATGTGAGTAAATATTAAAGGGTTTTTTAACTGACGTCCCTGCAATTTATAAAACCCAGGAGGGGAAAAATATTTTTTTGCTCTTATGCAGGTAATTACTATATATATAAATATATACTTATTTTATATAGCTACATTTTTATCAAAGATTTTCTGTGTACTGTATATATTTCTCTTATTTGTCAGTGCTCTTAAATGCTGTTCGTGTAAACTTAGCTGGAATGTATTTTCAGCATGACGGTGTTTTGGTCTTTTATGGGCCAATAATAAAAAATTTTGTAAATGAAATATACCCCATGTAGGGTGAAAGTAAGTACTTTTATCGCGTTTGGAAGCAAAAATTTATTTCTTGCAAGCATCTCTTGATATCTATAAATGTAGCAAGTGCATAGATTACAAATATCGTTATACAGGATGTTCGAAACATATTGAATTATTATGTACTAAGTACGGCCCTGTAGTCACATTTTTCAGTAGTCTATATTTGTCAAAATACAAACTTAATTCAATTTTTGGGATGCTTCTCTAGATAAGTTAAGTAAATTTTATTTTAACCGAAAAATTAATAAAAATCTGTCCGATATCATTTCGTAACCCCAAAAATGCTCATAAATTATATTTTGAAGGTAAAATTTTGGTAGCGTAATTGCCTGCCAAAAAATAAAACTAGATGAGTAGATTCAGTTTTTTCTGCTGTTCCCAACGATAAAATGCTATTTAAAAAAAATCGATATATTGAGTGTTGTTTTTTGGAATGACGAATTGTTTTATTTTTTGTTAAGCCGGTCCTGGATTTTTCTTTTGGTAATACTTTGGCAGATTTTTTAGATAATACTTATCACCAAATATCAAAATAATATACTCAGTAATTCGGAAGTTATGAGCAGCGAAATATATTTGATAAAATACCCTCTAACTCAGTTATAAAGGGTGGAATACCCATTAAGTACAGATTATTTGGATCCACCAAAGTGAGGCCCGTTTACAGTTAAAGTTAGGCTCTTTCCCAATGAAACACCCTGTACATCTAAACTTGCTTTTTCTATTTAGTTAGTTTTTATTAGATGCAGGAATAGTTGCTGAAGTTTTGTTGGTTTTATGGTGGCAAAATAATAATGGTCAAATATCAGAAGAGAGAAGAATTTTGATCTTTTTGAACAGGCATAAAACTCATTTATATTCTATTGCAGTCGAATGGATGGTGTTATCTGTATCCTGCAAGGGATTCTTGGAAAGTGGTAAATAAGGTACCTTTCAAAGTTTTGTTTTGGTACATTTGATTTTAACTTGACGATCGAAAGAGAAAGATTTAATTTTAATTAGAAATTGCAGTAATGCTAATATAAGAGAACTATAATCTTAAAGAATATGCAGGTCTTATATACTTCAAAATTTAAAATTTCCTCAAAAATAATTACCATGTTTAGTCCGTTGATAATTTCTTTAAAACAAAGAAATATTTGTTTCAGGTCTTTCTAGTTTTGTAAACTCTTCATTTGAAGAGTTCGTTTATGGGAAATGTGATCCTGTATCCGACATTTGTCCATTATAAGACCTTTCATTATTTTGATTATTTGATTTGTTGATTGATAAATTTAGAATTATAAATGAGATATTGTTACTAAATAAAGTGTTGCCGTTTAAATTTGGCTTTTATTGGATACATTTTGTGTTTTGTTTTAATCAAATATGTTGTTGTAATTAGAAGATCTCTTAAACTAAGTGAAATTGAAAGTGAATATGTATTAACGAGGTTCTATAGAACCAAAAGTTGGAGCTGTCATGAGTGGTTCACATGAGTAAATTTGTTTTGAATCTGATTGAGGGAAAGTACATTTTTGTTGTTTGAAGTTAAAGCAAATGGTATCGATTGCAAAATATATTTGATGAGTTATTTTATCAAAATTATTAAGGATAAATTCTTGGATAGGGGTGCAAGGAGTAGCACTATGTGTTTGACGCTAAAATTAAAAACATGTTTAATGCCGAGATTAGATATTTGTATTCCTAAAAAATAACTTTGGACCCAGTTTTATGTCCAAGAAGATCTAAGTTTTATTATATCGTGAGGTAGAGTTGGATAAACTTAGGACAATAATAGCCGCTCAATAGGTGTAACAAGTCGTTGTGTTTATGTTTCCCCTTCATGCATCACGAGCAATTCCTAACATATCCAGAGTTAATAATACAAGGCATTCATAAATAATTCGCTTACGTAAAACTTTCACAGATTCGAGTTTGTTTGAGTTAAATTTTCAATGCACCTATTACAATTTGAAAACAAATTGTACTTATTGCATGAAAGATAAAAGTTGTTTGTTATTTTTATTTACGACACTTTACGTAATAATAAATTTCTATTATTCGATAAGTACAAGTAAAAAATAAAACATAGTAGTTTTTACCTGTCTCTCTCAAAAGACGATCCACTTTTTCAAAGGAATTCTTCTATTTGGAAATCGCTCGTCATATAGCCGTCTGGCTTTTAAGGTAATAAATTAAACGCATGTCGGCATATTCAGGTAACGTAAATTCCATAACTAATTAACTAACCGAGAAGAAAAAAGATCGAAGATTTCAAAACACCCTATTTTCAACTGACACTAGAATAAATATACTTATTTAAATCGGTATATGTCAAAAAAACTATAGAAACAAAGAAGGAATTTTGGTAACAACCAAAGCAAAAAACTTTTTTTTTCGTAAACAGCTCATTTTATCGATGTCAATGAAGATTGCCTTTTTTCAGTTTAAGATTTAAACTTTCCAAAAATAATACTGTTATCGTACAGGGTGTAAAAAAATATCATTACTGTTTTAGAGCTAGTCCGTCCTTAGATAGCTAAACAAGCCGAATGTGATTAAAAGGGTTGATTTTAAGATGACTTACAACATTAAAAAATTATAAAATTACATGTAGTATTTCAAAAGATATTTGAAAACAAACGATTGCCTGGGTCGTCCGTCATGACCTCATTTCTTCCGTAGGGGTGGGGGGGTAGGCATACAAAAAAAAATATAGGAAATTGTCATATTATTTTTATGTGTTCTATGTGAATCCCGAAGATTTCCCACAAATGCTTGGACATTTATTGAAGTTTCGATACGCATATACTTTTTTGGAGAAAATTAGGTTTTACTTCGAAAAAATATTAAACGTTTCCAGTAGGCTAATCTAGACTTGGAATACACCTGTAACGATAAAATAAAAATTGATAAAAAAAACTGCTTGCATGCGTTCGCCCAACCGCCCTTGTTTTTAAATCCTCCAAGCCTGTGACGTCAGCAGCGTTGGAAAGCGACGCGTAACATTTTCCACCGACGTTGCGTTTTGTACTCAGTTCTATCCCAACTCCAGACCAGGCCAGTTTCAAGTAAAAAGTGGGTGACACAGTGATGATAACAACTCTCAACCAAGTTAACAATCCACCTTAAAAAAATCAGCTAACAACTTTGCTAAATGTAAGTACATTTTCAACTTGACTTTTATTCATAGTTCGTTAGAATTTTCCGAGTAAGCGTTGTCGGATAGCCGGAAAACTTGGGAAAACCACCTGTTAGTAGGTTTGTAGATGCAACAGTCTGCCTATTATCACTCACACTCGACGAGTTGTAACTAATCCAAATATAGGGGAGAGCTGCCTTTCGTTTCATAAATAACTTAGATACAGGATGGTTACAAAAACAAAAATTTGCAGATACTATTAATAAAGTTTTGTATTATTTGCAATTTAAATATAGGTTTATAAAATTCAAAAGTTAAAGTAAAAATTTGAGCGTATCTACAGGAAATGTAATTATTATTTTAAACTTTTTAACTATTCAGAAATAATAGCATTAAGCTTAAAACATTTTATTTTCAGAATCATAATGGAAAGTAGTTTTCTACAAAACTCAGCTTTAATAAACTTCTAATTTTTTTCAAATAAAACAGAATAAATTAATTAATATCTTTCTGAGGAAAGTTTTGACAACTTGAAACTAGATTTATGCAATAAAGTTTTTAAGTAATAACTTTTTTTGAAGTTGTACGTGAAATTTAAATAAAAGAGTCGACAAGTCGCACTACTACAAATGTCTTGGTGGGCGAGCTAATATATCTAGATAAAAATTATTAAGAAGTCAAGTTTTAAAGTTTCTTATTAAAAGCCCTTATTATACTAACTTGGACCAACCACTAGTTTTTTGGAATCAAAAATTAATTATTACAAGAAAAACAACAGACATTTAAAAAGAGAGTGTAGGTATTCGTTAATGTTAATCCTTTATTTACTATAAAATAAAAACGTTTCTGCAATTAAGAGAAATAAGATGCTTATGACTGAAAATAAACCTATATACATCTAGAAAGCCATCATTGCAAGCAACACACAATAAATAAGTATTGAGAAAGAAAATAATATATCTAAAAAAGTGAAAATATTCATTCATTCATTCATTCACTTTTAAAAGTGACCCTAGGTTATTGCGTTTTAGGATGATAAGCGCAGGTATGCAGATTAAGAAAAAGATACCAGCTTAGGGAGGTGGACATTGTTTGCTTTGTTGTTGACTTTATGCTATCGTAAATGCATTAAAAATACATATTAAGAGTTTAAGATGTTGGCAGTACTTTTAATAAATTAGATATAGAAAATTTTTGTGGATTAAATCATTTTCTCTTCAAAATTTATTTGAATTTTTAACAAATAATATTTTATCTAATAAATAATCAATAAAGAATCTTCTTAAAAATTGTGTGAGATAATTTTGCTCTACCTCTCTCTAATCTAATCATGCACTCAGCAGATCGTGATTTTTAGTAAACGTACGAATTCTTTCAAGCAAGTCCAAGTCTGCAATGCTATTAAATGAATTAAATAAATAACTGGAATCAAGTAATTGTTAAAATGAAAATAACCTAAGTCTTATAAAAATAAAATATAAAATATAAATTTCTGATAGTACAAGAATTTTAAAAGATTCTCCTAATAGTTTCGAGCATTATTAAAGGTGAATAGTTATATATATAAAAATATTTTGAGAAATTGTTAGTGTTTTCATATTAGCTTCCGTATCAAGTATAGTATTCCACCTTGTATGTAATGGAATGTTCTTAAAATAATACGAATAATAATTGATTTTCGAAATATCTTTGATGTTTATTCTGTTTATATCGATGATAGTAGAAATTATTGAATTTTCCTGTAAAGGTTGACGTTGTACAGTAAAATATGATAGTGGACTTTTATCTTTATTGAATATGTCTATCCATACTTGATTAACAACGCTTAACACACTTTGAAATTTTATAGCATGTAAAGCGTTAAAGTAGACTAGATAGCTACAGTTTTAATCGAATTATGGACAAGACAAATAAGTGAATTCTTCAATAATCACCCTTAAATCGATTTACTTATTTACTGTTTTATATACATAATATATACTCGTATTAAGAATTCTTATATGGCATCTTTATTTCACTATTATCCCTGGCCGTATATGAATGAGATAAATTAAATTTAAAAAACTTGCGGTGATGAAAGACTCCCAAATATATACTTTTTAAAATCAACCATTTACAAGCAATTTAAAAAACCTTATTTAAAATTGAAAATTTCCGGTTTTTAAATAATTTAATAGTTTATTATACACAAGAGCAATCTGATAGGTAAAACAATTTTAAGATTCAATATTAGCAGTACAGAGTATAAAAAATTATAGTTCAAAAAATCCCTAAATGGACATAAGCGATATTTTAAGCAGCGGCAGCGATGTGTCCCCTCTCGACCGCACTAGAGGTACGACCATGACTACCGATACGTTACTATCGAATTGACTGGAACGATGTTCCCACATCGATGTATCCCTACTTCAAGATATTAGTAATGCGATTTCTGTTTCGTAACGTGTTCTTTATCACTCGCATGGGTTCGTGTATGACTATAAATATTCAAGACAGGCCAAATCTGTATATTTTATTTGAAAGATAGTTTTCAATGAGAAAAAAAAATATTGAGAGGCCAACAGCCTTCAAGAGACATGCTAAAAAACAAAGATTTAAAGTATACAACCACCTTAAAATATCTATTAGTACCAACATTATAAACGTTTAGGTAATTGATTTTTTTTAAGATATAGAAACTCTTGCGTAGATAAAGCAACTGAGTTTACAGGGACAACCTCAGAAAATTGCCTAAAAATATAAATTAAAGGAAACAATAGTGAAGTAAGTCGTACTTTGACTCTCCATTACTAGTCCTATTGTCCCTTTCTTCCTATTCATATCCTTTTCTTTTTTTATGGTAGGTTCTAGAAAAATCTCTACTAAAATATTCTTGACGTTTTCGAAAAAGGTTCGAGAAACTGTCGTAGCTATCATCAGTTAAATTAGATTTTTGGGTCTTGTCCTGTATATCTATGTACTCAATGTTCTCACAGGCGGTTAGAAACCAAGTGTGACAACAATTATATGATTCATTAAATCCAGACTGGAAATTCTATTGTCAGGATTTCGTACTGGATTTGGCCTTATTTAACTCAAAACCAAGCACTTACTGAAAAAATACTATCAAGATTAAAACAGTGTTTTCAAGTCACTCGACCAATAAATACTCGAATCAGTTAATATATAAATAATACAATAATTCATAAAGGTTTCTTCTTCTTTAGGTGCCTCATAGATCATGTTTCCCAGGTATTGATCATTAGGTCGTATCTTTCACCTGTTTCCTTACTAATAAAGGTTTAGACATATTTAAATATTTCTTTGTTGATTTAAGAAATATGATTGCATCAACCTTAAGAAAGACTTCTTCTCAAAGTATTGTTTTACTTGGAATAAACATTCTCAAAATTGTACAAAAACCGAAGTTTCAATTAAATTAATAAATCGTGTCTATGTAGAATAAAATACGAACTCTAATAAATATAGATTTCAAGTCAAAAAAATAACCTTTCAATCAGTGCTTTCACTGACAATGAATAAAGAAATTGTAACCAAATATATTACGGTTAATTTGCAACATTCTGCCAAGACAAAGTATACGTTTTTAAAGCTGCAAATTATGAATCGTCGGGAGTTCTAGGATAAATATAGAGGCTACATGTTTAAGTTAAAAATTCATATTTTCAAATAATTCATAGTTATTTTAAGACCTATTATTGAACGATCTATATATCAATAAAAAATAACATGTTAAAACTCAGTAATTTTAAATAGAAAATCAAAACCAGAAACATGTTAACTATTTTTTTTTTGTTCCGTTGTTAAACTGTTTTTTTCGTAACGAGCAAACAAATATTTGGATTTTTGTTTAAAACCAATTCAATTAGATACGGTGAATTTTTTGAAGTTTTTTATGTAATGACTCTATTGTTTAGTCGTTTCCCACTGATTCAGTGTTTTGACATTTCAAACAATAGATTACATGGCTTATTTGGAGTTTTAGCTGAATTTCGAGAAACACAAAGCATTGTTTCGAAAAATGAAGGCCTTTGTTGCCGTTGTCCGCCTATTCGTTGTTGTTTGTGATCTAATTAATATCACAAAATTAAAATATTTCTATATTATTAGTTTGAGGTTTTCAATTTTTTATATTTTAGTTACCTTTAAGCCCTTTTAGTTATTTTCCAAAAATTAACAAAATGTTATAGTTTCAATATACAGTTTGTAACTATTTTTTTCATATTTTTTGTACTTTGTAAACATTAACTACAGTTTTCTTTAAAGGATTTAAGAAATTTTAGTTTTCTAGGTAACATTTCGTACTTGTTCTTTTTATTTAAATTTAAGCAAGAGGATACAGTATTGAATTCGGTATTCAGTAAATTTTTGTTTATTAGATAAAGTGATGCCAGCAGTAAATAAAAATAAATTTAATTACATATTTTTGACGGTATAGACGGTCTTTCTAATTAAAAAATCAAAAACAGAAAATAGAGAACATTATATCTGTCACATAAAATTAAATATGAAGTAAATATGGTAATAACAAATATGTATGTAACATTAGTGAAAAACAAAGGAAAATGAAAAGAATTAATTATATGGACTAAGGGAGAAAATTATTATTGGAGAGAGAATATGCGATAAAAAGAACATTTACTGCAAAAGACAAGCTCATCTTCTCACTTCAAATAGGTGAATATCAAGCAGTAAAAAATGGAAAATTCCAACTGATTTTTTGATTTGAAAGAAGTACTCACATTCTGTTATGAATACTATATACAAAATGATATACTCATTCATGTTCATATTTTTATAATGGCCTATAAGTCGATAAGCAAATCCAAGTTATTTGAAGATCACATACAAATTAAGAATGACAGTGCTAAGAAATAGAAGTGGATCTGAAGAGGATTAGCAGAACAATTTACCATACAAATTTGCATGAAAAATATCCTACCCCAACATTGCTTTTTTAATTTAATATTGAATAATTTTATTTAAAAAACTTCCCGTCTACTTATTATTTATCAAAAGCATTGGCAATATCTCGACCTCTACCGTTTAAATTTACAAGTTATTAAGAGTATTCGGATTAATGCAAAATTATAAGTACAGTTAACAATAAAGCAAATAGAGCTCCATCTCTCTCTTATACCAATAATCTCTTTCTTATATGTCACACAAGCACTCATATCTTAAAACGTAATATTTGAAAGTGACTCTTACAAACATTGTGTTACAGAAAATAACGTAGCCAATTTTGCTCCCTCGATACATTTTAACCCCAGAAACATTCATTTAATCTTCAGCTTTGAACCATAACACATCTAACACTCAATCGTTAATTTTTAACTTGAAAAATTTGTCTTTATAACTATTATGTGTCAGTGTTAAACTGAAACTTGTTGATACATGATACCAGTAATAACAAGGTGTTCCTTAAGTTAATCTGGAAATACCATTTTTCTTTTGATCCAAGAGTATCGCAGGGTGGTACAAAGTCCAAGAACTTTTCGCCATGTGCACGTAAATTCTAAAATGCATCTTATTCGCTGATGTAAAGTATGACTGATTTTTTTGTATAAGTTGAAGTTTTATTTTTGCGTCCTTTTGTCGTAATATGTACATTTAAGTTGTCATTTTTATTAAAGATTGTGTGGTATTAAGATTTAGAGTTTTCTTTGGTTTAATTAGGTTTTATATATCACTTTTTCTCGCAGTCACTATTAAATTTTTGAAATCGTCAACGGTTCCAAAAAATAAAGCAACGTGATATGGTCTTCGAAAACTTACGATATTCATGTGACCATCGTGTCACCAAAAACGCATATCAGAGCATAAGAAAAACGTTTGCTGAATCTAGAATATGTCCATTGTTTTACATAAGAATCACTGAAATCCGCCGCAGAATCGTATATCGTTCGGAACCAAATATATCAGCAGAATATATTCCCTCCACACTCGGTAATCTTTTGAAGTATCCCCCAAACAGACATAAATCTGAATTTCGAACGACAGTGGAAGCAACATTTTTCAGTTGCATAAACACTACCGAAAGAATTATAATGAAAATATACATTTAAGTAGTGGATTTTGAAAAAAAAACATTTTCCTTTAAGTGGATCGTCATCTTTGAGCGGTTAATGCATGTGGAAAACTTATGGACTAAAACTATTTCTATCGGTAATTTACAGATTTATGAACAACACTGAGACACGTCATCTTTTTAGCTCAATTGTTTGAACGAAAACCGAAGTATACAGGGTGATTTATAAACATATAGCATAACGGGTACTATGCTTATTCAATGAAACATCCTTCTTCATTGTATATTTTTAAAAGCTACTCGATTTGCTGACTTCAACGATCCATGCGTATGGTCTAAATGAATAAGTACATGGGGAAATTTTGAAACTCTAGCATGTTCTTTAAGAAAAACACTACATGAAGTGTTCAGAAGTGTTCTGTTTAATTTCGATTAATCTTGTCTGTTTGAAAATTCCTGTCTAATTTTGAATAATGTTAGAGATTAAATATTTATTATTTTTCTTATTATCCTTAGTTTGAATTCCACTGCTAGTCGTATTTGTTGCATTTACTTTATTTTTGAGATAGCCCTGGAGAAAAAATCAAGGGTAATAGATCTGGTGATCTAGCTGGCCATTCAATAGTACCCCTACGTTCAATCCATATATATGAAATGATTTCGTTTAAGCATTGTCATAAAAAAATGCGGAATCATGGGGTGTTCCTAATTCCTGTTCAGACCAATCATTTTTATTCGGTAGGCTCGGAGTAGGATGTAGATTTGTCAAAACAGGAAAAACTTATATCAAATTTAAACATTTTTTGGTTGTCACCTACGATTCCTGCTAAAACGCTCAAATTTAAGGAAATTTAATATGTTTCCTATATATATGGTTTCTTTGATGACCAATATCAACAGTTTAACCTGTCTGCATCCCTGTAGAAATTGGTTGGTCTGGAAAAATAATTATAGCAAGAACGATCTCATTTCTGTTCAGCTTGTTCATTATCCGTTCTCAAAACACCATTCTAAGATTAGGATAGTCTTCTGTTAGCTCGGAGATACAAATAACTTGAATAATATTTGAAAATTTATTTTTATGTATTACAGTTAACTAAATCAAGTAATTTATGTATTTATATTCTTAATGGGAATTCTAAAATGTTTCATAATTTCACTCGGTGCTAATTACATATTTTTAATTTTAAAGTTCTGGCTAGTGTAGAAGTATATCGCCACAGTTCATTATATTTTTTGTTGTCACGGTTATTAGTTTGTCTTTGTATTATTCTATGTATTTTGTAGTTAAATGCATTGTAAAAGCGCAACTTTCCAACATTTTTAATATACACGCAGAATAATTAATATTTTGTTGGCAGATAAATTTTTTCTAAAAAAACTGCAAACTATTCAGCTATTAGTGTTTATCATATCATATATAATCAAGTACTTATTATTAAGAAATATTTGTCTTTTTTTTTAATTTTAGAGATTAACTATCCCATGTTTTAAAGTTCACTGGTCGCAATAAAATATAAATGTGCATAGTCCCACGTTTAAATTTAAAATAGACTTTGGTTTCACAAAAATTTTGGACTTTCATACACATAAAAAATGTCTAAGAGGAATACAAATTTTTTACCTCGTATATACAGTATGGTCCAAATGAAAGGAATAAATTGATTACTTATTTTCAGTAAATTGTACGATTGAGTAAATCGCCGATTTTAGGGGAAAATCCTGAAATCCGTTGATTTTTATTTTTAAATCGGCACTTCAGCAGATCACCTTTTTATTTTTTATGTCATATCTGTGAGCGTGATGACGTCATCAATAAAAATTTTAAATAGAAAAGTGGTTCTTGCAATACATCAATTGAAAGGTCTTTTAAATATCTATTCACCCATATCAATTATGTCTAAGTGTTATTTTTAAAACTAATAATAATTACATTCGAACAGATTTCTTAATTTATTATTATTTATTATTATAAGTATTGTTATCACTGACAGTGAAAATATGTCTAAACTACTTTTCACCTTTTTCAAATAAAAACTAGTTACCTTATCAAAATTCAAAGTGGTTAATGATAGTATAGTAGACGAAATCAAAAACATTTTGATTCTTTTATCAACATGTAGCTGACTGAAACGGAACAAATTGAAATTATGATATTAATTGGTTGTGGAGATAAAACACGTACGCAGAAAGAAGTATATACGTTATTCAATAATAAATATTCCAACCAAGAACCAATTACACAGTCCACAGTAAGAAAAATATTAGAGAAACGGGTTATGTAAAAGACCTTCCCAAAGGCAGTAGAAACCAAATATCTAAAAACAAGAAACTAGATGTTCTGCTAGCCTTTGAAGATAATTCCCATACCAGTTTAGGTCAAGTGTCGTTAGACAATGAGGTTGGCCATCAAACAGTTCTTAGAACGCTAAAAAAGGAGAAGTGGCATCCCTATAAAGTAACTTTAGTGCAGGAACTTATGGAAGAAGATTTTGGATTTTGATAGACGAGTTGAATTTTGTGAAATTTTAATGGAATAAAATAACAGAAACCCGATGTTTTTAAAAAAAGTTTTTGTTTCTGATGAAGCTACATGTCTTCTAAACGATTATATGAATCGTCCGACTTTCCGGTATTAGGCTACAGAAAGTACACCCTGGATGTAGAAGTACCGAACTCAATACCCAGAGAAAGTGAATGTTTGGTCGAGAATAATAGATAATACGATTATAGGACCATACTTTTTCGAAGAAACCTTAACAGAACTTCTTGCTCCCAGAATTAAACCGGTTGTTTCCAAACAAAAATGATTTGTGGCTGCAGCAAGATTGTCGCCACCGCATTAGGTTGTCTTGGTGAGAAATTACTTGAACTTTAAATTTAGTTGTAATTAATTATAATATATATTGTAATATTAAAAATTTAATAAATCATTTTTTGACAACATACAAAAATTAATTACTTAGACATATTGATATAGGTGAATAGGTATTTAAAAGACCTTTCAATTGATGTATTGCACGACTCACTTTTCTATTAAATATTTTATTGATGACGTCATCACGCTCACAGAGATGACGTAAAAAATAAAAATGTGATCTGACGATGCGCTCATTTAAAAATAAAAATCGACGGGTTTGTGGATTTTCCCCTAAAATCGCCGATTTACGAAATACTAAATTTATTCATTTCATTTGGACCATACCGTATATATCAATTGTAAGTGAATTTTAAAAAGAGGGAATACCTTTATGATACCCTATTAGTAAAAAATGAATTCGTTTTAACTTCAGTGTAATATAGTTTTTAATCAAACAAAAGGTAAAATGTTAATATTGTGGGTATTTGCTAAAGCCCCACTCATTTTGCGTGCAGTTGCAATTAAAATTAGAGCATTTAACCTAACAAATCTGAGAACCTCTCACATTGACAAATTTTCATGGTATATCTTGATTTGTAGTGAACAAATCAAATATTATTTCAATCAAATATTATTTCAATCAAATAGTATTTACAAAAAAGTTTTTGTAGTAGTAGAATAATTATTCGTGGTAATTAAATATTTTTGATGTGTGTATTAAGGATAGTGTCAAGCACCGCCAAAAGTACTGCCGATAGCTAAACCAAATTGGCGTTATTTGTATACGGGGTTGGGATAAAGTATGGAACCAAGTAAATATCTTTAAAACGAAACGACCGATGTTTATGAAATTTTTTAGAAATAAGTGCTATGGGGCAAAATACATCTGATGTACATTTTTTTGTTAATAATATACTTCCGGTTTAACCGGAAATATACTCAAATTATTTCATTTAAATGGGACACCCTGTATATATCTGCAGATTTTGAAAGATGTACATCAGATGCATTTTGCCCTATTGCTATTTCACAAATATGGTCCATTTCTTTTTAAAGATATTTACTTGGTTCCATACTTTATATAAAAAAAAAAAGAAAAGATTTGGGACCAAAAACTTTCATTAATCAAATAGTTAAAGTAGGTTGCTATTCTTACAGATATTTCAACACCAATAATCTTTAGGTAAAAACAATGTAATCAGATCAATAGTCTCATAATTGTACTTCAAAAAAACAAAAACAAAAATTAAATGAGTATTAATTAAAAAAAAATGGTGCACTTTATACATTGAATGTTGAGTTGGGCTCTCTTGATGTTGAGTTTAGCGGCTGTATTCAAAGTCTCAGCTTCATTAATTAAAATTATTCTCGGGAAATATTTCATGTCTCTGAAAATTTTACAGATTTCAGAGCAAAAGAGGTTTGAAAAGTAATAAAGGTTTTGAATATGTATTCAAAGAAATTCAAAGAATGCTGTTAAATCATTTAATACTGATCTGAATCTCAGCTTAACTTTACAGGTGGTAATCACTAAGTAAATAAATACAACTAAACATAAAGTTATTTCAAGTGCCTGTAAAAAAGTTTACTAAGATGTATCGGGAAAAGCATGCTACTTTAAATACCAACTTTCTACTAATATACAAGGAAAATTTGGTATGCAAAACCTCACCTATGTGATATAAAATATTAATTATCAACGTAAACTTCCATGTTCATTACCTTTATCCAAAAACATTGAATAAATGTACAACTATTGTGAGACAAGAATTTTTATCTTTAAACAGCGCTCATATAATATCAATATATATTTGAATTTGAATGTGCCTAGTCAAATTACATAAAATCGATTTTTTAATTGTAGTCATAAGCGGTCCGTTCGGCTTTGCGAATATCAAAATAAAAAGCGGTAGTACTTCGTTGTAGTCTAAATAGATTAAATTTGCAGGACTTGGAAAAATTGTACACACATTTCAATTATGTTGAATAATTACATATAGCTTGTATCACACAGGTCTTATGATTTATACATGATGTTTCATTAGGAAAGGTCCTAACTTTAACTGTTCACCACAGACAACTAGAAATGTATAAAAATGTATAAAAAATCTCTCCGATACTATTTCGAATTATACTTTTAAGGTAAAATTTTGGTATTACAATTGTCTGCGGAAAATAAAAAGTAGATGAGGAGATTCAGTTTTTTCGGCTCTTTCGAATTGTAAGAAACAATTTAAAAAAATTCGATATACAGGTTGTTGTTTTTTGGAAAGACGAATTTTTAAATGTTTTGTAAAGCCTCTCCTGGTTTTTCTTTTTGGTAATACTTTGATAGATTTTCCATATAATGGTTATTAGGCGTATCAAATATCAAAATAATATACAATATAATTCGGAAGTTGTGAACTCGGAAAGGTATAGGCGAAATTGAAAAAGCGCCTGTATTTTAGTTATAAAAGGTGAAAGGTAGGTACTTTCCCAATGAAACACCCTGCATACAAATAGAAAGAAGACACAAAAAATGAAAAACTTTTTGTTCCTAAAATATTTTTAGCAAAAATACAACATAAACTAAATTAATTAAAATAATCTAATAGATTTTTATATCTCCGTAAACGAACATTAAGTGTTATATATATCCTCCTCTCCCACCATTAACTGACAAAATATTAGAGGAAGTGCTCGGACAAGTCGATTTTTATTTCAGATGAAGCACGCTTAGTTTTAAAAAAAATATATGTCGGAATAGGGATCAAGTAACTGCTCATTTGAAAGTGACTTTAATTCCTTATTCTTATGAATTTACATTATTGGTGTTTGTAGATAAAATGTCCGATATTGTTCTAATAAAATCCCCGATTAATACCTGAAAAGCATACCCTATTTTCACAAATACTTAATATTTGGGTATACTAATATTGGTTAACCATATTGTAAGTCCAATATTTATTTATCAAGATCTAACCGGTAAACTAGTACTATTGCTCATTTTGCGATAGTGAGAAATTATTTAAATTTTGTTTATGTTGTATAGGACTAGGTAATTGTGGAATAATTACCACCATTATCAGATCTTACTCCTGTAGACTTCTTTTTGTAGAGTTACTTTAAATCTACATTTTACAAAATCCTATGTAAATTTATAAAAAATTACGGGAAAAATACTGTAAAATGTAAGTAAAACAAAAAATCTAGATTTTTCACCGTATCAGTCCACAGTTATGCAATTAGAGACTCAGTGTATTTTCTATCAGTTCTAGTTCCCATGTCTTCTATTAACTAACCTAAGAGATCTTCCATCTAGTAATTTAATATTAAATTAATACAGTATTTAAAAGATAATCTTTTAATCAAATAAAATGGCAATTAAGGTATTTCAAAGAAGTTTTTCTTATTACCGATAATATTTACAAATCTTTCAACATAACCACTATAAAATAACTAAGAATTCTGACATTATATTTAATAATAGAAACAATCTTACTCTTCAGATAGAAGAAATATTCTGAAAGATTTCCCATTCAGGTATTTTCATTCTATAACAAGTAAAATAATTAATTTTCGTATATATTTTTTGGTCGAAAATGTAATAGAAACAATTTAGGTACCTATTATTAAATGCTAGAAGTCAGTCACAAAAATATAGAGGCAAAAAATGTAGGTGCAGCTTACCATAGTTAATAGATTCTTATCTGTACATATACAATATGTATTACTGCAGAACAAAATAACTGCGCATATGCAAACACTACAAACAATAGCATTATATTTTTGAACTACGTTTATCACTGAACATAGTTCAGAAGAACCGTGACTATGTAACTGGCCCTAAAATGCTATTCATCACTATTCTGTTTAGTATTCCTCAATTGCAACCATGGAAGAAAATTCACATTGTAGCCAAACTTGTTTATTTTAGGGATCGATTATTTTAGAAATATGTGATATCTTTTTTAAATTCATCATCATACAAAAATACATGGTCTTTAGATCTTCAAGAGCTATAGTGTTGAGCATGAAAGTTGTACGATCACTTAATAAAAAAAATATATATACTATGTTTTGCAGCTTTTAAATTTTAGGAACTACCAAATAGCTCAGATACCAAGAAAAAAGAATACTAGTTCTACGAATTAGCAGAGTTTACGTTTAGTGAGAAAAATACATATCGGTGTAGCTTCGTAGCTTTAATGTGGAAATTGAAATTTTACTGGCGATTTAAATAAGAATCTCTTATATATTTCACCAAAAACTGTATAAAAAAGGCGTCGGAGTATTTGTTTTATCCAAGAAATTTATTATGTGACGATTTTTTAAAATTTAAATTTAAACCTAAATCTTAGAAATAGAACATATCAAGCGAATTTAGAAAAAGTTATTAAGAGAAAGATGTAGCGTAGTTTCGAAAATATGTACATAAAGAATGGTTAGTTAACTATAGAATCAAACGACATGCGATGTGTGTTCCATAACGAGAAGTGATTATGTCTATTTTCTCGTGTTGGAATTAAAAGAATTTTAATTTCATCTGGAACATTACTGCTGATTTCTTCTTATTTTTATGGGCCTTATTGTTATTTCGTAATTACCCACTTTGTCATTTGCTGTAAAGCCTTTTGTTACTATAGTTATTTTAATTTTTTAACTTAAGTTAAGTCGTATATGGCGGAAAATTCGCATTCGTTAAGAGTGGTCAGGTAGTGACGCCTTCCAATATATTTCTGGAAAGGAGAAGGGAAGTTTCTTGGATAGCTTACTGCCCACCTAGATTACTTTCACTAGTTACTCCACGATTTACTTAGTAGTTCCCACATTAACAATCTTTGGACCCGGGGGAATATTTTTCCAATAGTTGTGTCGAAGTTTGTGAACCATCTTAGATTGGTGGTGAATTTTTACCAGGTTGTTATAGGAACAGGCTAATGTCCTTCTTCTATATTACATATGATCCCCCTTTGTTATCATTACACGAGATCTTCGATTTTGAAACTCTACATGTATTTTATCGGTTTGAACTGGCCCAAGCAAATGGGAAGAAGTAACGCTTCACTAGTTTCAGCCAGGGTTCAGACTTCATGTCCGAAACCGGAATTTTGGCTTTGCTCCCATTATCTTCCATGCGGCGCTGTTATAGATATTCTACTGCTTAAATAATTCGTTTCGTCCTAAAGCTTTAAATATTTTTATTGAAGTAGGTTATGAGCACTTAAACTTTTTCCATTTGAAAACATTGTTGGGTTTAGGTCCAGTTAATCATTTTTATGTTTGATCAACTTTAGTAATCATATTGTTGCTATATAGAGTTTTAGAAACTTTAATTAAAATGTAAATTTATAAGGTAGTAAAATTTGTGTTGTTTATCGAAATGTGATATTTTCATGCATGCTAACTTATGTAAACTATTAAAAATTTTATTGAAAAATTAACTAAGTTTAAAATAACTGAAATAATTCATCATTATATTATAATTATAGTTAAATAAATATGAAGAACCTTTTGTAAAAAAATATTAATTAATCATATATGTAAGCTGGTTCTTCACCAGTAGATAATAATAAAAATTGAAATTTTTCCAAAGTGGGGAGTTCAGACGAAATAATAAATACCTTTTTTATTCTTTCATACTGATTTATGTGATCGAGTTATGTTTTTATGTTGAATATATGTATTAAAAAAATGTTTGTTATATTTAATGGTTACTTTTAATATTTTCAATATTAATGATTATTATACTTTATTAAAAAAAAGTTACGATCTTGTTTAATATAAACACCACTGATATTTGAAGGTTTATTTATCAGTTTACTATATTTAATTAAGGAAACTTTAATAATTAAAACAAGAATATATAGGAATACTTTCTACAAAATTCTGGATAAGCTAATTCTTAACATTTTTGTGGAATGGCCCAAATATTTTTGAAAAGCAAAGAGCTGAAGTTCAAGCGAAGTACGAGTATAAAGCTTTTAGGAGAATTGAAAGATTTTATCATCAAGTTTTTCTTTACACAATTGGTCGATTTGTGGTATAGAAACTATTTCCTTGTTTCCATCTCAAAATACGTGAAAATACCTCCAACATTAAATTACATAATTAGTTTTTGTTTATTATTTTACTATATCACAATAAGGTTTTTATTATTTTTCTACATAAGTCTTTTTATCAATAAAATGAAATAAATATAAAATGCTATTATTTTGAAAATGTGTTTTATAAGTAGCATTGAAAAATATATTTGCACTAGAGTTAATATCTTCCTAGAATTTCTTTTCTTATACAGAATCAGAGCAATTATTATATCCTATACACGAATCCATGCGAGCGTAAGAGAACATATTATGGAAAAGAAAGAATGCATTACAATTTCTCCTCTAATTTGTTGAAGTCTTAGACCATATACGAGTATAATCTCTGGACCGAGTGTGTGCTAGAGAGAATGGTCATGAACATAACTAGAGAGAGAAAGGCCAATAGAAGGAGGTATAATGATTAGTAGTGTTAATAATGTGGTTATGACGGTCTTATAAAGTGTTGAAAGTATTGGAGGTTTTTTTTATCATAAGAAAGATCATTTTTTATAAAACCATATATTATTTGTATAAGAAAATATGAATTAAATGTTATTTTTTATACATCTGTGTGGTTTGTTTCCCCTTCTGTTCCCATCTCAGATCAAAAATTTTCTAAGATCTGTCTAGTATCCTCTCACTATATGCATGTTCATTACAACGATGACAATGTAAGAATAATTTGTTATATATGGTCTAAAGTTGAAGTGGGCCAATTCGATAGTACTGTACCAGCAGTCATGATCATACCTCCAACATAACTCAGTTGGAGAGAGTGTGGGGAGACATTATGGTACTTTCTTTTATTATTAGTATTCTTTTACTCCTTAAGATTTTTCCTAAAGGATTTTGAACACAATATACATACACCACTTTTGTTAAATTTTTCACATATGACCAAGTTTTGAGCGAATTATCTTGTTAAATTATGAAGAACTATAATTTAATTACTGTAGCTTCTTCGTCAATTCCCTTTAAGGATGTATATTGAGAAATATGACTACGGAGATATATTTCATCACAATTTATGGAAATGTGTGTTACAATTGTACTACAGAATATAACAGTCCCACTTCGTCACATCTGCGTCTCCCGAGACGTATAATAGTTGACAGAATTGGATTGTAAATCTTTTCAATTAAATGCAGATTCAATTATAAAACGAAGCGTACACCCCTACATCCCATAAGTTGCTTTTGTTGGGAGAATACTTATTGAAAGTTAACGTCTATTAAAAAATATTTTATGGGTATATATAATTTAGTAAAGTCAGTAGATAATATTAGTAATTAATGAAATTTCGCTTTAATTTATATATTGATATTTACGATTTGTACAGAAATATTTTTTCTCGATTTGGCTTAAAGAATCATTGTGAGAAATTAATTTTAGAAGATTTCATTTAAGAAACTTTTTCAATTTTACGATTTGGAAACCCAACACAGAGTGCGAAATTTATGACAAAAGATAATGTAAAATACTGATACAATTTATGAGATGAAGCACCAACTTGAATGGTTAAAATTGTTGCTCGGATAGCACCTGTTGTTTTCACATTATTGAAGGCTGTCTTAATAATTTATATTTTCATTTGATTAGTAAGAAACAGTTAATATAAGGAATAAAAATAGGTTCAAATTAAATTCTCTTGTTTTTAATTAGAGGGTATATCAAAGAATTCAGAAATATTCATAATTTTTCGTTTATCACATCCCGTTTTCGAGATAGAGTACGTTTTGTCGGTTTTACCTAAATATTTACATGGCTAAAATTTAAGAGTCGCTCAGTATCAATATATCAATTTGGAAAACAAATTGTTCACTACAACAAACAATAATTTCGATAATAGATCTAATTAAAATCCAGGTCCGGTTTAACAAAAATATGATCACTTGTTTGCAACTGAAAAGCAACCAAATATTTTCGAAGAAAGAAATAAATGTAGTTTTACAAATATATAAAATAATTTTAAATATATACAAGAATTTTAATTCCAATATTTCCAAGAATGTATTGTTTTGGTATGGATATGTTAATGATGTTTTGGCTGGTTTTTAAGGTAGCGATAGACAATTAGGATTAGATGTTTTCTTTAATTTTATTAACAATTTATATCCAAAATATTGTATATTGAAATTTATATCCAAAAATATTAAACATTGAAATTGAAGAGAAAAGTTCTATAAATTTCTTAAATATAAATATTAAAAGAATAAACTGTAATCTTCTATATTCAATTTATCGTAAATGAATGAACAAATATGACTATCCTTTATAACTGGAATCACCCTATGTCAGATAAATTAGCAGCTTATAATTTAATGATACATAGAGCTTTTTCTATATCAATGAGTGAGGATGATTTTGAAAGGGAACTTAATATAATAAATCAAATCGCTACCTCTAATGATTATTCATTACATCTAATAAATAGATTGTAATAAAAAGGGAAAAAAAAGGTTGCCATTAACATTATATTTCCGAAACAACGTAAAGAAAAATTATATATTTTGGAGATATTTCAAACAAAATATCAAAAATTATATCTAGTACAACATCTTCTACAATATTTTTAAAGTAGAAAAGAAATAATATTGGTTTATTTTTATTAAATGTAAAATCTAAAATTAATTAATTAAAATCGGGTATTTGCAAATTAAATTGTCCGGATTGTAAAGCTTGGCCAAACCCTTAGAACTTTTAACATAAGGTACTTACTAGCTTGTAAAAAATCTGTCAATATGGCATCTGTGAAAATGCTACATTGGTAGTCAAACCTTGATCAGATAATGTAATTTAAAAAGCTTTATATTACGGTGGAAATTTAGATAAGTACAATTTATCTTTTTTATATTATTATATTATATAATAATATATATATATATATATATATATTATATTTATTATAGATAATTTCCATAAAGTAAGGGTTGAAATAATTAATTCAAATTTATATGTATTAGTTTGATAAAAATAAAATCTCCACTTCAGAATTCAGAAATTTTTCAATAAAAATAAAAAAAAATACTTTATTTCAATTCAACAAATTTTTCATACGTCCTTATCCTATCTGTAGTAATTTTCTTGCACTGACAAAAACAAAATGTATAGAATAAATCCATTATTTTAAAAACAGAAAACTTTTTAATTTTTAATTTTAATTTCTGGATCGGGGTGCCCCATCATGTTGAAACCACAAATCAGTTCTATTTGGAAATATCTTATTAAGTTGTGGAAACAGATAAGCCTGAAGAAATTCTGGAAATAGAGGACCAGTTAAGTTTTGTCAAAAAAGTATAACCCTATTTTCTGGTTGTTTATAATTCCAGCACAAGCATTTAATTTTGGGGATTTTTTTTCTATATTCTTCCAATCAATCCGCAATACTTGCTCAGTATGTAGTTTGGCGATTTACGTGATTGTTAAATGTTAATTGGTTTTATATATCACTTTTGACTGTTCTATCACAGTTATCTTGTAATAGCTCTTTGAACGGATGTATTTCTATGGATGCCATTTTTTCTTTTTTAGCACTTTTGCACACAATGGCCGATTAGTGAACATTATTATTAAGTGCAACTTGCCTCAAATTCTGAAGTTTTTCTGTGAACTCAAATACCATGTTTAGCTTTTTAACTTTTGAAGTTATCGTTTGGGTATTTAGCATTAAAATAATTGGTTTTCTTTAGCTCTGCAGCCAATTAAAATTAAAATTTTGATTCGTTTAGTTTCTGAAAATTTCATTACTAGACTAAACTGATGTAAATATTTTTACCAGATAATATTAAATACTTGACTTGACTTAATCACCATTTGAAATTAAAAAAATCGTTGATTATATTTACAATAGCATTGTATTTCTTCCTGTGATTCTTCAAAAATTAAAATTTACGTATTTAAGGATTTTTTAAAAAGTCGTCAATTTTTGAAATAACGAATTTAGTATTTAGAATTATATCAGATGACTTTTTCCTTTTTTAACTGCTTACCAAAATGGTATTAAAAAGTATTTATTTCCGGTGTACCCTACTGGATAAACGTAATTAAAAACGCGTAGTTGAAATTACGTAATTCCTTGTAAGTATATCACGCCAATTATTTTCCTAAGAGCCAATTAGTGGCCAATTTGAAATTGTGTGTATGAATTGCCAATAAAATATGATTGATACAGGACTTTTCGACGAACAAATTAACTTAAATGAAGCCAATACCTTGGTTAGCCATTTACTCTCCTCGAACACTATTTCAATTTTGTCAACCTTTCAATTAGAAAATCCCAAAATGGACGGAAAATTGACCTATTCACATCACTGTATGTATTGCAGCATTCGTAGTAGGTATCCTTAAAAATAAAGAAGATTATATTTTCTCCCTCATTTCTAAAAATCAAATTTGATCTAAAATAAATCCAAATAACTATTAGAGCTATGGCAAAAGCTAAATAAAATCGCACTGAATGCTGAAAAAAAAATTTAAGAATTATATTAGGGGTATTAAAAAAAAGATCGAATATTTAAACAGGGTATAGTATGGATCAAAATAAGTCGGAGGTACAGAGAGTTTTTTATTTTTGAAGCATTTTGCGTTTACACACTATTTTTATTGTGTACAAACAAACGACAGAAATAAAATCGTTTCCACCTCGATGGATAGGAAGGGACTGGCCCGTATCGTGACCTGGAAGATCACCTGATTTACATCCACTTGATTTCTTTTTTGGGACTATTTAAAAGTTTAGTGGACGCTATTCATGTAAATAGCCTCGAAGAGCTACAACAACGAATTATTCAAGAATGTCACCAAATCCGGGCTAATGTAGGAGTTATAAAGAGAGTTCAAATATCCTTCAGGCAAAGATGTAGTGCCTATTTGGAAATAGGAGGAGGGTATTTTGAACATCTTATCTAACACTCTTTCTTTTGATTTTATTTATAAGTTTCTATCGTTTGTAAATAATTAAAATAATAGGTAAACGCAAAATGCTTCAATAATAAATAACTCTCGGTATCTCCGAAAGCGTCAATTTGCGGATCCATGTTTATTAAGACTTATTGACTTATTTTGGTCCATATCACACCCTGTTCAAATATTCGATCTCTTTTTTAAATATAAACTTAAAATAGTTACACAGTCCTAAGTGCAATGAACACTTGAAGAAGACATTTTTCCGCAATCTCAAATATAACATAAATCATTGTACTAGAAGCAAATATTGATGTAAGAGATTTTGAGAACTATAAAAACAATAATTTTGTTTTGTTAAGTTAAAATATTTCAAGAATAAAATTTTCCTGTTTTATTTTTTAGTGAAACTTGGTGGTTGCAATATTATATTGAAAAGTTTTATAATTTTTTATAAATTGTTAATACTAAGAGAGCATGTGATGGATTATAACAGCTACGGGTTATAACACATATTCTATTTAACAATAATATACAAGGTGAGTCATTTTCAACTGAGGAGTTAAAAAAGCAAAATAAGGAGTCAAAAATACTTTTTAAATGTGAAAATAAACCGAAGGGGTGTGAAATATGACAATGCACGAAAACGCACACAACAAAATAACCGACGTTTTGAGCAGCTCTTATAAATGTCTTTAAGCAGTTATTAACGAATATTAAATTACTACAGACCTTAGTTGACCATCTAAAGTAATTTTCGAAAATTTGTATTTCATTTTCTCTTATTTGTTACACACTAAATAAAATGATGATCGAAAATTAATTACATATATTTTCTGTAGACGCTGATTGTCGAAATATATTGGATATTAAAGAATGTTTCCTCATAGTATTCGAACTACGTATTTTCATAAAAATCTATTATTTGCACTGTTTTGTAAATTACATAATAAACTAGTTTTCTTTCATACCAATTAGAATAAATGGAAATAAATATTTTCAGTTAATTTAGATATGCACGTAATATCTTTTAATGGAAGCAATTCACATTCATCTGAAAACATATCTACTTGTTTTAAAAATTGTAATATGTTATTCTTCTGATGGAAATTTTAATCGAATATAACTAATAATTTTTCCTGAATGTCTGAATAGGGATTAAAAAAGCACAAATATTTTGTCACATTACCTAGCAATGTGCTGTATTTAGTAATAAACAATGAATAACGATGAAGTAAATGATAATCCACTTACTTTAAAAAAGTCATTCCATAGAATCCCAGCTAGCTCTTTTTATTTTCCCAATAAATCACGAAATATTGTTCGAATGTCAATAGGAAAAGTTTTGGGGAAGAATAGCTCGCTTAAACAGACAATGCAATGGATAAAACTGAAGCCTCGTTTTAAAGCCTCTCACAAAAATTCTATTTCCCATTGTGTTCATCCATTGTATGTTTCTAAAAATATTTGGGATTTTAATTGGAGTCAGTATGTGTAAAAAACAAAGAGACTTTGATTCTCATTTTTTAAATAGTTTCTGCTTTTAAGGATCAAACAAAAGAATCTACGAAAAAACCATTAAAAAGCTAATAATTTGCTTTATTTAAAAAAATTAAGTTTCCAAATTCAGAATTAGCAGAACGTCAAAAAGACTATATGTTGTAATGTTAATGACTTTTCCTATAGTACTATTTATAAACCTGAATCTATGGAATTTGGAGACTCAAATGCTAAAATTGATTCGATTAAAAAGGAAAAGATTACCTAGTAAAAGGTCTAAAATAATTTTTGTAAAGTAAATAATATTTGTCGCCACTAACAGTCAGATCGTGTTACTACAATATTAATGTTATTAATTATGGTGAAAAACTTATTATGAAATCTAGGCCTGAAATATTAAAATTGAAATTAGCTATTTTGAAAAAGTGTCATCTCATATGAGTTAGTTTAATAGAGGTATATGTTTAAAATGAATGGAAAATAAGGCACTACTATATGTTAGAAAGAAAATTATCTATTAATATTTATTTATTTATTAGTTAAATTGTATGTATTTCTCACAATTTTGGTATAAAACTGCAAAATTTTATAGATTCTAAAACAAGTTCAAAATATGTATAAAACATCATTGTAACAAATTTTATTGACTATGGAAGTAAGAAAAAAAGTCAGATTTACAAATGAAGGCAGTAAAAATGAATTAGCATATGATTATAATAGAATATTTTACTTTCAAACTTGATAATTTTTAGAAAATTTTTACATTTTGGACGTCATTTTCAACAAATGTTAAGAGTATTAATAGACCTACAGAATTTGAGAAAAAGGAAGGTGAATTTGAGATGCTCTAGTAAAAAAAAAGGTTTTTATGAGTTTCTAGCAAAGAAATGCATTTAGTGATTGTGAAAATCTCAAAACTTTCAAAATTTTAAATTAAAATTGTGTCTTATCTTTTCAAAAATAGGACAAACAATCAAAATTTATTTTTCTCAGATTGGACATAACCTAAAAAAGTGTGATAACAATGGGCGCCCACAATGTATCAAAATTTAAAGCTTCATAATTGTAAGTCATCAGAAACGTATTTTATCCAACAGATGACGTCACACTAAACGTCACCGATATACAATAATAGAATGACCGAGACAGAAAGTTAGGTTAGATTCATGGAATTAATGTAGCCAGCACATCTGGTTGTGGAATCGGGGATCGTCGACTCTTTCCGTCGGCGCTCGGGTCTGGCGCCACGCGCGCGGGGGCTATGTATGTTTAAAAAAAGATATTTTCAATGAGAAAGTTAAAAAAAAAGAGCACTACCAAACCAACCATTTTTGGAAAAATCAACTTCGGTCAGGTTAGGTCACTCTAAGTTAAGGTTTTGTTTCAATAATCGGTTTTTCCAAAATGATTGGTTCTGTATTGTTCTGCGCACCTCGCTCCGCTACGCTAAGCTCGGTACGCAGTGTTTTATTATTATTATATAAATAAAGAGGTTCCTTCATTAAAATAACCATCTTCTGTATTTAATTTAAATATGACCCAAGAAATATTTAATTAACTGAACTTCATTTTGATGTGTCAAATAATTGTTAAATATTATGCTCTTATCTAAAGTCTTGAATCGGTTTCATGAAAAATCAATTTTAACAATTATATTTTTAAATTATTATAGATTAGCTATGGAAAATAAAAAATATTTTTTCTTAAAACTGTAATTTTGTTATACTAATAATAATAAGGACAGTAATATTTCGATCGATAACACTTTGGGTAACTAATAAAGATATTTTGTTGTTGTTGACACACCTAAACAAGACACTGAACTAAAATGATAGCCATTGGTCGACGTGGAAAAGATATAACATAAGATCCCAGAGTTAAATCTAAAATCTAAAAAATCTGTTGTTCTTTATTAATAATAAACTATGATATCCCACTCAAAATTATTCGCTTATGTCCACAATTGAAAAATCGTATATATCCAAATTATTTGGTCACATTTCAAGAAGCAAATTACAGAATGAAATCATTTAAGAGAAATCCGAAGAGCGTTTTCGGACACACGTTACAATAATATACTAAAATAATTTTACTAACATTTTGTTTCCATACTAAACTGCAATCTTCTACAATAAATTTGAGGGACTCAGACTACAAAACATTTTAACTTGTTATTTATAGTTTTTCTGTCTACTGTTTGAACCACACATTTTTTTGTGAATATTGGGTATTGCAATGAGTTATTAATATAATCCGATGAATGTGTTTAAAATTAGGGCGATTTTTTCAAATATATATAATATAATATACATAAAATATAAGTTAATTTTTTATTGCGAAATTTAAAATAAATAAACATTAAATTTGCCAAAAAAAAAGATTATAACATTTCGTATATATTTTTTCTCTTTTAATATATCTGAAATGAAATTATTGGATTTATTAAAGGTTATAATATAAAGCAGCTCCTACGACAATATTTTTTCTTATGCCTATAATAAAAATAGAAAATAACACCGTCATAAAAAAGAATTTCTGTGGATAGCCATATTTCCCTAAAAAGCTTTTTGTGATAAAAACTCCGCCGCGCGTTCATTTTTTCTTTGAATAAAACAAACACAACTCATATTTTATTTCGAATACCCCGTATTTTTAACTAAAATTCATACACATTTTTTTATGAAGAAATGAACTTTTTGTCAGTTATGAAAAAGGGAGAAACGGAATGAAGTCTTTCTGAGTGACATTAATAAACGACTCTGCTGACAAGGTCTACAATGAGAATTTCATTTTTATTGTCAACCAAATTAAACGGAGTTAAGATAATATTGAGAATATGCAGGTGTGTTGATATTTAAAGTAAAAATAGATGTACATATTAATAACAATTTTCTTAAAAATAATTTTATGTACTCTATTTTATTAAATATCGCGAATTAAATAGGATCAGAATATGTATTCTCCACGACCATTAGTTGAATGTATTAATTCCAAAATCTTTTTTAATAATAGAATTTAAAAATCCTCACTCTTGAGTTAGAATATTTATTCTGAAACACTTGCTTGTTATGTGTGTTGCATGTATTTTCATTCTATAACAAGTGACAGAATTATTGTTCCGTAATTGTACTAAGCAATATCGATACCCATGGATGTTAAAACTGTCAATGTCAGATGTAAATGCGGCGCCGTTTAAACAAATGTTAATTTAAATAAAATAATGAGTGAAATGGAGTAATTTTTCCCGTACAGCCTGCAGCGACTACTAGCATATCACAGCTCGCAGGCACTATACCAATGAGCACGAGGTATAGTGGAGATATGCCGTCTTTCGGAGGAGACGTTAAACTGTCGGTCCCAAGTCTATGGATATTGGGTTCGTTAAAGATCCCTATCTCGGGTTGGAATACCTGAGGATTCGGCAAAATTTCCAGTTAGGGGTAGCGTGCTCCCGGCGTCGGTGATCAGCCCTTGTCGCAGAACTAGACCGACGTTAAATAAAACAAATAAATAAATAAAAATAAAAAGGAGTAACTTTTTGGTCCGTTACTCGGTTAGAATAACAAAATTCGAAACTCATGGTTGGATGAAAAAAAGGCCACACTTTGTATTTTTATAGATTTAGCTAAAGCGTTTGATACAGTTTGTCATAAAACACTTTTATATAAACTGGAATCATATGGTCTTAGAGGGAAAATTTATGAGCTTTTAAAATCATACTTAAGTAACCCAAGGTATTAGGTCCATTACTTTTTTCTCTATACATAAATAGTATTTTAGAACTTGAATTAAACGGTAAAGTGATCAGTTTTGCTGATGATACAGCTATCGTTTATACTGAGAATTCTTGGATTGAACTTAAGAAACAAGCTGAAAAGAAATTTAAAACTATAACCGATTGGTTTCGAATAAACACTTTAATATTGAATTATGAAAAAACTAAATTTATTACTTTTACGTCTTATAGTAACAACCTATATCATTTCGGAACCTTAAGTATTGACAACATAACCATTCCCCAAGTTGGTCATATTACATATTTAGGTATTATAATCGATCAGCATTTAAAATGGGACCTACAAACAAAAAATGTTGTTAAACAAATTAGAGGCTTACTATCTAGATTTAAATATTTGAAAACTGTTTTAGACAAAAAACACTTGCGTACTCTTTATTTCTCCTTAGTTCAGTCTCAACTGTGCTATGGGATACTAGGCTGGGGAAGCGTATATAATATTCATATTAAAAATCTAGATATAATACAAAAATGGATATTAAAGATAATTCACAACAAAAAAAGAAACTATTCAAGTGATTTATTATTTTCATATTTGGCTCCTCGAATTTATTATTACATTCCTACCGAAATTCAAACAGAAAAAAGTATTGATTCCTTTAAAAAGATACTAAAAAAATGGATTTTATCTCAATCCAGGTCAAATATTGAAAAAATAATAAATCAAAAATAAATGTACTTAATATAATATAAATATATATTTAAAAAAAAAATATACACTGCCGAGCATAAAATTAGGGTCACCCAGTAATTTGAAACTATTTTAGAAATTTTGAATTGTTTTGGATTTTTTTCGGTTGTAACATAGTTTACTCTCGTTATGCGATGCTTTTGTGGTGTTTGCTTGAATAAAAAACAGTTTTTGTGGTTCCAATAAGCGTTTAACAAAAAAAGGTCCTCCCACCCAAATTCTCAAAAACTATTATCAGCATATTTTTTATTTCTGTGGTTTTATCTGTCTACTGCAGTTTGTTCGTGTAGTGTTTTCATTGTCAGTGTATTGAAATGGCCATAAATCCTGTTGTTGCGGCACGAATTGTGGTGGCTATAGAAGATGGACACGGCCAGCGTGAAACTGCGAGAAACTTTAATGTCAGTGTCTCTAGTGTGCAACGAGTATTTAAGCGGTACGAAGAGACTGGTTTGCTCATTCGAGTCTCAGCGCTCGAACCTAGCAGACGTGTCCAGAGCCCAGAGCAACGGTAGTAGTGAGTGAGAGAGAGCGCGCAGTGCGAGTGCGCGGCGAATGTGCGCCGAAATCATTCGAGTCTCAGCACTCGAACCGAGCAGACGTGACCAGTGCCCTGTGCGACGGTAGCGAAAAGTGAGTGCGAAGCGCGAAATTCCAAGACCGCCCAGTGGTCAGTCCGACCGGCTGGAACTGGGCATTGGAACAGAGCGTGGACAGACCGCAGTCAGTGATCAGAGCGCGAGTGAGAAGGGTCTAAGGACCCGATCACAAACAAAGTGCTAAGTGTGTGCTAGCTTGGAAGGTCCCAGGAGGGACCGGAGCTATACTAAGAACAACCTTAACAGGGTTAAGTCCTATTTTTATTTTCTTATTTTTATAAAGTGATTACGGAGAAAAAAGACTCCAATATGCCCGCGGAACGTGAATCCCCCTACGACAAAACGGCAACGGGTGCCATCGCGAAAGTGCGCGGACCATCGAAAACCCGTGAAATCGAGCGCGAAAACGAAAATAAAGCACTGCGCGAAGAAAATGAAAAACTTAAAAACGAAATAAGCAAATTAGAAGCACAATTAAAAGCCCTAATCAAACAAAACGAAGAAGAAAACAAGAAAAATGAAATACGCCATAAAGAACTTATGGAAATAATAATAAACAAGATGACACCCGAAGAAGTAAAACACCTAACAAGTGAAGACAAAAATAAACCAAAAGACGAAAAAACAGTGCAAAAACCGAAATGCACAAAATAAAACAAGCAAGAAGATATGGAAATAGAAGTAGTAGACAAGAAGAAAAGAAAACAAGAAAGAAGAACCTCAGAAAACGAGAAAAACGAGGAAGAATTTACCTTAGTAACTAAGAAAAAACCAACGGAAACAAACACTGACAAAAACGAAAACACCGCGGTTAAAATCGCTAAAAACACCTTGCCGATTCTGATAAAATCGGCAACAAAATGGCAAAAAGTCTCGTCAGGACTCAGATCCAGAAACATCAAACACAGCCCAGCGACACTAAACAGATCCGGGGATACCCTACGAGTGGTCCCCGACACACCGGAAGATTACAGGCGTATGGCTCATTATTTTTCGGAATTCAAAATCCACGACCCCGCCTTTAATTGGATAGTGTACGAGGCCCCAGAAAATCGACCACAGAAAGTGGTCATAAGAGGAATCCCCGGTGAAACACCGACGGAAGATATTATGGAGGACCTAAAAGAACAGGGCTTCGCCCCCCTGAAAGTGCAGCAAATGCGGTCACGCCGTTTCGACAGAAAGCCGCTCCCCCTCTTTCTGGTGGATTACCCCCAAGAAAAGAAGGACGAGTTAAAGAAGCTGAGGCACTGCCTAGGACTCATAGTCCAGGTAGAAGAGCCCTATAAAAAGACGGGGCCGACGCAGTGTTACAAATGCCAGGGCTTTCACCACGCGCAGTCGAACTGCCACGTGAACCCCAAATGCGTACGCTGCGGAGGTGAGCACAGGGCCGCGGAATGTAAACGGCCCAGAGAGAACGCCGCAACCTGCGCGAATTGCGGTGGCGAACACCCCGCTAACTTCGCCGGTTGTCCGAGATGGCCCAAGCCACCCGTCCAGACACACAGCGGTCCCCAAAACGGAAACGTCCCCCCGAAAAGGACATACGCCCAAACCGCGAGCAGAGGGACTCCTCAAGCCCCTCGGCCTACCGCATTCACGCCCGCCATGGTGCAATCCTGCATGGCGCAAGTACAGCAGATGATGCAATTCTTTATAGCACTCCAAACAAACGGAAATGTGTAATACGCCCCAAAAGCCCGGTCGATTGAAGATTATGTCGTGGAACTCGGGCGGAATTAAACAATACGCAAACATTCTATGTGAATTAGTGGAACGCGAAGAAATAGACGTCGTAGCGCTGCAGGAAACGCGATTAACGGCCGAAAATCGATTAACTGTACCAGGCTATGACGTTTACCGAACGGACCACAGAGCGAACTCGGGCGGAACCGCGATCCTAGTCAGAAGGGAGATCGAAAACTATCACCTACCCACGCCGGATGGGTTGAGATCAATGGAAGCGACAAATATTATAGTACGCACAGTGCGCGGTAAATTAAAAATAGTCTCAAGCTATGTGAGACCACACGATCTCCTTTACGACGAAGATCTAGACACGGTTTTGGAAAACGACGGTGACCCGACAATTCTGATCGGCGACCTAAACGCGAAATCCCCAAACTGGAATAGCCGAACTACAAACACCAAGGGAAGGGCTCTTCAAGCCTACCGCGATAGAGCTGAAGAGTGCTTCGTTCTGGGCCCGGAAGAACCAACACATTATCCGACCGCGGATTACCGTCCGGATGTGTTGGACATCGCGATGCTAGTGAGACCGGACTTTGCGAACGAAATATACGTCGTCCACGAAGGGGCCTCGGCCCATAACCCGATAGTACTAACTGTCGGGGACGGGGACGTCGTACATGGAGAACGCACGGTCCGGAAAACGAACTGGACGATATTTCGGAGAACGGCCGGCGAAGAAATCGGTAATATTCCAGTGATCGAAAACGCGGAAGAACTAGAAATAGCGGTAAATTCCCTTGAAAACGCTTTACGACGTGCTCTAGATAAGAGCACAAAAGCAGTGACGACTCCACGACCGGGCAGGTTTAGGGATATAAGCGAGGAGCTTAAATCCCTAATCCGGGACAAAAATAGGGCAAGGCGCAGGGCAAATCGATCACGTCGCGCGGAAGACAAGAGAACGGCAAATCGACTTACTCAACAGGTCAAAGAAGAACTCCAAAAACACAGGTCAGAAGAATGGAATAACTTCATAGAAGACCTAGACCCCCAAAAACCGGGGCTTTGGAACCTCCAGAAGTGCCTCAGAGAAGACAGAAGACCCCTACCAACCCTTCACGGAGAAAACGGCCTGGTGAGCACACCGGAAGAAAAAGGGGAGGTACTAAGAAGAACGATGGAAAGGCAATGCCGGATACACAACAATGAAGAAGAAGACCTGGACTTTGTTGAGGAAGTCGAGGAAACCGTTCTCCGCATGGACCGCGAAATAAACCTACCTGGACATATAAATCCCACCTCCCCGGAGGAAATCAAAGGGATAATAAAACTAGCGAAGGCAAAAAAGGCAGCTGGTTACGACCGGATTTCAAATAGAGCTCTCAAAAACCTCCCGGTTCGCGCGATAGTTTTCCTAACAACAATTATAAACGCGATGATGCGCTTAAGTCACTTCCCGTCAAGCTGGAAGAAAGCGGACGTAATCATGCTGCCGAAGCCGGGGAAGGACCCGAAGTTTCCGCAGAACTACAGACCGATCAGCTTGTTGCCAGCAATGAGCAAAATAGCTGAAAGGGTGGTTCTGAGGAGACTTTGGACCGAAACAAACGAACTAGCCACGCTGCCGGACGAACAGTTCGGATTCCGAGCTGAGCACTCAACGGAGACCCAAATCCTGAGACTGGTGGAGATTGCAACCCAAGGGTTCAATCAAAATCAATCAACGGGGGCGGTCTTCCTGGATGTCAGTAAGGCGTTCGACTCCGTCTGGCACGAAGGACTAATATATAAGATGAACGACAGGGGCTACACGGCGCGGATGACGAGACTCCTCAGGTCGTATCTTGGCCAACGGACTTTCCGGATAAAGATGGGACCCGTCCTATCCGAATACGGAATCCTGGAGGCCGGGGTACCGCAGGGGGCAGTCCTGTCACCACTCCTGTACCTCATATACACTTCAGACGTTCCGAAAACACCAAGGACAAACCTCTGCCTCTACGCAGATGATACGGCCATTGTAGCCAGAAGTCTGGAGCCCAGGCTGATAACTCGTTATCTCCAGGCAGCTCTAGATGAATTGGAGCAATGGTGCGTACAATGGAAAATCAAAATCAACGCCGACAAAAGCCAAGCGGTGCTCTTTAAAAAGAGGAGAAAACGTACCCCAGAGGATAGTCTGGAAATCATGGGTCACGACATTGTATGGGGCGATTCGGCCAAATACCTTGGCGTGACCCTCGATCAAGGGCTGACATTTAAAGAGCACGTGAACGCTATTGTCAACAAATCCAAGATGGCCAGAAGCAAACTTAGCGGTCTCATAGGGAGACGCAGCAAGTTAGCAGTAACCACCAAACTAAGACTCATCAACGCCGTCGTGCTTCCAATGCTGACATACGCCTCACTCGCGTGGGGCCATGCTTGCAAAACAACACGACGGCGCATCCAAGTAGAACAGAATCAGGCACTGAGACAAGCGCTGAATGCCCCGTGGTACGTGCGGAACGAGTATATCTACAGGGACTTGCACCAAACCCCTGTACTCGACAACATGAGGGAGAAAGCCGTACGCGCTTTCGAAGGCCTCCGAGAACACCCATGCCAGCACCTCCGGGAGTTGATAAATTACCAGGCCGACGACCACGGGTTGCACCCTCGTCCCAGAAAGCAGACTCTGTAAGTAACAAACCACCGATCTATGACATTACCGATTTATGACAAGAGGAGGAAGGACACGATCTGCGTTGATTAACGCAAATCGTGGCCGGAAAACCAGCGGCCTTACATTCTAGGGTTAAGGCTGCTGGAAACACCAACTCGCAAAAACACAAAAACCCAAACCGGGGGAGACCTGGACCCTGTAACAAGGGACCTCGTGGCTTCCGGAATGGACCCAAAAAAAAAAAAAAAAAAAAAAAAAAAAAAAAAAAAAAAGCCTAGGTTGGGGCCAGGGAACTGGAGAAATCCGGTGGCCTAGCGACTTCCGAAGCACCAAAAACACCTTCACGATGATAGTTCACGCAAACACCGAAAACACAAACAACAAGGGTACAATGGCTGCGTATCGCAGGTTGTAAACTTGTAAACACCGACCAACACACCAAAACACACAGATACACTTTGCTATACGACCGTGAAACGCGGGTGTAGCAACCCCTTCCAAACACAAACACGAAGACACAAAAACAAACACACACCAAACCGCGACAGCGCACCGAGGATCCAGGGAGAAAAATGCTTTGCATTACCTCTGCCGGAAAAGACAGGTTCTCTTTACTCCAAACTGGCCGTTCTTGGAGTAAAGTCGTTGAGGTATGAATTGAAACGAGTATGCTTGAGAGAGAGTGAATGGTGAGGACCCGCCTGCAAAGGCTGGGGGTGGTGGGAACTTCTAGGATGCGTATCAGTAAACCGATGCGTATCCCGGGTGGTTCATGGGCTCCTTAACGAATGTGTGTGTGTGTGGTTTGCTCACTCGAAGACCTGGTTCAGGACGAGGAAGGACTACAACAGCCAGAGATGACCGCTTTCTCGTTTCTAGCTTTGAGAAACCGGACGGTCACGGCAACTTTCCTTCGAAATCATCTGGAAGAAGTGAGAAATGTGAACATAAGTGAGTGGACAGTTAGAAGGCGACTTCATGCTGCTGGATTGTCTTCTCGAACTAGAGCTACTGGATCGCCACTTTCCTGTGAACACCGGATTGAATTTTGCTCGAGAACACTTGCCTTGGACAATAGAGAATTGGAGTCGCGTATTGTTTTCCGATGAATCGCGATTCTGTCTTACGGGATCAGATAGATGTGTAAGAGTATGGCGACGACAAGGCGAGAGATATGTACAAGCGTATATTGCCGAGCGACTTCCATTTGGTGGAGGATCAGTTATGGCATGGAGAGTCATATCTTTTGAAGCTCGTACGGAGTTAGTCTTTATCCAGAATGGGACGTTGAATGCGCATAGGTATCTGACCGAGGTTCTAGAAGACCATATTGTACCGTTCATGAATATTCTTGGAGAAGACGCCACCTTTATGTATGATAATGCACGGCCTCACACTGCTCGGGTAGTCACTACTTATCTTGACGAGGTTCAAATCACACGATTTGTTTGGCCTTCTCGCAGTCCAGATTTAAATTCCATAGAACATGTTTGGGATGAGATGGAAAGACGTTTACGGAGACATGTGCCGGCTCCCAGAAATTCTAGAGAGATTCGCACCATACTGGTGCAGGAATGGGAAAATCTTCCGCAGGATGTGATCCAAAATCTAATCCAAAGCATGCCTCGTCGTTTGCAAGCTGTTATCACTGCCAGAGGTGGGAATACTCGCTACTGAATTCCTTAAAATTTCTTTTGTTTGAGCAAATTCAAATTTTCATTTTCATTACTTTAAATAAACTCTAAAGAGAACCACAAAAACTTTTTTTTATTCAAGCAATCACGACAAAAGCATCGCATAACGAGAGTAAACTATGTTACAACTGAAAAAAAATCCAAAACAATTCAAAATTTCTAAAATAGTTTCAAATTACGGGGTGACCCTAATTTTATGCTCGGCAGTGTATATATATATATATATATATATAGATCTAATTAACTAAATATATATGCAGAATTTTCTATCTGTTAAGACTAATTTACCTGATTTTACTTGTATAATAAAGACATATCAATATATCAATTTAGACATAATAGATACCGATTTAGACATTAATACCGATTTAGACATATACATCAATGTTGACATATACCTACCGATTTGGACTGTATTATTACGTACCACGCACAAGTAGGAATTTTAAAATACTACTTCAGTGGTCTGTCTTTTGTTTGTTAGCAAATTTTATTGTTTGTAATTTTTATATATTCTTTGGCTAATAAACACATTATTATTATTATTATTATTATTATTATTATTATCGAATTGTTGTCATTCTAATCTTGTTGCAGATTATACTATTCTGATTTAAACATATTCTAATGATCTCGTCACGATCCTCTAAAGTTCTGTTTACATTTTTAAGTTTACATACATAAAAATGCCTTCTCTGGAAATGACTTACAAAGTACAGATGGAATAGATTTTAACACTATCATTAATCTTTTTTGTGCAAAATCCCAATATTAGGGGATAAAAAACTCAATTATTGGAGAGCAGTAGTGTTCTGAACTGTTTTGGTAGTTGATTGTGTGTGAATAATATGTGGGAAGCAATGCATGGTAAGCTAAACAGTCAGAAGTTGAGCAAGAAATGATGGAAATGAAGAATAGCGAGAGCGGAGAGGATTACTGAAGTAAAGAAGATGTTGAAGTAAAAACCAAAAACCAATTCGATACATTAGTCAATTTTAAAGAAAAGTGTGATAAAATAGCTGGAATGGAGAACGAGGAGATAAATAATAGGAATGCACCACCAGTAATAATATATAGCAGCCCAGATAATCTATGGAGATTTATAAAACGAGTAAGAAATTCTATTAATTCTGATAAGTTTTCAGTTCAATTTAACAGAAACAAAACAAAAATTTTCTCTGAAAACAAGGAACAGACGTAACTGACAGATTAAAAAGAATCGTACTAAAGGATGTTCCAAATGCGGACATAGATTCTTTAAAAAATCAATTAGAAGAGGGAAAAAATATAAAAATAGAAAGCGTAATACCGCTGAAAGGTAAAAACCCGAATGCTGAAAGTTATAGTTATCTTGTTACCGTTAAAAAGATGTGGATATTAAATTATTAAATAAAATTAGAGAAATAAGTAACGTAAAAGTTAAATGAGAGCAGTACAAAAGAAAAAACAGGACAACTCAGTGCTACAATTGCCAGAGATTTGTACATTCTCAAATCAATTGTAGCATGAGTCCCAACTGTGTAAAATGTGGAAAGACCATAACACAAATGAATGCAAGTTAATTAAAGCTGAAACAAGTCAAGCAAAATATTGCAATTGCCAAGGAAATCATACTGCAACTATAAAAGGTGGCCAGTTTACATTATATACATGAAAAAGACAGAAGAGGCAAAGAATAAGAATAGTAGAAAAGGAAAAGGAGAAATCAATGGTCAAAGAAAAGTTGTTAACAATACTTTGAGACAAGGGCTATGGTATAGCCAAATCACCAAGAATAATTCAAGTATAAATGCACAAAACCAATCTATAAACCAAAATAATTACGAAAGAAAAATTGAAGAAGTTCAAGATGTGCCAATGAAATAAACCAACTGGTAAATTTGGATAAAATGATTAAACTATTAAGTTTAATGAAAAAAGAATTAAACCAAGCTCAAAGCTTTATGAACAAATTGTCGATATTTTTAAAATACGATGAGATGTATAATGAAAATTAAGTTTTAAATGTAAAAGAAAATAATCTACAAATTAGAAAATTACACAATTTGATCTATTCGATCAAATTAAACCAATCAAGGTAAAACCCGACTAATGTCGTAAAAATAGCGAGAAATAAAATAAAATAAATAGAAATTAAAAGACAAATAACAAATAGAAAGAATAATAATCTGGTGGTTCCCGGAATAGATAGAAAAATAGAACTATAAAAGAGAAATTTAACTCAGGAAGAAGGCCAAAACCTATTATTATTATTATATTGCTTGCACCAAACACGTTAAAGGAAAAGGCCATCTCTGGAGATCGATAGCTGCGAATAATTCTTAAAACTTAATATAGAATTAACATAACTTTTCTACTTTGACGACTAACAAGCATAATATACAGACTTGGCCTGAATATTTGAGGACATACACGAATCCATGCGAGTGATAAAGAACGCGTTATGAAAGAGAGATAACGTATTACTAATATCTTGAAGTAGGGATATGTCGAGGTGGGAACATCGTTCTAGTCAATTCGATACTTACGTACCGGCAGTCGTGGTCGTTTCTCTAGTTCGGTTGAGAGGGGGGGACAAATCGCTGCCCGCTCCTTAAAATGTCCTGTCAGGTGATTTCTAAACCTGTATAAATATACAAGAGCAAAAAAAAATTTCTAATAAAAATCCCTCGATCTTTCCTTTCTTCATCTCTTTCACCGGTAGGTAATTTACACTGGAGATGGCCACTCCGTTAATGGTTACTATCATATTATAAAATTTTGTCTTTTATATTTTATTCTGAAAGGCGCATTTTCTAAATTCAAGAAGCCTAAGTAGTCTACTTGATATTATAATTTATATTTACGTATTGTATAATCCTGATGTGATTATTAATTTCTATTAGCTAACCTTTCTAAAAACTGAACCATTTCCCCATTAATTTTTATTATGTTTTTCTATGGGCTTTAATAATTTTTATCTAACAACTTCTCAATTTTTTTACCAGTAGATTACGATTCTCTAATTTTGGGAATGGCAAGATAATGCCCCTATTCCAAATGTCCAGAAAATGTTGTAGGTTTATTTTGTAGTCCATTTTCTCTAGACGATATCGCACTTTCATCTTTACTATATCAACTAGCATGGTGAGGCTCTGATTGTGATATACGAATGTTCTCCCCAAAGGCCTAGATAATCTGGACTGCAAATATCTTTTATTAATCCGTGGTTTGCTAAAAATAACTCTGTTAACAGATAAGCTTTTTGTTTGCCGGTAACAAAGCCGTCATTATCATATTTCAAAAGTTCTTTCTTAGAATTTTTTTTCCTATTTCATTTATGGTTTTTTAAAAGTTTTTGCCATTATTTTGTATTCTGTATAAAAATTTCGATCATTTTGTTTAAATTTTACCGTTACCCTTTTGTTCTAAAAAGTCATGATTGTCTATAGTCTTTGGTAATTCTCCCCCTCATTATCTGGCTCTTATTTATATAATTGAGTAATCGTAGTTATTTTTCTAATTGCAAATGAAATATGAAACCCTTCCAAACCTAATTAATAATTTCTACCTCATTTTATATTTCATTTGAACATTAAGAAATAGTAAATTCTCAGAAATGTTTTGTGATTATACCTAATTTAGTATGCAAATCATAGTACGGTACATGCGGTAAATCTTCAATATTTGTAACTAAAAGTTCGTAGAAATTCAATTATTTACTTTTTGATAAACGTGAAAAGTAGTAATGACTGAAAATGGAAGTAGCTTGTGAGTATTCACCAATTAAAAAGTTAAAACTAGACTATTTGTCACTCAACGAAAAGAAGATTATACTAAATGTCTACAATTATCTTTAAACATCATAGTTGAAATGAAATATAAAACAAATGGGATATGGAAAATTTACGATATTATATAAAGTTTTAAATAAGGAAAATTGAGGTGAAATAAGCTCATCAAAGCCAAAACCAGGCAGACCAAAATTATTAACAGTTGACCGACAATTTTTTTTAAAATGCAATTCCTAAGCTCGTTCACTTACTTTAAATATGAAAAAATGGACAGACACTGAATTTTAAATAGTTTTGAAAAAATTGTATGTTGTTGATGGCAGTAAGAATCAAACAATTCAGGATTGAAAATAAAAATATTGTCTGTTTAGACGAAACAAGGGTTAATGCAGGACATTTTGTAGGAAAAGTTTGGCAAGACAAAAATATAAACTCATCTAAAGAAGCATTTTTACAATGATTTACTACTGATATTAAGAAACCTACAGATAAAGTTGCAAGAATAATTGGTTATCATGTAGGCAGTATGAACGGTTTTCTGGAGGTTGGTTTACTTTTATTTAATTCAAAAAAGACTGTTGTTTTTCACGACGAAATAAATGGAGACGTGCTTGAGGAATACTTCACGCAGATAATTGAAATAATACCGAATGATTCGCTTATTATAACGGATAATGCAAGTTACCATTTCAGATTATTTGAAAGTTTACCAACCACTAAAGGGAAGAAAGGTGAAATTGCAACTTGGTTAATGTTTAAAAATATAGCCTTTGAAGATACAATGCAGAAAGCAGAATTGTTAACCATTGTCAGGAAACATTAAAAATTGCCATTAAACGAGGAATTGGAATTTTACGCTTAGCACCCTACACTGCGAGGTTAATCTAATAGTATTAATATGGGCTCAAGTTAAACGTTATGTTGCTAAAAAAACAGAACTTTTAAATTACCAGATGTTAATAATTTATTCAGTAAGTCAATATCTGAAGTATCCTGTGAGAATTGGCAAAAATATATATATCATATTAAAGGCATAGAGAAAACAATTTTTGAGTTAATACCAAAATTGATATCTCTACAGAACCTATTATAGAAAAATAAAATTATAAATAGAAAAAGACACTTGAAATAAACACAAATTACTTTCCTTGTGAAATGGGAAATCGCAGCCACTTTTAGACAAATATTAACGAATCATCCTCTTGATTTTTGATGGTTTTACCATTTATTATTTGATACCAAATTATTTATTTAACAATCATTTACTGTATATAATTTAAAAATCTTATTGCGACGAGGATTGAACATTTATTAACTTAAAAAGATGCAATTGCATCTTCGTTGATTATTTTATGTAAAATTACGCAATAGCATTAAGAAATGTGACGACTTTGTATATCGGCTTCGAAATTTTTTAATATGCTGATTACATTCGATTAGTAAACGAATCTACAACGCTAAGGATTGTGTTGACACATGGCTTTTAATGTTAAATGTAGGTGTTTACAATTTTAGTCGCCCAAATTTATTCAAATGCTCAATTCTCGAAATTTATATTGATAGTAATCAACAAAATAATAATTTTCTCATAATTTCTTCACTAAAGATCCGAATGTTACTAGACGTTCACTTTTATTAAAATACGTGTTATCAATAATGCACAAAGACATTAGAACTACAGTTCGTAATCAAATAACAATTTGGTGACATTGGGTATTTCGTCGTGCCCTTTCAGTACAAACCGACATTTCTTATAAAAATAAATGTTACTGTTGTAGTCGAACGAGCCATTAGATTTGTTTTTTTTTTAAAGAAAGTTATATAATATAGACATTATACAGTGTCATTTATTTGCCAACTTTAAGAACAGGACATTAATTTACTTTACGGATGCAATATGTACTATTAAAAAATCATTACAAAACCATATGATTTCTTTATTTTTTCCATTTCATTCTCATAAACAGATGTACTTTTCATTTTAATAGTCACAATATTTTGATAAAAAAACTGAAAATTCCGCTTCCACTTGGTTGAACCGAGATTATTTTTGAGTATTTATTACTTACTCTATATCTATTATTAATGAGTTTATTTCAGCTCTGACAATTCTGCAATGCATTCCTCCTGCGATTACAAATTTATTACTTTTCAGAAATCAATATAATATTCAAAACACGTTTATTGCAAACGTTTAAAAAACCCTATAGAGATTTGTATAAATACAAAATCATATGAACCCTGATTCCAAAGATCCCCAAATGATCTATCTAACGGAATAATTATTCCAATATTTATTTCTACAGCATTAACCAAACTATCATTTTTATTTAGAAAAATACAAAGAAATTATAATGAATATTAAAATTCAATCATGTAATGGAAAAGGAAGTAGGAAATTCTTCTATGGGTTTTTTGTGCTATAACCAATATAACGCGTTTGTTTAATTCTTATAGATCAATTGATCAATTTGAATAAACTATGCTCTCCAAATATCTCCAAAAAGCTACCGAGTCAAATTTGGAGTTCTCCGTGGCCATTCGTTCGATCCACTTACCTGCCAGAAAACAGCATTTAAGTAGGTTTGTACACCAACAGCTTAGTGACATCTGACCCTGCTAGAACCATTAATCATCTCGATTTGGAAATAGCTGATTTAATTACATAACAGCTAATTCTAAAGTTTTCTTTAAAAAAGTATGACCTTAAAAGCTGGTTGTTTTTAATTCAGGTACAAACGTTCCTGGCGATTTATTTAATACGCTTTATCTGAAATTGTATATTTTTATGAAATTTAGATCTCTATTACATGGATTCTATAATATTTTCGTCTTTTCTATTCAAGTCATCTTCTAACATCTCTTGGAACAAACTCTAACAAAAGTCAATTGGTGTAACATTTCATCTAATGCAATTTACATGTAACTTTTATGAAGTTTTCTTTTGGAACGCAAATGCAATGGCAAAATTTTTGACTTCAGGAATTAATTTTTGTTTGGGTAAATCTTCAATTTGGCCTGTTTCTTGAAATATTTTCTTCATTTTATTAATTGTTGATTGAGAATCGGGTTCTTGTTTGAGATTTTTAGCAATAAATAATTTTTTTCTTTATTTCAAAGCCAATTTATAATTAAAATAAGTGTTCGTTCGATTTCTATAAACTTTATTGTTCGTATATTTATATCTTTCACATTAGATATTATATCACCTCTATTTGTGTTTAAAAAAACGTCTATTACAGTTAGATCATGAGATGGATTTTTAAAAATTAAAATTGCCGTATATAAGATTTTTTTTTAAATTCTCTATTTTTGAAAAAATCAATGTTTTCCATACATTTACACCGTACTCCATATGCATATGCTAAATTTGTTCAGAAAACATTCGAAGAATTGTTTGAAAATTCTAATAAATAATTTTAATTGCTTACTAATAATGATGAATTTAATGTAATTGACAGCTGATGATTATACCATTTTATTTTCATCCAGAATTTTAAATGGCACGATAAATTGATAACCAAAGGTATGTCGGTATTAATTTTAAAATTATCGTATCTTCAAAACTATTAATTACCGAACACAAGTAGGTATGATATATTTTTTGAATCGTCTTGAAATTTGCAATCTAAAAAAAATAAAATATACTAGGTGTTCCATTTAAAAAAATTGTCGATGACATCGTTACTCACAAATGGTTTACCCTGTATATTTCATTGTTATGTAAAAATACATTAAATTAAAATAAAAAATCAGGATTTTTCCTCAAAATTGTTTGTATAGCTTAAAATGAATTTATTCCATACTTTATGTACACACTGTATATTACTAGTAAATAGTAAAAATATAGGATAAAATGTAAATATTATTTTATTAAAACAACTAACACAAAATATAAGGGCAACTTACATCTTTAAATAACTACCACACTTAGTCTACAGGGTAGGTGCTATCACGTCTCGATCACAAGAGCTCCCAAACTTGACACCCTTCTTTTTATTTTTAAACCAAGCAAACCTCAATGTTTTTTAATTTTGATATATTGATAAATCTTTATTTATTATCCGATTGTGACATTGTACCATAACTTTCGCACAGGCAATATTAAATAAATTGAAAATGTTACAATTTCTAAAAATTCTTTATGCAAGGTGATATCTAACTAAACTTTTATTTTAATTAAGGAGAAATGTTCGTTTAATTAGATACGAGTAGAAACCTTATCCGGTTCTCATCAACAAATTTTCAGGACTTGCCGAGACCCTCAGGGAGCATAACAAGAGTGGAAAAGTGACATTTTTACTTTTAACTTTTTTCAACTTTCTTCATTTTTCGTGTTTTCGTGCTTATTCTGTTCTTTTAAAATAGCAGTTAAAGCAAACTATGTTTTCGACAATAAGGATGTTAATGGACAAATTTAATTAAAGTTCTGATATATTAAGTTCCAGCATAATAAAGATTTCTGGAATACTCTCAGTGATATACTAAAAACCATTTAAAACGAGTTTATAACATGATTGTTTTGTAAAACTTAGTAAAAATATATTTTTAAGTTCATAGATATTATTGATTAGTAACTCAATTTCGTCCTTTACCTCTTAATGACATCCTTCTAAATTTAGATGTATTTGATAAATATTAGAATAGTATAACAAGAAACGAAGAAGTTAGTAATGTTCGGTTTATATTTTTAAAAACGTATAAACAGCCTTGTTTCAAAAAATTTTTACATATTAAGTGTGAAACTATTTAACAATTTTTTAGCAGATTGTATACATCTCTCTCATAACGTCATTAAAATGAAACTAAAAGAATCGTTTTTGTATCTGTAACATTCTCTTTCTTGTATTTTAGGATTTTATGGTAAATATATATTTTTTCTTTTTGCTATTAATTGTAAAATATTAATAATTTCAAGTGAAGATAATGTTATTATTATTGGTATATATAAATACAACAAGTGCTTCGGTTCTCCCATTTCCAAAAGATCATTAAATTTAAACACGAACCTTGCGTTAAACAAAGGCAAGTTGTAACCAGATAAAATATATAAAAAAAATCACTTGGCCCTACGTAGATGCAATGATACAGATGATAGCTGCTTCCGGAGATTTATCGATTTTTGAGATATTTCTCAACTGTTTCAAAGTCTATCATAAGCCTCTCTTCTTCAGGAGGTGATATGTGCATGGTAACTCAACTACTCAACGTAGCCGGAGACGAAACACATCTGAATTGGAAAGTGGGTGAAGACGAATTTATAAGGTGATGACGCCAATTTATCCTAATAAGTCGAGATTCGGGTTATCGTGCGAAATTGTAGTGGTCGATGGAAAGATTATATTCCAAATGGGAGAAATATAATATCTATCTTTTCTATTTATATTATTAGGGTGTTTTTGTATTTCTAGTGCTTCTCTAATTTTCTGTTTGGTAATTGCTGAATATGTCAAAAAATCAAATTTAAGGTATCTACGATGTGCTTTGATACGTATTTGTACTAATCGTCCTGTTTCTCCAATGTAAATTTATTGACGTGAACAAAGAACTTTATATGCCCTTGAAAGATAGGGGAAGTAATGGATCCTTTGCGGAGGTAGATATTGTCCTATTTTCCTTTGGAGTTTGTAGATGAAGAACGGATTTCGTCATTACGAAGAATTTTACTGATAATGTCTATGAAGAACCGAACATATCGTATAGACACTGCTGAAGCTTGAAGCTTAGGTTCTGTTTGGGTCTAGATTAATAGAATTTGGAGATAGATTTCTGTATTTGGGAATTTTTTGTTACCGCTGCGATTCAGTTCAGTAAAAGATATTTTAATTTAGAGATAGAGATAGCACGTGCAACTAAAAAGTTGATTACTGAATTGTTTTGACTAGGATGGTTGTGTGAGGTACAGCAACAATATTTGTCGCTATTGATATTTCATAACAGTATAAGTGGTTCGCACCTTCTATGAGAGTAAGAATTTCTTCTGTTTCATTTCCTTTCAGTTTAATAACTTTAAAAAAGTAAACTTTAGGAATGAGTAATTAAGAATATATGTTTTATTCTATTATAATTTATATATGTTTGTAAAGAAACCAAGGCAATTATATTTCTTTTATAATAAATATCATTGTACTCGTCTAGTATTCGTACACTTGTTCAAGATTGATATTTATCTATAATTACAGTGTATTAGAATATTTTGAACTACAATTGACTGCTCGCAGTTTTGATAGATATGTTAGAACAAAGCAATCAAAACTAATTATCCGCTGCTTTTGAATAATTAAAGATGTCTGGGGGATTATATTAGAGTCAAATTTATATTTTGTTGATATTAAAAAATTTTTAAAGTCACAGTTGTTTTATAAAATTAACTTTTAATTTTGAAAATATGTGAGTTACCCTATTGCTCTATGGCCTCGCCTTACACAGTTCCTTACAAGAGAAAGACTGAAATCTCTATGTAGAAAAACTTCACTCGAAAGCTTTGACGATTAGGCTTGTGTTCTCAATATTCTTTTAGATAAGAAAAAGCTAATTCATAAAAATGAGTTCTTTCAAAAAAATCAGTTATAAGTTAAATTTAAAAGAAATCACTTGCGATTGGTAAACAAAAAATGAACTAATTCCGAAATTCGCTAAGATAAATTTGAGTTGTATCCTTCTTTAACCAAGAGTCAAGATCCTAAAAACCTTCTTGTTCACGTAAAGGGTAACAAGTCAGAAACGAAATGAAATATTAATGAAGTATTAATCTGTCACCAAACACTTTCTTTTGTATCAAATTTTTATTTTTCCATGTAAATAAAAATTCTTGCAAATAAAAAATCGATTTGCTAATACTTTAGTGGCATGATTCTAACCAAACTACAGTTTTATTTAGATTCATAATCAATTATTTATGTATTAATGAAACAATAAGTGTTAAACTTAAATAATAACTCTGTGCTGTTTATAAAAATATATATTTATTATTAATTAGATTTTGTTAACTGTGGATTTCTGTGACTGTTCCTTTGTTAAATAAATCTAGTGATTATTTATACATTCCTATATTGAGCTACCTGAGAGTTAGAATAGAATAATAAGTATTTTCTAGATAATAGACAGGTCATTGTCAATTTATAGAATACTTTCTTCTTCTTTCTTTCTATTTTGTTTTATAATTTTTTTAAGTCAGGCGTAAATGATGAAGTCTGCTACTTTTTACATAAAAACATGCTTCATCCAGTACAACACGGATTTACATTTATTTACGTTATATTAGTAATTTTGTGATGATTATATAAGTTCTGGTTTATTTAAAATTATACAAGGTTTTTGATTGTGTCCTCTTTCTTATCTCAGTTTCCTAAAAGTAAGACAAAATGAAGAGCATTTTTACTGCAAAAATAAGCAATTAAAAATCCTGTTTTAGATTACAAAGATACACTCTTTTCAAAATTTGTACGATAGCCGTTTTTAATAAAATGTAGTTTTTATGGTTGTTGAATAAATATATTATTATTATTATTATTATTATTATTTGATTTTGGCGAAAATCTTGATTTTAAAATATAAATTAAATACAATTTGGAAGTAGGTCTTTTCTACTTGCTTCTATCAAAGGGTTTTTTTTCTGTGTGTGTGGCATCAATCTCTGGGGGTTATTAGCCTCCATGTTCTGTGTAGGCTTTGTTACTGTTTCCCGGCACCACTTTAGAAACAGCACTGTTAATTTGAAGCCAACAGTGAATGGTTCAAAAGGTTTTATAAAAATTTTTTTGTGTTGTCCAAAAAACACAACTTTACTATTTAGGTAGCTATAATACAAAGTATTTCTTGCCAATATTTCCATTTGATTTATCTTTTATTAAGTTATATTAAATCACTACACAGTGTTATCGTTTCCAATGTGATATGATATATCATTTCCGAGAGCAGAAAATACAGCAGGTGGAAAATATTGGAAAAGCCCTCAGGACTTCTGGTCTTAACATATATTGCTTTGGTTCAAACATTAAATTTTCTCGAATTTTCCGATATACAATTTCAAAGTTAAACGATTTTATATTCTATCCGTCGCTTATCGGGGTTTAGAAAAATATTTTGATTTAGAATAGTAGCAAAATATTAAGGCAACTTTGATTTTCTCGAAGAAAAATATTGAAAACGTATTGTTCTTAACAACCCGAATCCTTCTTTTACGGTTTATTACCAAAAAATCCTAAAAAATACATTTAAAAAGCCGTTATTAATTAAAGAATAATATCTGTTACTAACGTTGTTAAGATAGTCTTAAATAATACCATTTAAATTTTAAATTATTTCATGAGGGAACATTCTTAATCTCCAAATCATTTCAAAGCATTCTTTTGATTTACTTTAGATATAATTTAATTACTATAACCTATATTCGATTATCACAGGATAGTCTAAAAATCATTTGGATAATTAACAAATCAATAAGTCAGTAAAGACATAAACTTAATGCCAAAATTACTCACTCCCATGAATATATTTATTCCAATTTTTTTTGTATGTATTGGAATTAAAGTTATTTTCTTATTTAAGAAAATACAACAACCTAGTAACTTTTTCTAGCAACTAAAGTCATTTAGCTTTGAATTAAGCAGCTTATTCCGTTTCCCCTTTGCTCCATTTGTTGATTAAAAATTTGAACATAATTAAATTCAACTTTAAGAAGAGTTTACTCTAAAATCGTAATTACCCTTTGAAAAAGCATTAAACATCCCCAACTTTCTTAAGAAACTCGGTAAGGCTAGTTGGCATTCTATAGGCTGATTATTAGAAAATTTTCGGTAGTCTAGCAACCTTTGATATCTTTTGATAACTTTTAGTTAAGTGCTTAGTGTATACAAAGTTTACAAATTTTCAAAACAATAATTAATTAATTTTCTCATTCGTACATCTAAGGATAATTATAATATTTTATTATAAACCAACAGAGAATTTAATTGATACGAATTGCCGATTTTAAATAAAATGGTCAAGTTAAAGAAAATGGCGTGTATAAAATGACCGTCTGTGTAGGCTTAAAATAAAAATGAAAAAAGTTATGTTTATTTTACATACCTCACTATATGTTAGTTGCAATCGTTAAAAAAATATTTAATATAGTAAAAAGAGAAGCAACTAAATAATGAGAGAAATGACTCCATTTCCGCCTCTAGTTGAAATTATTATGAGTATATTGAAATGTAGCTCCCTAGTATTACCACTTATTAAAATTGAAATATTTAAAGCTGCAAATTTTTTACACATAGTCATTTCTCCATAATTTTATAACGGTGTTATTTAACAAAGTACTATTAAAACTGAAATCAAATACATTTTTGGGGAAAAAATATAAGTATCTATGACTACCATTTGTGAGATTCCATAGAGCCTCAGGTCTATTTTATAAACTTTAAGAAAATTAGATAAATTTAAAAATATATATACGGATAAGTGTGATTTGACAATAGAAAACCGATATAATAGCTATTTGTGTATTAACAGCGGAAAGTGATACTTTGTTGTTTTAAGATACAATTTTAATCACTTCTTCTTGTCTTTGTAATTTAATGCATAACATAATAAAATGTAATTGAAGTAAATAAGCATAGGCGTAGAATAAAATTGCTGGCATTAAAGAGTTAAGATTAAATCAATTTAATTTTAATCGCAATCAACTAAAATAATTAATTTAGGTTAGGTAATAAATTATTTGTAAAATTAGCTTTCAAATGAAGTGTCACACGTTGGAATACTTAACAGCTTTTGTTACTACAAGAGGGCGCTAAAATCAAAAAGAAAGCTAAGAACAATCGTATTGCTGAATTACCCATAAAATTACCTTTTCAATGATGTATCATACTTAGTACTTTTTAAAATGTATTACTCAACGTGATTGAGGGGAAGGGCACGACGTATGACATTTGAGAGAATGATAGAAAAATGTCCCCACTAATTTATAGTTTATTACCCAACCTTGGTTCATAGTTTTGATCATACACGGTTAGACTCACTTCGTGATGTGTTTTTATTTTCATTTAAGTATTTCTAAAGTGAATTTGATGTTCTTAAGTTTGTTTATTGACTGTGTTTAATTTTTCTTACAATATAATATTTTATTTCGTTACCACATTTAATTTAACTTTGTTTTCACTGATCTATTGATTTTCATTCCTGTTATAAAAACATTTTTAGGTAAGTTTGTTAGACATTTGCCGAGAGACAATGATTTACTACACATATTATATGTAGCTTTTGCTATAATTTTTCTTCAAATATTGCCAGATGTGATTTGACCCTACAGATAACAAATACATTTTATCTTACCTATTATCGGGAATCAATTAACAAAAAAGACATTTTATTACACTATTTTAATTTAATTAAAAAATGTAGGTTAGATCAATAGATCTTATTTGTTAAACTTAGAAGTTAGTTTTTTGATTAATTTAATTTAATTTAATTTAATTTTGAGTTGTATAATCTATTAAAAACTGTAAAAAAACATATTCGTTTGAGCTAACAAGTTTATTATTTTTTTACTTAGCTCAAACCTCATAAATATTCATTTACAACTATTTAGTAAGTAAAGCGTCCGTATAAGTTCGTTTTCGGTGACTGAAAGAAATTTGGTCTTCTGTAAAATCTTGCTCTGAAGTGTGGCCGAAAGCTCGGTAGGATACGTTCAAACGGTAAGAAGACATAAAATTAAGAAATAGTTAAATGAAACTTCTTCACTATAATTTTAATATATTTATATATAATCTATATACATAGTCTATTTTTTTTTATAAAAGGCGTTTAAATTTCAAAATATTGAATATAAAATGTAAAATATTTTATTGTAAAATATAGAAATTATAAACGTATTAAGAAGTCATACATATAAGTGTTTCCTTGTGATTAGTTCATAATAAAAAGATACATATAAAAATGCATCATATATAAATATATCATATATAAATGCTCTATTATAAACATGTGTAAACCAAATTAAGTCAATGCAACAGTTAATTTGAGCACACAAAACAATCAAGATGAAAATGTTTTTTATAGGAAATACTAATGTAAATGCTGAAACTAATAAGACTAACGACTGAAAATGTATTAAAAAATATCAGAGGCATATGCAGTAGAATCTATTTTGCTCATAAGAGTGGTTACCACTAAAAAATTAAAGCCTCATTCTGTACATTATGGTTTAACAATATCTAGGCAAGTATTCATACAATCGAAATACTCTTTAAACATTAATAAGATTCTATTATGACGGAGGTAAATCAACAAAGTGGTGTTTTACTGTGGAGAGCTGATTTTAGCAAATTAGACGTGAACTTGGTTTTCTGCGAATTCATGTTACTTAAAAGTCACTTATTAAAACTAAAAAGAATTCTATTTAATCGGGATATGTTTCTACCCTAACCATTTGATATAAAAAATAGGAACATTATCGAACCTGTACATTTGTCTAAATTACTGTAAAAAAATTCCTTCTAAAACTTTCATAATTTAAATTAAATATATTTGTAGGTTTTGTTTTTAATACGGTAATATATTTACTTCAAATTTTGTATCAATTATAATGTGATACCAGTTTTCAATTTCCAAAAAAAGTTATATTTAACTTCATTGGTTAAAATGGCATTAGGTTTGCAATTGGAAATACCTATGTCTATTTAGTATAAACTCATTGGCATTTGGTTTCTGGTTATTTTCAATTAACCTGATTAAATTTGATTCTTTCGTTTGGTCAAAATTTAATAGAACTGTTTTCAATTTGATTTATTTAGTACACATTTTGTTCTTCGGATTCAGTTTCACATAATCATTTTAATTAATTCAAAATGATGAAAGCCTAGTAGCACTATTGCTATGTTAAAATTAAATTAATTGCATAAACGATTTCATTCCAATTTCAAACTATCCTACATTTATTTATAGTCCAAATACATTTATTTTAGCTGATTGATCTAGCTTTAAAAAAGAAATTTATAACTTAGAATATAGCAACAACGGTAAATACAAAAGTGTTCTTATTGTATAACACTGTACCAGCATACCAAGAATAATTATCTCCAAACTGACCAAAAAAGCATTATCAATTTTTATTTTTAATATTTTTTTTACTAATATCACTACTTAGAAATAAAATTATTTTAATTCTTTTAAAAAGACCTAACACTTATCTTATCGCACTTTCCATATTATCGCATCCACTAATGATCTCTCCATCAGTGTCTAGGTAACCCATATATTATCTTAAGTGTAATGATAGTGTTATACTGTAATAGATAAAGGAATTTCCGTACTTTCCATTAAATAGGAGGAAGCTTTCAAAATGCTTTTAAGGAACACTTAAAAAAGATATTTTCCCTAAAATATTAAGTGCATTAATCGAACTAGAAAATACTCCAATTATAAAAATATGTAGTTTAAAGCTGAACATCAAACAAAGCTAGATTAAACTAATTTTAACATAGGAATCTATAAAACCGTTAAATTATATGACATATAAAAAATACTTTTTAAATGGTTTAAAAAATTTCTACTGACACACTGTGAGTACGTCATAGTGCATGAATCAAATTATAATAAATTCTTTAAAAGTCTTCTTTGCCTACTTTCATTTAACAAAAAAAAATTAATAGTAAAATTTTCGATTATTAATCTTCTATTAATTTAGAAATAATTATTAGCCATTGTTCTCGAAAATACATTTTTTTCAATTTTTATGCTATCGCAGCGTTAGTCCTGTCTCTCTTAAAATATTGAAAATGAGGCTTTAGGTCCGCCAAATCCTTCACGTATATTTCGTATGCTCCTACGGCTTTGGAGTTGCGCCGTGCTGCGCACTTCCAGAGGATGTGGTAGATTTTTCCTTCCCAAATTAAATACGGTTTACATTTGAATAACGAAATACCGCCAGAAAAATAACTAAGACTCGATGGCCAACAAGAACGAAGTTTTATATGTGGTAAATAAATTTTAATGGTTTTTAAAAATGAATTCATCTACTTATATTTGTGTTTAAATATAGAACCAAATTGTTAAAAGTAAATTAATTAATTACAGTTTGCTACAGAAAAGCAATTATAAGTAAATTGATCAAATTTTTAATTTGCATTGTGGTGGCAATACTTGAATACAATTGAATAATAATCTAATCTTTTAGCGCTATCAACCTTAACTATAATGACCCCCCAAAAAAAATGACAAGGATGCACAATCGCTGGACCTACTTTGGTAAAGCCTCAAGATTCTAACCCTTTCTTTTGATATTACAGACCTACTTAACAATGTAACCGTTTGAGAGGAATCTCAACTACTTCATTTTACTTCCTATTTTGAACAAGGGAAGCTATATTATTGAGTTTACTCAAGATTGTTTCACTGATTTACTCTGAGACAAATTAAGCTGGGGTTAGTGACTAAATGACATTTATTTCTTTATTTCACCCTAAATTCGGTCGGTGGTTTCTTTTTTAAGTGGGAATGTACCTGGCGGATGTCTTTTCCTCTACTGGACGGAATCCAAGGGTAGCTCGAACGAAACTACCAGTTTCCCTTGACTTAAATCTTTTAACCTTTTACAATAACGTTCCTAAATACTGCTTCAGCGCTTAGACTAAAAAAAATCAATTCGCATGTATCTACCCTTTTGACCCCCAAATGACTTAAAAGAAAAACCAAGAAAATTCAACCACGAAGAGCTGTCTATGTCATGTTAGTCAAAAAAACCAAGAGCGGACTAAAATTTTCTTAAAAAAAATTAGAATGAATAAAATTAAAAAAAATTACTTAACCGCCGCAGAGGACTCGGCTTTGAGTCCTTCTCTTATCGACGATCCCATACCGACTGCATAACTTTTTTATTCGCATAAAATTCTTAAACTCTAAAAAATTCTATAACCTTATTGCAAAATTGTAAAAAACCTCAGCGAGAGGTGCCAAAGCTCACTGCTAGACAGAACATACATGAAATGAAAGAAGAAGAAGAAGAAGAAGAAGAAGAAGAAGAAGAACAAATGCTAAGATACAAATAATCGTTACTGCTAAGTCAAACTAAAATTCTTATTTAAAAATGTTTCCCTCAATTTTATCTTAACGAGTCCTAGTGTTTAAGTGCTTTGTTCTAAAAGCTTTAGATCTAGTATTATGAAATTTTATAGCAAAATGTGACAATTCTTAATGCGTTTCTGACAATTATACTGTTCACGTGCATGTACAGTGTATTTATTTAGTAGATTACGAATAATTTGCACTTATACCGATATGCAGCGGTAAAGTCAGTTCTCTATAATAAACTAATAATTTTGATAATAAGTTTGAAAACAATAGCCAAAATACATTATATTCTGAAAACCCTAGTACGGTCCTCTTAATTAAAATGGTTTCCGATCCTCATAAATAACATATTAAAATTTAATCCTGGAACTTGTATTTTGTGAGGGTCCTTTGAATGATGGATTTTTATTAATATATCCTAGCACACTACGTAAATATACTTATAATAAAGTAATTATTAAGAATATCATGTAGGTTGTAAATATTAAATAAATATTATATTTTGGTATTTGATATTAATAAACTGGTGCTTGATGTAGTCAGTATTGCCTATCTAATAATAACAAATATTAATAAATGTCTATGAATGAATGGATTACGTATCAATTTACGACACAAACTGTTCAAGTTTCCAATTAATTCGGTATGTATTGATATGCTATGGGAACGGCTGAATGAATTTATTAGTATAATTGGAATCAAACCGTTCACGTCCAGAGAATATCGAGAGTTGGTCATTTTCGTTGTTTACATATTTTAGATTAGGTCCAATAATTTAAGGTTTAAGACATTCAGACTAATTGCAAGTTAAATATTTTTGAAAAAATGTGTCTAGTCATAATACTCAAAATTCATGTATCCGCTTTATAGAAAAAATAAAAAAATAGTTTAAAACCGCTAAAATATGTTCAAATTTAATGTTTTTTAAAATAATGTCGGATGAACTCATATTATCGATTTATTTTTATTATTTTTACAAAGTAAGGCCTTTAATCTATTAATTGGTAACCTCCATTTTACTCAAAATATTTTTGATTTAATCTAAAGATTTATTTTCATAAAAAGACATTTTGAATTGAGCATAATATTTTTATCTGCATAAGGTGTAGACAAATAAGGTGTAGACAATTATAATGATTGTTCTAAGAGTAATAAGAGTAATAAGATATCTATCTACTGATTGTGTATCAGATAAAAGGTACAGCTTGTCAAGAATAGGAACAAATTTGAAAACACCGATATCGGACCGCCCATGCGATGCGCCGTAAATAGCCCGGTTTTTCTCATTCAGTTCGAGACGTTTGCAAAGTAAAAGTCGAGTGTACAGTCAGTGAAAGAGGATGAGATTGTATAGTGTTGTATAATGGAGTTGAAATCCAAACTAAAACATAAAGTTTTATTTGGACAAACTAGAGAAGTCGTAGCCAATATTATTCATTTTATGAAACAAGAAGCGAATGAGAATAAACGTATAAAAGATTTAAAAAAGGTTAAGGAGCGTTCAGGAGGTTTCCATGCGCCGATTTCAAAAGGACAAAAACTAATTATAGTTAATGTAGGAGGCGAAAACTTGTACAGTGTAATAAAAGTTCATAAACCACAGTACAAAATATATGAGATCGACAGAATAATGGCTGCTCACAGACATGCAGTTCTAAGACTCCCCCCATATCATCTCGACTTGAACCCCATTGAATTAGCGGGTAACCTTAAAACAATATGTTGCTCAAAAAAACGTAGATTTTAAATTTTAAAACTGTTGAACAGTTGTGTGACGAATTTTTCAACATATTTTCTGAAACAGAGCGGAAAAAACGATGTGAACACGATATGTTCAATAGCTTCGATATCCTGTTTAAAGAGAGAACTGTCGAGCTACTCAAAAGAATATGCACCTGCAGGTTCTTCATTGTTGACGAATATTTTCTCACCAAGCCATTTTATGAAAACTGAAACTGTTCCGATGGTAATAAGTTAAAGGTAATAAGGTAAATAGGATAAGAAAGCAATTCGAAATTTAACTCATTGATTTTGGCCAAGTGAAAACTGATGGATTTTTTTGACGAAACAAAATTTTACTTTCCGCCAAATGAGGCCGTTTTTTTAAATTCATTATGGGATAATCAACTTTATTTGCTTTTTAAATATAATCAATTCAAATGATTCCATCCTTTTCGCCTCTTTTGGAATAGATTCTTCCATTTCAGTCCATTTTTTGACTATTCTTCATATAAGGTGGGAAGTGACAGAGCTATGTTTTATTCATGGTTATGAATCAATGTAAAAACTTTGCTTATTCCTGTGAAAATTCACCAAACACTTGATTGAAACATTATCACGACGCTATTTTTGTTCTTTTGTGATAAATTAATTTATCTTGCAAACGGCTTTATTTTATTAAATTGTCACAATTATTCAATAGCATTTTTTGATTTTTCTACATTTTGTTGTGCATTTCTGGCATGGTCATCTTATTTGGTCGATAACTGCGATGTCTCAATTGGCAGATACTACGAATGAGCAGACTCCAAGAGAGGAATCTAGTTGCACTTTAATATTGGTTGAACTTTTGAATAAAAGTATTGTGTAACATAGAAATAATCATTTTTGTTATATTTATATGATCACTGAGGGCGCTCACTGTTGCCGACTGCCAAACAAATACTAAACAACGTAGATTCGTCTAACTTTAAACTAAAACTTTATGTTATTACTTTCTATTATAGTTATTTCTGGGACTACCTTCTTAAAATTTAATTTCAAAATATTCCATATTTTCTTGCTATACATTTCGTTAGAAAACAAAAAATTTGCTTTAAAAATATGGTTATTGGGATGGTAAGTAGTTTTAGTTTTTTTTTATATGGAAATCCAGAAAAACTATTTTTGATTACTAGCTTAGAATCCGTTCCATAACTTAGTAAAGGGCATTCTATGAAATTACAAATATTAGAGACATACAAACTAAATTGTCTTGCTTATTTTTGTCGTTTGGTAATGACCTGGTCACGTCTTTTTATTTGTTTATATTTTACATATAAGGTTGTGTATTCGCAATCATTAATTTGTTAAATATTTGAGATTTTGGCTATTTTAACATGTTTATTTGTTTATAAGTCATTATTATGTATTTTATAGAATTTAAAATCTTGCCCCCTAAAAAACTTATTGATGTAATAGGAAAATTTAAAATAGTTAAGCATTTGCATTAAACATCAAATTGACTAGATGTAGCTGGTTATGACAGCAAGTTCGCACATATGATGCAACTCTATGGGGTCTCTTTTACTAATGAAATGAACTTTACTATAAAATTACATGGGCAGTGTGTGAAATTTGTGCAAAATGTGAAAAGAACCTACCATCATTCCTTCTTTCTTGAAAACAATCAGTAAATTTACCAAAAGAATTCAAAAATATTTTTACTGCTAGTTGCTTTGGCATAGACCAATTAGCCAGATCCTTTTTTGTTTTTTTTTGTCTGTTTTTATACAAAATTTTTATTTTAAAATTTCTTTGTCATAAGTTTGATATGTGTTCAGTTTTGTTAGTAACTTTTATACTTTATCTTTTCTAACACTATACCTACAGAATAATTAGTTTTCTGAATACATATATATTTTTCTGCTTTTATATCTTTAATAATTTTTATTTCTTTGTACTTGAGTGGTCCAATTATTTAAATACGTATATTATTTAATGAGAAGATTTTTTTTTGTTTATTCTTTTCTTATATTGTACCTAACTTTCAGGGTTTTTTACTAAAAATTCTTTAAATAGATTTGGCAACATTTTTAAGTAGTATTTCTGACAAAAGGCAGCAGATATCTCATTACAACTCTTAGAAAAATCATTATTAAAGACGGTTATTCACATAAATAAAAATATTTTACATCAGTTCAAACTGTGCGTTTTATTTTAAAGCAGTTTTTATCAGAAAGATAATGTATTGTTTCAATGAAATTAGGTAATCGCATTTCCATCAAATGCTCTTTATATTAAATTAAGGTTAGTAGGTAATTTATTAAAAGCTCTATTTTGCAATAAATAATAATTTTTCGTATAATACAAAATTTGCAACATTACAGTTTTTTTCAGAAATTTTTATGGATCGTTAATTACTCCGCCTTTATTGAAAAAACATTAAGTTTGAATACACAGCGATATGGATTTTTTACAGTGTGACTACCGACACCTTCTGATTAGCAAACAAAAATATAGCTAAATAGTTGGTGGACTGAAAAACTACCATAATTTTCTATAATCCTATTTACTACAAGAAACTAGAGTAAATAGTTTTTTATACTCTGATGTTTTTTAATTTTTACTACGAAGTGGCACAAAAACATTAATTACATTGTAAATATGGAAAAAAAATACTTGTCTTGAATTTCCACAGTCTTCCAAAGCGTTTTAATATGTATTCATTTAGGTCTACCTAGGTTTCGGTATTTTGACAAACCATTTTCCAAGACAGAAAGAAGTTTGGCAGATTTTTTTAAAAACGTAAATAAATTTAAATCAGTATTAAGCAATATTCTTCTTTAACTATAAATATATTTGGTTAGTGTTATTTACTTCAAAAGGTGCTCTAAGATAATTGAAATTGCCAGGTTTAGTTACAGGTACGATTAATAAATAAACGTCAAATTGTTTGTTCTCCGGGACTACCAAATAGCATTTGTTATTTTGTAAAATGGAGGCTAAAAATATGTATCACTTTAATATTATTTTATGTGCAATGACAAATAAAATATTATATGCATTGACCATCGGAGTCACTGGGTGGTTACACACATTGGCCGACATCCATGGGACTGCATTACATTATTTTCCACACACACACACACACACAAATTCATCTGAGCCCGGGTCTCCCATCTTCCATATCGGGTTTACTGATATGAAAGTTGGGGAACCCATTCCACCACCCCCTGTCTCCAGACAGGTGCTCTCGCTTTCATTCTAGATTCATTCGTCCTCATTTTTCCCTCAAGATATCACCCCCTGGGCTTAGTGGGGTGATACAACCGTCCTACCTTTTTTGTTACCGTGGGGTAGCGGCTAGCGCTTTTCTCCCTTGGTCGTCTATTTTTGTTACCTCTCGTTATTTTTCCTTATTTTTGTTGTGTCGTCTTTTCGTTGGTGTGTGTTTATTTGTTCCTCGTATCATTCCTCTCGTTGGGTTTTATCTCTGTTTTGTATTTTTGTCCTATTATCCCGTTTCCCTCTATGGATCCACAGTTCGCTTTCCAACTCGACTAATGCCTCTTAACTGAGTTTGTATCATAGCAGCTTCGATTGTACCCATCCTGTCGCACCACTCTACGAGGAGTGGAGGTCCCGGTTCGTCCGTATAGGCGCCGGAAGCGAAGGGCCCTTCACCTAGTCTTTTTACTAATCAACTTACTCAGTACTCAGGTTCATCTCATTTTCGGCTCGCTGCTTCTCTGTGGGATATGGTTTGTGTTCGTCTTTCTTTGTCTGTTTTTGTCCGTTATAGCCATGTTTTTGTCGTCTTTGGGTGAGAACTCGTATACACTTTCCTCGCTGTGCTTGATCGGCGTTTTCACCTCGTCTCGACAGAGCCTCGTTAGCAGAAACGGTGGCACCACGGGTAGGTGAGGCTGTCTTGGACCGCCGCGGCCGAGGCTATGTGTTGCGCGTGACGGTCCCTTGGCCACTACATTGTTTTCCATACCTAATGTGTAAATATAACCAGGACGAAATGTGGTGATTAATTCATTACGCACATAGATTAGTTATTTTTGTTGGTTGATATAGAAGTAAATATTTAAAAAAAACACTGAAATATACATTTTTTCTAACTTACTATAATTGAAAGACGTCTTACCTTTTTTATATTTCTGTGACAAAAAATGTGTGCGATAGAAGCAGGTGGTCTGAAGACAAAATTTTACAAAGGTGCATATACAGGGTTAGTAACCAAGTAAATATCTTTAAAACGAAACGGACGATATTTATGAAATTTTACTAGTGCAATGGGGCAAAATGGATCTGATGCACATTTTTTTCTTAGTAATATACTTCCGGTTTAACCGGAAATACCCTCAACTTTTTTAATTTATGTGGGACACTCTGTACATTTTTGCAGATTTTGAGAAAGAGCTTATTATTTCGCGAATTTGTACATACTAGGTTTAGTGGAAATAATTTGTAAAAACGAGAAATAACTCACTTTTAGTTCTACAATAAGTAAATTAATTTACTTTAGATTAATGAGAATATTAATTTAAACAAAATTAATTTAAATGTTGAAAATTCTCTCTGTTCACCTTCTGACAATATGTCAGCCTAATAACAAATTCTTAAGTCACTCTTTCCAAGACTTCTCCACGTATTAGTTCACATTCATCAATAATTCTTTTTCTCAATTCCTGCAAGCATGTTGGTCATTTAACGTAAACACGTGATTTTAGATATCCCCAAAGAAAAAAAATCTAATGGGCTTAGATCCGGAGAACGAGCAGGCCACTCTATGAATCGATTTTTCACTTAAATGAACCATTCTGAAGCGTACAATTTATTTCCGTAAATTACAATTTGACAGTTTGGCAACAGTTACCTACTAGATAGTATTCGTTTATTTCTTACTATTAATACAAACAATATCAATTTGTTTATCTAAATGGTATTTTGTTCTAATGTATAAAAACTTAAAAGTTGTTTATTAAAGTGCTGATTCCTCGTTTTTACAAATTTTATACACTAAACCCAATATGTATGAATTCGAAATAACAAGATGTTTAAAAATCTGCAAAAATATACAGGGTGTCCCATTTAAATGAAAAAAGTTGGGGGTATTTCCATGTAAACCGGAATTATATTATTAACAAAAAAATGTACATCAGCTGCATTTTGCCCCATTGCACTTACCTAAAAAATTTCCATGTATCTGATTACTATAATAAATATTGTCTCATTATACCTATATTTTATGGTAAACATTTTTATCAATTTTTTTAACTCTTTAAGGAAAATTAAATATTTCAACGTAAAAATTATTTAAAATTAAAGTTCTTTCTTCCAACTGCTTATGGCATATCAACTTTTTTTCCTATTAAATTCTGCTAAATGGATATTTATGGGATCATTGCAAATAAAATAATTAAAAAGAGACTAAACTATAAATTTGTTTGCATTCTAAAATAAGAGTTAAAACTATTTATCGATATTTAAGTTTTATATAAGAAAAAAAGAAATAAATAAAATCTTAAATATACTACCACTGGGATTACTAATGAATGTAACCATCGGACATTATCTTAACTCTAGCTTTCACCTTCCAACGGTCTTTAATATAAAATATATTAAAATGGAGCCATAATATTTTGCAACTTAGTAGTTTTTTAGATAAGAAATATTTTTTAAGATATCAGTTTTAAAAGCCGTGGTACATATTATTTATGACACATTTCCAAAAATTCCTAGGAGAGGACGATTTTTACAAAGAATTGATTTTAATGGATTAACTATTATCTCAGTTGAAAGAGATTTTTATTTTTTATAATAGAAAATTATTTAATATATCATATGAACAAAAATAAAGGTACATAAAATATATTTATTTTAAATACTGTATTAAAAGAGATAATAATTTTAATATTGCAACTACTTATACTCTTAACCAATATTTTTTCTCATGAGACTTAATTCTAAAATTAACTCATAACACTCGAAATACCCGATGAAATATTTCAAATATTCCTAAGACTTTATATGCCAGACCCTTTTTAATCACAAACATTTTTGGAAACAAGGATGAAGGAAAAATGTGGTTCATTGCAACTAGTTGTAAACTCTGTAAATTTGTTAACATTTATACATATAAGATATTTCATAAGTCACGAGTACATTTTTAATCCGTAAAAACGGTTTCAGAATATTAATTTTTTAGTAGTAAATCACTAGAATAATTTTTAAACTTTATCTTCCTTAGTATATGGCGAATTTATGTGAAATGAAAGTATTGAAAACTAAATATGGATGCTAATTTCATCTACACCATTGTATGATAAAAACCCGATAAAAATTATTGATAGCTCAATTTTTGATTGATAACGATAATGAGAACTGTTTTAGAAAAAAAAAATATTCAGTATAGTTCTTATTAAATATTTTTGTATGACGGTTCAACATAAGCTCTTTCTAATTTTATATATTCGATAGCTTTACTCTCATTGTCAGTTGAATTGATAGGACACATTTTAAATATCCCGATATAAAAATCTAAAGGGTTTAGGTCTGGTGGTTGAAAAGGCCAAGCCACTAGTCCTCTTTTTCTAATTCTTGTTCTGGTTTCTGTTTAGATGTTTTCGAACTATTAGAGTAAAATAAAAAAAGGCTCAATCATATCTGAGCCACATATGTCGAATTACCAAAGCAAGAAGGGAAATTGTTTAAAAAAAATTCCAAATCAAAGTTCTCTCCACGGACCAAGCTCGACTTTCTAAAAAAGGACATTATTTAATTTCACTATCTTATTTTTCCATATATTAGCCTTTGCCTACTAATCATATTACAGCCCATACTTTCACTCCTATTCTCCTAGTATATATTTTGTATTGTCAAACACTGGACATTGCGTACAAAATTCTGTAAAATTCAGTTAAACATGCGCCTTCGTCTCTTGGTAATTATTCTGATAAATATGGATATAAAAGGAACTTTTACAACTTTTACTAGAACATTAACTGCTGAAAAATCACAAAACTCGTAGATAATGAAACCGACTAACCCGAGAACATTCAGAAATCAAATTGGGTTCTCACATCAAAAAATACAACTAAGTCAACCTTAGTGATGAGCATTCAGGATGCACTTGGAATATTAAAACCTGGGAAAACGCAAATAATATAAACCCATTTTATTTATCTTAAACATTTTGGTCCTTCGAGTCCGGTCAAAATAACAGCTCTATGACAATATATTCCGATTTCATTACGGTTTATTACGTTTCAAGTCAAACTACGCAGATGTGATTATTTAGTGTTTTTTTCTGCGTGAACCAATCGATTTAAAGTATCTGATGATGTTAGTTCGGTCATTTGCTCTAACATTTCCAATTAATTTACTAAAATGTTCTTTGAAACTGTATCCAATGAGTTTTTTCTACTTGTTAGTAAGTTTTTTATAAACAAGCAACTCAGCTGTATATTTCACAAAAAGAACTTCCATCATTGGAGAGTACGCTGGCCAAATTCATATTGTTAAGTAAAGTTTTACACCTACTTGGCCTATATACTTCAACCGAAATACTTTTTTCCTTTTTTCATATTGTATACGTCAGGTAAAAATAAAATAAAATGTCTGCCAAAAAGTAACATTTAGTTGTTACCCAGAAACTTACTGTTTTTAGAGACTGCGATGAATGATCCAAAACAGTCAAATCTTTTTAAAGTTAGATATGCTTTATTAGATACCTCCTTACAAGAATTCAATTTAGCTGATGTAGAGTTACTTGCACCGGCTTCTGATAAATAATTTAAAAATGAGGACCCTTCTTTTTAAGAGGTTATTTATCTGTTCGGGAAATTTTCAAGTAGTTAATCTTACTATATCATAATAAAATCACTATTCAACGCAACTTATAGATTGGTATTACGATACCTTCATCCCCTTGAGTTAATTGTATTATCATTGTTTTATCATCGTCTTTCTGTGTTATTATGGCTCTTGGAGATTGTTATTCAATGTTAGGGCCCACGCCCTATCATGTTTCAAATAATGTATTTTAATGGTTTTGATTGTTTTGTCTACGTTTTTAATACCCACGCCTGGGCTACCTATTAGAATATTTTTTACCAACATATTTTCAGCTAATTTTGACTGTTTTGTCTACATTTTTAATACCCACGCCTGGGTTACCAATTAGAATGCTTTGCTTTTGCTAAGTTTTGTATACATACTGCGCTTTAGTTTTTGCCTTAAGCCAGTAAATATCTAAAGACCTACGTTTTTATATACCTACCTATATTTATAATAAGAAACGTTACCAAATTATCCTTAATAGTAATACAAAATAATTTACCCCTCATTACATTTTTCCGACAGAGGTTATATAAATTATAAATAAAAATGTTATTAATGTGGACGCAAAAGCCCTTTCCTTGGAAAAAGTTGTAACCCTCCATTAATTCTGAAACAATAACCGCGGTAAAACAAGTTCCTCTCGCTAATTGAAAGGTCTCTTGTGATACGCCATCCTAAAAATTAGACTTTTTAGGAAATCCCTTCTGCTTTTTCCTTTTAATACAATTTCGTTACGGCCCCTACTAGTTCTTTTGTTAGTATGTACGGAAAATGTTATGGAAGCCGGAAAATGGCAAAAGCTTTTATTACACGGCCATAACCTAATCCCCGTAGTAAAAATCTTATTTGAAAAGCTTTGATTTTGATTTTTATGAGAGTGAATGTGATGGGGCTTATGATGCTAAAAATGTATTTGTTAAATTTATCATATGTTCGTTAATAGTTTATTTAGTTTAGAATAACCCCTTTATTTAAATTCGCAGAGGTAGGCACTATTATTTCTCGATCATTCGAGAACTCAAAGTTAACTTCCCAATTTAATTTTTAAACCAAGAAAACCCCAACGCTTATTAATTTTGATGACTTCGATAAAAATGTTTATTTATTATTTGATCGCGAGGTTGCCCCAAAACTTTCGTTTAAGTAATATTAAATAAACAGTATATGTTATAATTTGGAAAATATTAAATAAAAAATAAGTTCTTTGTACAGGGCGATATTTAATAAAATCCCTGTACATACTATTTTAATAATATTCATTATCTTGAAAATTATTTTTGAAGTTGAGTTAAAGTGTTATAGAGTATCGAAACCGGAATGATATCGTAAACAACGATGCATTAGAAAGACATTCAATAGCAAGAAGATATTTTGATGAAAGAAGGATCTTTTCAAATATATTTAGCTCAAATACTGCTAACGAGTCAAGTATCAAAAGTCGGCACTGTTAGAAGAAGACCATATCCGCAACGACAAAAAATACATACTCCTCCAGAAAATCGTCATTTAGATCATTTGTCCCTGCAACAGCAGACGTGAATGGTATAATGTAACATGTAAGAAATAACTATTTCTAAGTAAATATTGATACAAATACTACAGAATACGCTCCTCGAATGGCAGTTTAGGCCACGAAATGCAGATGTAGTTCCTTACTTAACCCAAATACATATATCGAAGGGCTTGGAAAAATGTGGAACATTAGCATATGAATTAGAGCTTGGAAGAATGAAATCATATGCTTTTTACTGATTAAAGTATATTTTGTCTCTATATCAATGATGCTTGTGTATCGTTAAGGAGAACAATAGTTTATCCTGGTTTGGGGTGTGAAAACTTGTATGGTTTTGAATAGAAACCAGTAATGACTAGACACTGACACTAACACTAGCAAATTTCCAGCAGCAAAATAATGCAAGAAGTCGTACTGTCAGAATACTTCAAATTTTTTCGAAGAGCACAATCTTAAAGTTATGAAGCACTATGCAACAAACATTTCTATTGCGAAGACCAGCAGAAAACCTTGAAGCATTGGTTTCGTAACTTTAAGAAGAATGGAATAATATTCCTCAGGATTTGATAAGTACCTTAATATAACCAATGCAATGCAGGTTGACATACTCGTACCTCTGACTCTTGGAATTTTGCTGTTTTACTTGTATTGTTGCGAATTGTGCAGTTACATTGCTAATGACTAGTTTTTTTAATGTACTATATTACTTTAATACTCAATATTTTAAAATTATAGGCGGAGGAAAAATTTAGGAAACCGATTTTATTCTATTAAAAAGTTATAATTTGGGTAAACAATATCTATTTTATTGAGACAAATTTAGTTTCTGATATTAAATTGGACAAAGAATTGTACAAACATCATTCTGTTTATTTTTCATGAATATTAGAGTATTAGAAATAAATATATACAATATGTCTCAGTAAGTTGGAACCATATGGGAAACTTTTTTATTATTAGTTGTATGAAAAAATGTTATTCTTTATAAAAAGTTCTGCATGGTCTAAAACCTGAAATACAACCATCGGATTTAAAATTTGTTGAGCCGTATACAAGGTTTGTCGAAAAATATAAATTTTGCTCAAGAGTAAAGTACCTTTAAATTTGACAATATCGAAAAATGTTACTAAAAATAGTTGATCAGAATTAAAAATTACGTTGAAATATTCAAGTACATCCATTTAAATTAAAATTTCAGATTATTTTATTTTTTACTAATATTTCTATTTTGAATGAACATTTATCTCTTGTGATTACGAAACATAGGATAACCTTTTAGTTTTTCGATATTTTCTAATAATTTTGCAATTAAAACGTTTAATAAGTGCACTACAGTTAAATTTGCATTATTGTAGACATACGTTTTAAAAATAATTTTATTAACGTAAATGGATGTACTTGAATATTTCAACGTCATTTTTAATTCTGATCAACTTTTTTTAGTAACATTTTACGATATTGTCAAATTTAAAGGTACTTTACTCTTGAGCAAAATTTATATTTTTCGACAAACCTTGTATACGGCTCAACAAATTTTAAATCCGATGGTTGTATTTCAGGTTTTAGACCATGCAGAACTTTTTATAAAGAATAACATTTTTTCATAAAACTAATAATAAAAAAGTTTCCCATATGGTTCCAAATTACTGAGACATATTGTATATAAGAACAAACTTGAACAAAAACAATATTTAATTGTGCAAATGCGACACGTGTGAATAATTTTTAATTAAGGGCGTAATATGATAGTAAACTGATTAATTTATAAATTTACAAATTAGGCACATAATTAGATACAGCATTTGATCCATTTTGTGCCGAATTTCGGTTTGTTCTGGGCTCACGATGGAGCCTATTAGAAGCGCATTAGGGACCTTTTTCCATATTGCTGGAGTGTTTGGAGCTTTGCCAACGCTGGTCATATTCAAATATTTAATAACAGGGGTGGAAAAATTTTAAATACAGGAATGCGCAAATACAGATACAGAAAATAAATAACAATCAAATTGATTACATGCCGGGCTGCAAGAATTTTATAATAACAATGAGAATGGAATGAATTTGTATTATTTTATCAGTAATAGGCTAAACTATTGGTACGGCATTTCGTAATTAGGGAAATACTCATTATTTTTAGGATTAGATTCATTGTCAAAAATACAAAAATATACGTTTTAATAATATCGCATCATACGGAAAGTATTTAAAGCGTAACAGATTGACCATAATTTTAATCTTTATCAAACGAGGGGTATAAAATTATTCATTAAATCAGTTTTTATAAAAGTTAATATTTTTGAGGAAAATATCACCAGAAAAAGTGAAATCGGAAATAACATGGTAATTATTATAATTTCTACGAAGGGAAATCAAGAGAAATGGTTCAGTGACAACGAATCTGGCAATCATATTTTTGACTCGTTCAAGAATATTTAAATGAAATTTTTTCTGAAATTGTGTATATAAGGCTGATTTTGGCTAGTCTACTAGGTGTCAAAATTTAGCTGCAAATCAGTTTTTCTTATGGAGTTACAAGAATTCAAAAGTTTATGGTAATCAGCCGATAATTTGCCAGATTTGAATTTGAATTACTACCTCTTAATTATGTATCCATCTTTTTATTTTTTATTTAAATACTTTCATTTGAATACATTTGAGATTATTTTATTGTTTTTTGCCGTCAAATTCTATGCACTTTTTCCTACATTCAAACCTATTATTAAACACTTATTTAATTCAGAAGTTTGTATACTTAAGACGCGCCTTTAATGTATCCACGGGTTCTTCAGGGCAGGAAACACGTTGATCATGAATTTTATTTCTATAATCGTAGGAAACTTGTTGCCAAATCAGAACTAGACAATAAGTGGTTCAATAATTGAAAATTTGTACTTTCCAAATAATCGACTGTTGCTTGTGCGGTACAGAATGTTGCATTATCATATTACCAAATGTTTGCACATTTATGGTTTGTTTTTTGCCACTGAGCACTTGCTTTAGGTAAGCAAACTATTTATTACTACTTCGTATTTACTGTTCCATAATCTTCTAAAGCAGCTTTACCTACGACTAATTCAATCATTTTATTCGAAGTACTTGTTGATGGCAAAAGTTCATGTTAAAATATTTACATTATCGATTGTTGCTTTGTTTCTGGTTTATATGAGTACTTCACGTTTCGTCACCACTAATAACAACATAGATGTGTTTGGAAGATTTATTGTTGAATCTTTTAGTATTGATTTTCACCAGTTGACATGTTCTTGTTTTTAAACAATGGATAGATTATCTGGTATTAAGAACAAGGTTTCTTCGCTACTAAATAAGTATGCAAATTGGAATATATCGAAATTAAAGAAAATGTAAAGATGCCCGAATCTCGTTGTGCCATATGACGCTCTTTTTCAATCATTCCGCAACAACTGATGTGGAGTAACGCCCTTTCATGGTTCATCCTCAAGCGAAACATGACCAAATGTAAGTTCTTGAAACCTGTGGCATATGGTGGTTTTTGACGGAGATTCGCCATAAAGTGCAAAATGAAACGATCCATGTATTTTTGGTATGTTATACTAAAATTAAAATCACACGAAATCATTGCACATACATTTTCCGGGTTAATTGCATTTAATATGCTTCGTAAACTTTATGACAAATAGATAAAAGTTTTAACAACCTCAAAAACTGGGAGATTCTGGACATATTGTACTACACTATTGCGCAAGCGTTGCTAATAATGCAATAGAAACAACAATGAAAATCCTTCATATGTGTGAGAAGAAGCAATAATTTGATTTTTTGGAAGAATTAGAAATTAAGAGACATCTTTGATATACTCAATATATAATATACAGTGAGATCCATATGTATGGAATACATTCATTTTTAACACTATTATGAATTTTTTGGAAACACCTGAAACAAGTCGCATTTTATTCCTAATTTTACAAGTTATGGTATAAAAATCATGTGATACCTCTTTTGAAAGGGAGTTTAATTCTATTTTCAGAAATATACAAGTTTTCAAATTTAGTGCATTCATAGCTGAGAAAATTGATTTTAAATATGTAAAATTTGATAATGTCTCCACTTCCAAAATTTTCAGGGGGTCTGTCATAATTCAGAGGAAATGCAAGGAGGGCATAATATTCCATAACTTGCAAAATTAAGAACAAAATTCGACTTGTTTCAGGTTTTTTCCAAAAAGTACATAATAACGTTAAAAATGAATGTATTTCATACATATGGACCACACTGTATAAACAAGTAAATAAATCTGGGATGTTTTCAATTTTGAAATTACCTTCTAAACTAAATATATTAATATTAACCGAATGTTTTAGAAAATAAAGAAAATTGTAGAATTTTAAAATAAGTATATTTTACCTTTAACATTTAAGAAGTAGTGCAATCCTCTTGGGAAAACCATTTAAACAAACTAACTAGCATTACCTCATGTTCATGATCCATTTCTCGTTCATATTCTTACAAGTTTTAAAGCTTTCTAGTATGGTTACTTCCCAAGCAACACATTTGGTATCAGGAACAGATATTATAGAAACTGGAACTTTATAAAAGTAAATGCTTCAAACCTGTTACCTATTTTTTAAATTAAAAAGATTAATAACTTTATGGTGTTGAAAAAGTGTAGCAGTTACCAATTTGCTACTTAAATTCACTACAACGAAGGTACCCCACATTGAAGATATTTTTAAATTTAATAGAACTACCCGGCTACTATTAAAATAGCTTTTCAAAAGATTACTACTTTGAAACGGCAAAGCTTTGAGGCAGTTACTAGTTTGTGGAACTAAATAGAGACCTACAAGATATGGTACTTTATAGTTACCAATAGCGGTTCTTGCAACGTACCTGGGATAAGTTAAGGGAACTTAAAAAGTATAGAAACTTTAAGTAATATACATAGAACCCGGGTACCCCCAGTAGAAGACTGTAGCCACTTCTTTCACATGCCACCATATAGTGAATTTTACTTAAAATCGCTACCCTATGGTATCATTATACTATTTAGTAGCATCAAGTTTAACAAAATGGTTTCCAAATAAATTCGTCTGATACATTTTTATCTACTTTTTATAGAAAACTGAAAAAACAGCAAATAACCAAGCTAAACTTAATTTATCTTTTAATTACATACAACAATAAGCCATCTAACAATTCTAATTTAACCTACACGTACATGTCAATTGTCACTAGATAAAATCGATTTTTCAAATATCGATACTTTGATTAGGTATCGGATAAAAATATTGGTTGCTGGAGAATCCGTAATTATTCAGAAGTCATTGTTAAGTTGCATGACTATATTTTCTGTCGTAATAGTTTGTACTTTTTTGCGTGAGTAATAGAATAAACTAAATAACGCTGATAATATAATATCGATACCTAGAGTATCGATATTTTTAAGAATAATTTAAAGATATTTTCAGCATCAAAATATTTATATGTGTAGTTCAATATGAAACAGGATATAGAGAAATTGTATTTGATTCTTCACAAAATATGAATATGGTAAATTTTTAACTAGCGTTCGGTTCAAATATACTTTTTTGTAAATGTACTTATAAAGTGGCAAATGGGATCTTGGTGGCGAGTAAAAATCGTACTGCACTTTATCAGGATCTTTGAAGTAGCAAAGTAGAAACTGCTACCATACAGTTCCATTTGGATGGTTCCGATTGTTGTTTTATCGTAGCGAATAATTTAAGACATAACGGTTGAAATGTGTCACCTTATAAATGGTTAATATAACATAGAAGTAGCAAAAGGTACTTTGAGATACATAGGTATATCATTTCCGCCATTTAAAAAATTAAAATATGGAATCACACTATTATTCTTCAGTTCAAAAAGTGTTATATAAATACTATTTCCGATAAACTAACAAAATATCTTAATATACATTTATACTAATATAAAAAAAAAAGAAAATTTGTTATTATATTTTAAATATTTTTTATTAAATATGTGAATATATTGAGGGCGCTTTTATTTTTTCAACCTAATTTTCAAAAATTTACGATAAATTTTCGCTCGTTTGTAAATTTTGTATCCGATATGAACAACACATGATTTATTTCAATCAATCAATTCTGGTTATACAGCCATATTAAGTGTAAGTATTAAAAGAATGATGTTATTGAAACCTTAGTGAATGGAAAAACAAGTTAAGTCAATATAAGTATTATTCAGAAATATGAAAAACAAAGACAACAAATATGGAAAATATCGGATGTGAACGCTACTACACGGGAACTACCCTGGAATGTTCCTACAACGTAGCCGTGATGTTCCAGGAAGTTGTAGGAACTGTAGCTGGAATGTAGCAAATACGATTTGGCTACGTGACATTTGTTCCCCACTTTGGTACCAGGAAGGAATTTAATCCGTTCCTATGACTTAGTGGCAACTAAGGCAAACCACTATGTAGTGACATATTTAGTCGCTACCACGTAGCAGGTACTAAATGTGTTGCTTGGGTTATTTATTCTATTGTAAACTATCGTTGCATTTTCATTTCTAATGAATATTTTTACTTGACAAATGTAATGCAAATAAGTGTACTTACTTTTATTCAAAAAACATTCCTATATATTCCCATATTTCTCGTATTTTAATGCAATTAATAACCGTAAGCCAAACTCTAAAGCTAGGCAGTATCTCTATTTGAAAACAAAATATTTCGAGTTTTGATGAGAACAGGAACAGGAACGAATAGGTATTAAAATACTTCATCTTTCAATTAGGGAATATCCGATTTAATAGTTTCCGAGAAATTTGGCGCATCCGGCAAAATAAACAGAAATATTTGATGGTATAATAACTAGAAAATTTAATGTGTAATCAAAGTTGTGATTTTAGGAACTATAAACCGCTTCTTGTTATTTTCTGTTAGACAAGTTTTTTTGATGATGTTTTTGGTCACATGACAATATGATTTTGTAGTTTCTAATGGTTCAGTGTCAAAACGATGTTGATAAAGCCTTATTTCTATAAGTTGCCTTGTTTCTCCTATGTGGTCTTTTTGACTTTCTTATAGAATGTCGTGTTTCAAGTGTTTGATTTATTGCCAGTTGGCTGCTACATAATATTGTTTTAGGAAAGAAGCAAGTTTGTTATTTTGCCACTTCCTTTTTAGTTTCTGTGATGTTTCATTGATAAGAGGTGGTTTTTTATTAATTTTAAAATTCGTTTGCATTTAGTTCTCGTATTACTTTTTCCAAGAGGTCGAAAAAAATCATTTTCTTTTCTACTTTTACCGTCTTTTTTTTGTGTTAGAACTCCTTATTTAATAAAAATATTTTTACCTCCTAAAATCCAGGCCTTCGCTTTTTATATGCAAATTTATTAATGTTAAAGGTAAAACGTTATGAATGATGTATGATTGAAAATTGGTTTTACGACTTTCAAAAGATAGTATAAATATGTAATTAGTCTGTACCTGTATTTTAACCTCCGCGAACTTATTTATTGTTCAATTTTAATTAATTATCTACATTGTGCCATTTCAACGGAATGGATATATTGTATATTTTTCATTACAGTCTCGGCGATTTTTCTTTCCTCCGTGTTTTATATTGCCTCTGTCAATTTTATTGCTAAGAATTTTCGCAATTTTGCCTTCGCTTGAAATTCCTTTCATTTATATCTCGAATCCAAAAGTTAAGCTAAAGTAATTTAGATTTACACCTAATAATTACAATTGCTCCCATCGGAACTGTTAACTTTTGTGATTATCAACTAAGATAACTCGTATTTCACTTAATTCAAAAGACCATCCAAATCTAATTAAAATGCGGTATCCAATTGTTATACAATTTTCAAGGTGTCAAAATTATACGGATGAGTAATATTATCTGAACTGAGGGAAAAGTTTGTTAAATCTGAGAAAGAAAATCTTATTATTTTATTCGTGGATTCGTATTATTTAAAATTAATCATGATTTATGTTTTTAAAGATATTCAATTAATTTTTAAAATGTAATTACGACAATTATAAATATACGGGATCGACCACGCATTTTCTTGCGGTCTATTTCTAAAAAACACTGTAAACAAAGTCTGGTCATTGTAAACATTGTTGTATAAAAGGAAGTTACTGCAAGGTCACGTGAGCTCAACTTAATAACAATTAAATAAAATCATGTCTATTTTTATAATTTTAATATTTGGTAATAATAAATAAATACATACATTCAGCAAAAAGTTTCTAGTGCCGGACTGCTGTAATCATCTTAATCTTTAGGAACTGCAGTATAAATTACTCTTGTTAAATACCCCAACAGAAAATATTTAAAGATGTTAGATCTAGGGAAGTGCGGGTCAATTCTGTCAATTTTCTAGAGATAATGTAAACCTCATTCGCCATTTAAAGTCTCATCATAAAAATACGACCCAATTTATCGACTACTGAACAAACTGTACCAAATATTTACACCTCGTATTATTTGAAAATTATTTTCAGGCAACCACTTTTAATTTTCAGCAGACTAAAAACTAAAAACGGATACTTCAAATGTTTTAAAACTCTCTGAATTATAGTCATAAGAGGTCTTACTCCTAATACGACATTTTCATTGCTATAGCTACTTGAACCAGTAGTTGGTACTAATAACGTTGCGTTGAAAGTGGATAACATATTTGTTTAAACTTCTAGAAAATTTTCGCATAAATACTAGTTAGTATTGGCATATTCTGTGTTACTTTTAATTCATTTTCGTATTGAAGGGTCCCACGAAGTAACGTTTTTTCAAGCTAAATGTCCAGTATCTGCCAAACGTATTAAATTTGTCTTCCTAACTAACTAGAGTTACGAAGTAGGTCATTTGGAGTAGTTCTTAAACAGCAAGGGATAAATGTTGTAGACGTATTTTTTTTTCCAGTGGAGAAGGGAGTTCATACGCTGGTTTAAGTGACGTTTCTGGAAATATATGGCTCTATTTTGTTTATTTTGGCAGCTTTTTCTGATTTTTTAGTCGGCAATATTGCACAAGTTTCTTCATACTAATCTATTTCAATTTCGTTACAATTTTCCTCCTGACTGTGTTGACCACAAGTTGAAAAAAAATATTAACAGAATATAACCGACGCGATAATCATTAACCATTATTTTTTTAGTTTTAATGGACTAAATCAGAGTGGGAAGAAATTGCATGGGACTTTCCTACGTGCTGCGAACCTATCGACTGCAAACATATTAATTCAAGCTATTCACAACTGTGGAATTTAGTTTTTTGAACTAAAAAGGTTATACTTATGGCCATTGGAGACCATAATTATTGTTTTCTCTACAGGGTGATTCATAACTACGCCGTAAAGAAAATATACATTTTTTTAAATAGGACACCCTGTATGTTTTCTCATATTTAGATTTATCTCATAATTTCCGTATTTACACTGTAAGTTTTAGAAAACTTTAAAGGATATTTAAAGAGTTATATCCATTTTTATATCAAGATCGCTATGAAATATACAGTATATTAAGTGGTACATAAATCATTCTGTATTTTACATAATAAATAAAACAATATGTTCTTATTTGTAACAAAAGTCATAAATGAATATCTTAATATAAGGTGAGCTAAAAGTAAATGGAAAATTCAAAAATGCATCAATAGTGGAAGAGAAAATATATTCAGTCCAATAACACTGTTAATTTTAGAACGGACATTCAAAATTTAAGTACGGTTTACACCCATCTCTACAGAATGTGGGATACATTTGAATAAAAACATCTAATATTTATAAAGAACTTTTGACAGCGGATTTGCAGACATTCAAACCAATACTACTTACAGAATTTCATCTTCTATTTCCATATTCTTTGATAAAATATTTAACTAATTTTTTGAAAAATGATGTTTTTAAAGATTATTATTCATATAATTTTGAAACATTTTGACACAGCAAAATTAAAATAGGTTAGTTAAATATTTTGTATGAGTTAAATCTAATTTATTGTATATTTTTATTTTTGTATTATAGAACATATCATTGTAATAATAACAAAATACGTCTGTGTATGTTTTTTAAAAAAGGAAGAAAAAATAAATTAAATAAATGTGTTTTTACAGCCTTGAGAAAGAAGCAAATAGGCTTCGTAATGTCGGCAATTTTGAAATAGTATTTGTTGTTTCACCTATTGTTACCCCGATATTCCAATCCACTTATTATAGAAATAGGAAGCTAACTAACCAAACATCACAATTTTCTATAAATGTAGCAACCTGGAATAATGTGATATCAATAGTACTCTGACAAAAGAATTTTATACAAAACTTTTATAGAGATCAAGCTAAACGCCAGGCAGCCTTTGAAAAAATGAAAGTGTTCATACTATTACCTATTTCAGTAAGCCTGTTCTGTGTGTTTTGTAAATAACTTTAATGGATATCCACTAAATACCGAAATTATCGACTGTTGCGAAACTAAAACACTAAAACCACCTGGTTCTCTAAAGTTAAAATTAAGTAAACCTTATAAAGATGTACCGCTAACCAGAGATGAAAATATTGTTGACATCTTCTACAATATTTTTTAAAGTAAGATATAATGTAGGTTCATTTTAATTAAACATAAAACATAAAATTAATAAATTTTCAAAATCAGGTATTAACAAACTAAATTGTAAGGCCATATATCTTGGACAAACATTAAGAAATTTTAACATACGCTACTGTGAGCACTTAAGAGCTTATGGATTAACACACCTCATTGACATCAAACATAAACCTACACTTAATAACATAGTGGAAACAACAGTGGAAGTACTTCATATAAGTGACAAGACAGAAGAACTAGATTTTTTGGAGGAATATGAAATAAAGAAACACCTGAAATATACTCAATATACAGTATTGAATGAACAACAAACCTGGGAAGTTCAATTATCTCAGATCACCTTTTGAAGTAAATAATACTAATCAAATATATTTTTAGAAAAAGAAGAATATTGCTTAATACTGATTGGTTGTAAGGTTTATGACATGAAATTTATTTACGATTTTAAAAAAGTTCTTTCAAACTCCTATCTGAAAATGGTATATTGTCAGATACAGTAACCTAGGTAAGCCTTAATACATATTAAAACGCTTTGGAAGGCTGTGGAAATTCAAAATAAGTATTATTTATATTTCCATATTTATTATGAATAAATTCCATAAAGTAAGAGTTGAAACAATTAATTAATATTATTACTATTAAAAATAAAACGCTACGCTAACATTTTCTTTAGCGTTGCTAGTTTATTTTTTTAATTCTAAAGTAGAATTATAAACAAATCTCTACCTTTGTTATAGCCGGAATGAAACCTATTAACCATAAGTTCAACTCATAAAGAATTACAATATAATTTATGATATAACTCAGGACCAAATTTAATTACTTTGAAATAAATATTTGACAAAAAATATCATTAACTCGTCAACTGATTCATTTACTAATATGACAAAAGTTCTTAAATGTTATTTAGCGCTGCGTAATCCTATATAAAAAAATAAAATTAGATTAATATAAATATTTGACTTAAATATATTTCTTCATACTTTTTTCAGCTCTCTTAACTTTAATTCATTAGTGAAATTTAGACTTCTACATTTTATTTTATATTTGTTACTGATTATTGAGGAATTAAGATTATTCACAGAACATCTTTGAAACCAGAAATAAGGTCATTATTTTCCGGTCCCTGATTGATTATTTATTAATTCAATGTTTTCTTATATTTTTTCGAATATTATTCCTTTATTCCAATCGTTGAAATCAGAATTGTTCAATTATTGCATATGTCGGAAAGGAATGTTGTACTCGTATGTCTCATCGTTATTGTATTGTTTAAATTAAACTCAATATACAACCACCAGTCATCCACGAAATGTTTCCTCATAACGTATAAGATGTAAAGAATGTGTATAGAATTTATGGTATCCTAATTTCGATAGACATACAGTGCAGTATGAATATTGGAATAATTGGAATAACTCGATCTGGATAAATATTGAAATTTTGAGTTTTTGATAAGATCGTTGTCAGGACAAACTTATGAGATTCAAAAACCATTTAATGTATAATTAAATCAAACATTTTTTTCAACTATACGGTTTCGAAATATTACCTTCTGAGTTAGTTGATTAATAATACGCGTAAAACGTTTTAAATGTAACAGTTAGTAGTGAAAAAAGATATACGACAAGTGACTTTGCCTTCTTCTTTGTCATGATAATTCCTTTCTCTAAAAATTCCAACTAAGTTTTTGCAGAAATTTCGTCTAATTTCTCCAAGTACTTGAATAATGTTATCTGGAATCTATTCGGCAACTTTTTTTAAAAAGCATAGAAAATTATCCAAGGGATCTAAAGCAACAGGATGTAGTTGACCAATTTACGTCAGCTCTTCGAGAAATTATTCAATCTCCAAATCTTGCTGAAAAGGTTCAGTGTTTCATTTGCTGCATATGGTAAATGAGTTTATCCCTTTAAAAGCACATATTATGGATTCTCACTACTTATAGTTTAATCTACAAATAATCTTTTAACGTTGTCCTGTATAGAGTTCTATTCACATAAACCGCATCATCAGTTTCACTCTGGAAATCACGCCTTCAGCCCAAAAACCACGCGACAGAGTCCCGTTTTCTGAATGCTCTTATTTCTATAGTATTTCTCTTGGATTTTCTTTAACCTATATCTTAGAAAGAAATTCGTTCTTAATTAACAAACGTAACACGTGATCGGATGGTTTTAATTTTTAAGACAGTTATATTTTATTAAGCTTCTAAACGAAGAGATCTTTCTTTAAAATACTGAGGAGATTCGAACTTTTAATGTTGTTTCGTCAATACGTATGAATCATTTTCTCTGATAGGAGAGTACGGTTGTAAACATGACATTTATTAGCTTCTACTAACCCAGTTATTCAATATTTTCAAATCTTTACATAATCCTCAATAAATTGAACAAATGATACCAAAATCTATCGAAATGCAATTTCTGCAAAAAAATATGACCAATCCAACTAATCAAAAAGTTTCTATTATAGAAAAACTGTCATTTAAGATCTGTACCAATAGCAGCACTTTTAAATCTGAAAATAAAATAGAACACACATATTTCTTGAATTATTTGAAAATTATATAAAATACAATTTCTTCAGAATATATGCACCTCTCGATCTATCGATTCCAGTTGCCGTATTATTGGATATTGCCTAACCCAATATAACATATAATTTTATCGAATCCTTTGAGAGTCGGAATTAACTATAATTAACGAAAAAATCGTTACAACGAAAACTTCTAATGATATAAATTGAAAATTAATTTATTTCAAACAAGTTTTGGTTTTACTTCTCAACACTACTCCCCAATCTTATAAATAGTTTTACAGAAAGCGTTATTCAGTTTAGTTTACCTAGTATTGAATTACCCCGGGTACACACTCGCCAACGTCGACTCCAACACGTTCGCCCAATGTGTGTACCGAAGAAATAGGAATGGGGACAAAGTTGACGCGACCGTTGGACCGGAACCGAAGCGAGTCGGTCTCCTCGCCAAAGATCAAAGACTTTGGCGCCAAGGTTGGAGATCGCATTCTATTCAGTCGGTGTTCAGCAATCAACGGGTGTGGGTCGTTTAGTAGTATTAGCGAAAATGAGTCAAGAGCAATGGACGCGCACCGACTGCTACTACGAATCAGACATGTTAACGTTGGCCCTAATGTGTGGGCGCTTCAAGAAAAAGAAGCCATCGTTGGAACCAACATTGGCGCGAACGTTCATTCCAATGTGCTGATCCGGCCTTATATTACCAAGACCTACCTCTTTGATTCAAGACCCTTTTCTATTTTAGATAAGATAGATAAGATATTCGATATTGCCGTTTACTACGAAAAACTTATGCTAGCTGTAGCCACACCTAAATATAGTTTACAAAAGATATTTTTTATTAAAGGTCCTGTCCGTCGCAAAAGTAAAACCATCCCATAAAGCTTTACGAAGTGTCTCTAGAATACCCATCGATCGCACTGTTCTGAGTGTACAGTGAGCACATAGATAGCTAAGTGCGTGCGTGTTATAATTCGATAAATGAATCTTCTAAACATATTCTAATAGAGGAATAAAAATAAATTTTAATTGTTCTTTTTTTCCTCCTACCCATTGAATAAGAAAACTTTTGGACTTTTTGTCTCTTAAAACACGTGTATTTATAATGATGAACCAAGCCTTGTCTTGATATTTATTGAATTCATAAAGAGACAAGCTTAGAATTTTTGAGTTTTAAGAAGTGTAGAGTATTCCTAATAGATCCACTTAACAAATAATTTTACATTCATGACTTACTTTTTTTTATTAAAAAAACATAAAAATAATTTCTTATTAGATAGTCGAAAAAGAGGCATTTTTACATTTACTCCTTTTATAAAGACAGGAACAAATGTCAAGAAAATTAAACAATGTGTCATTTTATGTACATTTTTAAAAATTAATTACATTTTCTTGTAGAATTTTTCTATTCGTCGTTTGTACGCTATTCATTTTCTATATTTCTACTCACATTTATTTACAGTTCGTGGAGTGTATTGTTTCAGATTATTTTACGCCATTAGTTGTTCATAATGTAATAAACAAGATAATTAAATAATACCCTTACACATAAATATTTAACAGGCGTTTTACGAAGTTTTGTCGTATCATTAATCGCTATTAAAGAACCAAGTTAAATATTAAATAAATAATAGCCAAAGAAAACAGACTGGTTTACAAAATATATAGAACTAGTAAATATGTACAGAATACTTTTTATCAATTAATTACAAATGTAACGTTCAAATATTTATTGCAAAAAGTAAACCAAAATTACTTAGTTATATACGTATAGACTACTTAGTAAAATACAAATTTAAAGGCGATAGATGAGCCAATGTACAGGTTTATGAAAAAACTTGAACATAAATAAAGTTTGTTTTTATTTTTTTATTTTCAATACTCTAAAACAGTCTTGAGAAGTTATAAAACTAGTTAATGGTGGAAAAAGTGGAAATAAAAGCTAACTTGGATTCTAAAGTTTTTATTTCTAGATAAACCTATACTTTAATTGTTAATAAAATGAGAACCGTTTACTAAGACCGTTCTTTTTTATATAAATTTTACACCTAAATTTATGGCTTCATTTGGAAGATTTACTAAATAAGAATAAACAATAAAATTTCAAAGTGTACACGTGTATACCATGGGTACATTATTTTCAAATTTTCCAAGGTTTCCTTACTATATTAATGATTTGGCAAGCATGTGAAGCTGCAACGTACTAAATTCAAATAGGACATCGATCAACAATGTTAGTTTTGTATGAAATGCGTAAGTGAAAATTGATTATGTTGTGGCAAATTACATTGTAAAATACGTTTTAAATAAATAAATTCTTGCTTTACTCTATTATAATAATTTCAGATTTTATATTGGTGGCTTGCAATTTCTGGTATAAAATTAAATACGCTCGTTACAATGGATGTATTTATTAAACGACCAAAATTGTGATGGAATATTTGTTGTCGTTTAAATTCATTCCGGAGACTTATTATTATATATATACTATTTGTGAGCTTTCTATTAATTGATTTCTTTTGAGAAAATATTCGATTCAAAACCAAGCGTTTTTAGTAAAATCTAAATAGTGCTTTAAATCTATACATTAATTTGGTGAGAGTTTTTAGTTTGTTCGACGAGAAAAGAAATGAAGAGTAGCAGTATTTTACTTTTGTGTTAAAGGGTTGGAGATTTGGAAGAAAGGTGGTTGACATAATATGATATTTATTTATTTTGGAATAAGAGGTCCATTTGGACTAAAAATCATAATTTTTTTAACATCTGAAATTTTCTACCCGGAAATGGATTGATTTCAGTGTGTACTAAAGTAAAATTATACTCAATAGATATATATTTGCCAGATAAAATACCTATTTAATATAAAAGCTCAAAATCCATGCAACAAAAGTTTAATATATTAATGAATAAGGACAACTAACCATGAGATGTAGTCTTCATGTTTTTTTTCCCGTTTCAAATAAAGTATATTCTCCTAAACGATAGCTTGGGATAAACGGTTTAATTAAATAAACAAACATATTACTAACAATACACAAAAACAACCAAATTGAATAATTTAATTTAATATTTAAATTGAAACAAAATCATCATCTACATATATAAATAAATTATCAAAGATCAAAATAAATTTCTTGGATATACATTGCGGTTCATATGTTTGGGACAAATTCATTTTTAACGTTATTATGAACTTTTGGGGAAAAACCTGAAACATGTCGATTTTTATTCTTAATATGACAAGTGATGGTATAGTACCCCCTCCTTTCATTCACTCTGAATTAAGACAACCCCCCCTGAAAATTTTTAATGAGAAAAGGCGTCGTGTGATACCCCTTTTGAAATTGATTTTAATTTTCTGTTCAGAAATTTTAAATTTGGTGTATTCATAACTGATAAAATTGATTTTAAAAATGTAACATTTTGATGATGTCTCCACTCCAAAAGTTTACATAGAATGAAGCATAGAATCTCACATAATTTAAAATTTATTTTCTAATTTATTTTACAAATATATTAATTTTTAAAGTGACATCCATTTACTATTATTAATCTGTTAATATTTTTATCCCTTAGCTTGTAAAATTAAGAATTAAATTTACACCATTTTCCATAACTTTTAAAATATACTTATGACAAAATTGTTGATAAAAAATTGACTATTCTAACCATTAATATTTTCCATTTTTAAAATATTTAGTTAATATTATATATTTATCCAAAAATTAGTCTAAAAAAGGTAAACTTCATAAATTTATTTGTTCGTTTAGTACTGTGTCTGGATTATATTATAGATGTCTCTTTAATGCGGGATCTATTAGAATTCTCCTATCTCCAATAGAGGATATATATTATGTCTTTTTAATAAATGATTTAAATAAAAGGCCAAAGGACACGATTAAAATTTAAAAATAAGAGTTTATAAAGTGATCTTCTTTATGTTCAATTTTGCCATTCATATCAAAATTTTTCCATACGTCAAAAGAAAGTACTTCAAAAAAATATTAATAAACTGCAGCTTTTATTATTATAATCTTAAATCGTTAACGCATGTAACACCCTATTAAATTATTACTGATTTCTGACATTCGTTTAAAATGGCCTTTACGTTTTTACCTTTCCGGGCTTTTTGTCATGCATGTGGTTAAACTATTAGGAAATTACATAACTTTTCAATTTCAAGTAGGGAGTTTTATATGGTCTCATGTTACGGCCCTTTTCATTTTCAACATTCTATCTGCTCGTCAACCGAGCCGTAATGATATAATTTATTCAAACGACATGTTACCTTTTCATGAAAATAATTGATGATAAAGGGATTTTGGAATAAGGGTCCTTTTTGCTGCAGACGAAGCGTCGATGAGCTCAGAATAATCAGCAGGTTTTAATAGGGAATCATATGGCAAGAGATACAGGGAGGTTCACTTTTAATCAATATTTACATTAAGGATCTGAAAATATAATAAAATAAAAGATGGAAAGTATATAATTTATGCCCAAATTATTAATTTATTAGTATTGTATTTATATTTCCGTGGTTTTGTTTATCTTTCTTTCATATTCGGGATATGTAGCCCTGTTGTCACTCTTCTCTTTAGTGGTGTTGCTGAGGGTTTATTGAGTAGCCGCGGAAATATACAGGATATTAAAATTGGCAATTCGCGCATATGACTGCTTTTTTTCGGGAGCATTTGCAGTCAGTTGTAATGTCCGACAAAATGTACATAACATAGATTTACATCATAGTATCACTGCGCATGATGAAAAACCTAGCTTTGGTAGCATTGCTTGAGTTTCCCCCCTCTTTTTTCTTAGTTTCTTAACTTTAGTTACTGGCCCGTCGCAGTAGTTTATTTTTAGATAGTTTTCCTATGCTTAGTAGATATTCCTCTAAGAATAGAAGCAAGGACTTTTTCCAGTATCTTGAAATAAATACCTATCTTCATAGTTACTAATTCTTCCTCGAAATCTTGATTAATTTCATCCCTGAAGGGTGTTCTTAGGTATTCATCTTGGTAGTGCTTTGAATGTCCTGTTCTCAGGAATTTCATAGAATAATAAGTTTACCTAATTGTTTGATCCTTAGTTCTCCTAAATATTTAACCAATTTCCTATAATTATCTGAGTCTCCGAGTTTTTTTGAGGGCAGAGCTGTAACTTATATTACATGAAGCTAGGCCAGGTTTTTTTCCGTTCATTTAGTGATCGTTTGCTGTTTCATTATCGTTTCACTACATTTTTATTATCTCGGTGATGGTGTTGTTCGTTCTTTGTTGTCTTATATTTATTCTTCCTTACTTCCCCTCTTTGATGAGTCTCTGCATTTGTCTTGTTCGGACTATTTTTTTGTTCTTTTTTTTTTCGTTTTCTTCAGGCAGTATTTTTTCCGTATCCATAACATCGTTTCATTCTTCACCCTTTGATTTTTTATTGTTGGGTTTATCTTTTTGCTCATCTTGTATGATTTTCGCTTTTTAAAACTTCCAAAAGTTCGTTGTATCTTTGCATTCTTCTTCTATTTTTTAGTTTCTTAGCACTATCATTATGTTTTTTAGTTTATTGTTTATTTGGATTATCTGCACACTCCCTGTTTAAAATAATAAAAGTTCTCTTAACATTTTGCCGTAGTTAACACGGGGCAAAATTATCCATCAGCTTATCTAAAAAAACGAAGAAAATATTAAAAATTACTCACTAAATAAATGTATAAAATGATGATCGAATCAAGAAAAAATTTATATTTTATTTTGTGGAAAAGATAATAATTACCATATGGGAGTGACTAACCAATTAAATATTGATGTAGCTTAATAGTTTCTTTTACAATAACAAACTCAGTTAGGTTTCTATAAGAAAACAGTCTCTTACAGATAGTTATAGAGTTATCAGGAAATTGAATGTTTGAATCGCTTTGAAGAAAAAAATAATAATCAGATTGGAGAAGAAAAACGGGGTCCATATAAAGTATCCAAATCGTACTTTATCAAACAAGATTTTTGGCATAATTTAAACCTTCAAACCAGTTAGATATAGGATTTTTAATACAAATCCCGTTGCACGTCATATATCAATTATGAGATCACGACCCTGCAGTGTTGTCGGCTTGTCTAAATTGTCGAGGAATGTAGGAAGTTTCAAAAATGTAAGGTTAGGTTATGTTGTTTAGCTTTATTATTATGAAAAATTAATTTATTGAAGCGTATATGAACAATATATGATCCTCACACTCAATCCTGCCAGTTTTAAAGTACATTTGAAAAATGTTTTTCTCAGTTGATTCATTAGCAATCTACAACTGTGATATTCTTCTTCTTCTTGCTGTATTATCTACTTTTAATATTCAATAATCTGTTATAAAAATCGTTATATTATGTTGTTTATTTGTATTTTTATTAAATAAATGAAATAGAGACATATAAAAAAGATAGCAAACTATTTATTGTTATTAAAATAAGACAATGTTTTGTTTAAAAAAATATATATTTTTCTTATAAGAAACAATTCAACTATAATATTCGAATTCCTACAAAAGGTAAATCCTTTCTCCTAATTCAAATCTGAATCACTTGAATCACTGTCATCGCTGTTAGGAGTAATAATAATGGGATTAATTTCTAGTCTATCAAAAACTCTCTCTCTTTCATACCATTTTTGTATTTCTTTTTCTGTATGTTTAATAGAATTTTTCCATACTTCAGGAGTAATTGTTCTAAGAGCTTCAGACCACATATTTAAAGAATCTTGTTCTTTATTACCGTCTCTGCCAATATGTTTATTATAATATTGCTTAGAAAGGCCCCAAATAAGTTCGATGGGGTTGTATGAACGCTTTTTTGGTGGCGATTTTAATAAATCATTCTTCTTGACTGTTTGCGAAATAGTACTAACAGTAGAAATATTTAAGTTTAGGGCTGCTGCAACACGCTAAAATAGACAAGAAAACAATTTCATATTTCTAGACATTTGTATAATCTTTAACTTACCTCTCTGACGGCAGTTAAGGGTAATAGTGGCCCATTATTATCACGCTCCCGTTCAAAGTACTGTATTAATGAATATACAAGCTCTTTACAACGACTATTTAGTTTTTTTGGCATTTTGTAGAAATAAACGTCAATAATCAGCTTATTCACACTATGTTTGTTTTGAAAAAAACAGTTTTTTTTATAAGTTAACTATCTAGCAAAGCAAAAAAATAAAGACAATATTATAAAATTACCGAAAACGTGGTGAAAACACACAACTGGTTGACGGCCGGACGTCAGAAATCGTTGAAATATTTCAATCTAAATACTCGACAACGTCGCATCAAGGCATGCCAATCGCTACAATGTCATTTCTTCATCATAAATACGAGTCTCATGGGCGTAGAAAATTTCAAAATTATTTAATGTAAATTATGGTTTTTTGAGTACTAAACATATAATAATGATTTATAAACTTTATATTATAAAGAATAAGACGCATATAAGCCAATATAATTGAAATAATTCTAAAATTATCAAAATGATTACGATTACTTTTTCGGTTTTTTAGTACTGTGACTACGTTCATGAGTCCTCGTGAATTTTCGTGATGTTTCGTATGATTTATCTTAGTTACGTACAACGGTATTTGTACTAAAAATCCTATAGGTAAATACGGTTATAGGAAAATACGGTTATTTGATTTTAAGGGTTTTACATTATTCGTTTCGACAATTTTGACATTATGGTGTTTTCTGGTTATATAAAAATATTGTTCTAATACTTTATTTTAGGCTGAATTATAGTTTTGCCAATTTACGTGTTTGATAAAGTAAGGTTATGATGATATTTCTTTGGACGTTTTACGTTATGAATTTTACTTGATTGGACAAAATATATGTTTGATGAATTTCATTTCTGTTGGTTTGTCGGTTTTATCTAATACGTTTCTGATGACTTATAGTTATGAAGCTTTAAATTTTGATACATTGTTGGCGCCCGAAAAACGTAGGTATATAAGGAAAAAAATTAAACTTTTTGTCGAAGATTTTTTTGAAAATTTTAAGAAAAACATTAATATTAATTAGTTTCAAATTTAAAACAAACAAAATTGAATATATAGCGAGGGCTGCAAATGCTAACAATGGTTTGATTTCGTTTTTCGTAGCTTCTGAGGGTCGCCGTATATGAATATATACCAAATTTTCAAAATGGAAAATAAAATATGACGCACACATTATTCAAAAAAATGGTTTAACTTGAGTCATTGTTTTTGCTTCAGAATCGATTGGGGACATTACTTTCTAATAAATTTGTTTTTAGATTGTTTTTTTATTTAATTTTAAACAACGGTGAATAACATCAAATATTTTTCGAAAATATCTTGATTTCTATTTTTTTAATTTTTGATGGCTTTAATAGGTTGTCACTTTTTGAAATAAATATACAAGATAAATTATGCGTATTTTTAATTTCCACAGTGTTCCAAAGCTTTTTTTATTAAAATCTTTTTATGACTCGAGTTTCGCTAATTGAATTGTCAAACAGTGATAGAAATTAGCGAAATTCCAATCACAAAAAGAATTTGATAAAAAAAAATTTTGGAATACTCTGGAAATTAAGTAAAATATGATTTATCTTTTATATTTATTATGGATAGATTTCACAAAGTAAGGGTTCAAAGAATTTTATCGATACAAGCGTATTTTTAATAATTTTACTAACTGGCAAAAATTATTGTTCTTAGTAAAAAAAATGCTTACATCACATTTGAAAACGAATAGTTACTTACATCCATAAATTGCGTGTAACTGACTAGAGTAAAGGGATTTTCTCATGACCTTCACATCACAGATGCGCTAATAATAATAATAATACATATACCGACGTTATATATATATATATATATATATGTATATAAATTACTAAATTTAACGTCGTCATTTGAATTTTATCAACGTCTGGAGTAGTTGTTATCAAAATGCTCTTCGTTGCTAAAAGTATATTTTAATTTATTGTACGAAATACGTCTTAATGATCAAACTGTTTTGTGAGATTTCAATGACAGTCATTCTGGGAATTGCTATATGATTATTTAAGTATTCAGTTTTCATGAACACATCGTCTGTATGTGGTTCACAACATGAAGTATTATAAGGGCAAAAGCAAGTCAGGCAAAATCAATAACCCTAACTAGATGGACTGCAGAATCCAGAAAGGACCGCCTTAAAAGTATATTTAAAATATTTAGATATTTGCAAATTGAGGTGTAAAAATAAGGAAACCTTTTAAGGAAAAATCAATATGTTTCAGCCTAATAATAATATCTACTCCCCTGTGACTTCAAAAAATATATGTAATTTACTCTTTATAAAATATGTATAATTTACGGACCGGACTCTTTTTAAAATATAAAGTGTTTTGATTGATATCTTGACTTCAAATAAATATATTTAGGCGGTGTCTTTCCAAATACGGTGGGATTCACTTAATAAAAGAAACATTCTATTTATTCCATATTTGAATTTTTTTATTGAGTTTGTAACTAAATATAAGTGGTTGTTATAGATCTTATGAAAAAAAAAATATTAATTACTGTGTTATTTTTCTGAATAAATATATGAAAAAATCTTAAAATTATCTTAAGGAAGCTTTAATCCCCTACGTAACTTGGTTAATGAAAATTATAGAGGTTGAGTGAAACAATAACAATTTATTTATCTATGAATAAAAAAAAGTCTTACAAAATATTAAGGCAACTTACATTTTTAAATATCTAATACAGAAATAGGCACTATCCACTCTTCAATCATCTAAGAACCCTTGCTTGACTTTTTTTAATTTTGAAAACTCTAATAAACATGTTAACTTCTTAAGCGATTCTCGCCTTGTCCCTAAATTTTCTCTCATGTTACGTTAAGTAAACAGTAAATGTAATATGTAAATCATAGACGAAATATTTGATATCTTACAGGAAACCATACGAGCATAATAGAAAGCATTATGAAAAAGCGATGATGTATTAGACTTTCCCCTTTAATATCTTGAAATTAACAATCTAACAATCTAACAACCGAGTTCAAAAAGTAAGATTAAAGAAGGGATACATTATTACGCTCTCTCTGGCTTATATGGTATATTATTATTCTTTTCTTGAGTAAGTTATTCAATACTATTATTTATACCCATTACTTGCACCCAGAAAAATATTATAATATGCCTAACAGAGAACTGTACCAACAAATTAGTGAATTTATAAGAGTGATAGTAGTAGTACATGTTTTGTGTATATGTGACATGCGGTATATCGACCTCATTTTAATAACAGTGCACATTTTTTTTTCTACTATATAGACTACAGTTAGTTGCATTTTTTGCTTTTAAGCAGGGATGCACATACATACCAATAAATAGTTGCATTTTTAGCTTTTACAAAACTTTTAGTTCCGGGACGCAAGCTCTCCGCTCTCTATAATAAACATATGTGGAATAGGAAGTTATCTCCACATCGTCGATACTTTGGTAGTCTATATTTTACTAACTTTGTACATAAACACAAAATTTTACTGGTGTTTTATTATGAAACTTTTATTAAATAATTACAGCTATTTTAATGTGAATCTCGAAAAAGATGATTATTAAAATCGGAAAATATTTTTTCTACAAAGTGTAACAATTATTATTATTACTGTACATTCCCAAGGACGGCATAAATAAATTCCAAAAATACGGAGTCAAAATACTTGATTTTTCGACGCAGTCTCCTTCGTTCCATACACTGAAGTATTCATTGGACCCGATCCAGTGCTAAACTATGTTACAAATTTCGTCAAAGTATGGTCCAAAACTAGATCTATCCAGAAATGGACCAAGAAAGTTGGGATCTGGTAAGTGAAGTTATCTATATGCATCTCTCTAAACATTTAATATATTTTAGCGTTTAATTTATTTTCCCATCGTCGCTGTTTTTCTCCGAATAAGTCACGATAGGTTTTAATATTCTTTTAAAAATTCTTATTTTTACTTGTCGGCATACTTAGTTGTTCTTCTTAGACTTACAGCGAAGTTCTTACTTTTCTACTTTCTTCTTTTTTAAGAATTTAGTATTCAATAGGAACCCTAGATACACAAAGTTTTCTACTTTTTCAAACTCTGCTATGGTTCTGTCTTGTTCTTGCATTTGGATATTATTCTTATTTTTGTTCCCACTTTATTTTTTACCTCCATGTATTATGGACTTAGAAGATTATTTAAAAGTTCAACAAAGCCCAAAAGAAAGACAAAATAAAATTTTTAATTCAGTGCAAAAGTAGAGCAATATATAGTTAAGAACTAATAAAAGTAATTTAAATTAAATAATAGACCATAGTTTAATCTCTAGATTTTATGCAACTCGTAATGAATTTTACAATCGAAAGCTTGCTATGTTTTCTTCACAAAAATATGACGAATTTACTACACAATAACGAGTTCGTTTATTGTTGATAATTGAATTTGTGACTGTACAAGTTACAATGTTTTTCATTTTTCGCTATTTATGAAAAACTGTGTCAAAATAAATGTACTCTTATGTTGAGATAGAATACATTCTGAAGTTTAGAATCTCTTTTCGTGTCAGCTTTTTTTGAAGAGGACGGATATCTCGATACGTTGATATATTGAAGTTAAAAAGAGTAATAAAATGTATGTATTAAAATAATGAATACTGCGGTAAAACCGCTTTGAAATTGTTTTGTGCACCCATTGAGGCTAAGGAGATGATTTCCAAAAGAGTACGGTTGTCATGCATAAGTGTATCATATGGCACAGAAAATAAATGTAGAAAGAATAGAATAAAAAATCCGTTTAAAATCTAGTCTTACACAAGACGAACATAATATGCATAATGCACTATTTTGTTATTGGTGTGAGGCGTGAGTAACCACGACTATCGAATTTTGTTATTCTAACCGAGTAACAGATTATATTTTCTCCACGACCAGAAATTTATTCGATTTTTCACTCATTATTTTATTTCAATCAAAATTTGTAGCAATTTACATCTGACATTGACCGTTTTCAAAATCATGGCTGTCGATATTGTCTTCCATTACTTATTATGGAATGAAAATATACGCAAAACACATAAGAAACAAGTTTAGCAGAATAAATATTCTCTCACAAGAGTGAGAAGGTTTGCATTCTATTATTAAAATTGATTTTGGAATTAACACATCCCACTAATGACCGTAAAGAAAAGAGTTTTCTATCTACTGGCTAACCGATATAACGTAACAAAGAATATTTCTAAAAATATAAGCAACAAGTTTAAACAGTGCCTTATACTTAAGAAATAGTGTTTTATATGTATAGGTAAGGACTACCATTAAAAAAATAAAGTAGTACAAGCAGCATATTTCACACTACATAATACATAAAACAACTAAGAAACATTAACACCATAATGGATTAAGTAAAAAAGAAAATTGCAATTATCGAGTTCTGAGAAACACATTTCATATTTCTTTTAATTAAATGTTCTCTCTAAATATCGTATAATTGATAGTATTTTACCTGAATTACTCAGAATAGACTCTCCAGCTTTAAAGATTGTGTTCATTCAATTAGATTTTCAAGTGGAACATTCTATATAATTACGTGTTGAGTTTTCTCGGGATTTATTAATTTTGAAATCTAGAGAATGTTACGATATATTGTAAATAATGTAATGATAAGAAGTAATCACTTGAGTTGTTAGGAATAATATACTGTTCTTCAATAACTGACTCTTACTTTATAGACGATTAGATTTAGTAAAAACAATGTGGTTGATTTAAGGATCTTGACAATATTTAAATACAATACGAAGCTGCATATATTTTTCTATTCTAAAATTGTAAAAAAAACCGTACTGGCGCGAATTGATAAAAAGTATTGAAATATATTTTTTACATAGTTTATATATGTTATTTATTCATAATACATTTAATTATAATAAAAAAAAAGAAGTTGAATATACATCTTTCGTTCGCCCAAATTTCTTTATGTTTCGCAAATAAACGATATCAATTTTTGGATTGTTCAGTAAATGAAAAAAAGAATAATAAAATTGAAAAGAATTTAATTTTAGCATAGAACATAAACCGCAATTTTATATAACGTGCTTTATAACTAATTGCTTTTGCATTTTAAATGGGTTGTAGGTCGATTTAATGTGCCTAATCGGAATTTTTCTGTGGCAGTATGACTTTAATATTTTAAATAAATGCATAGCTACATGTAATTAATTTTGAATACTCCAACTATACGATTCGTATTTATTGAGATAATTTTAATGGGATCGAGAATAGAGAGAAGACAGACAATAGTGGAGGATATAATTGAACGATCAAATCACTTTAATGTTCTCGCTGAATTGGAATGAATATATTAATCTGGTGACACATTATTTTTAATTCGATTGATCCCAACATAGCAAACGGAACGTCCGGAACTAGCGTAAGATGCAAAGCAAAATTGAGTAGGAAAGTTCAAAAGAAAATTCTTTATTTTATTTAAATTTACTAGAGATTTTACTTACCGCTCTTTTTGATCCATTATTCATAGTTCTGTTTAAAAATAAAGTTTAACGTAATTTTTGTAAAGAACTTATTGAAATTCAGATGCATAAAAGATGCAATGTTTCAATATAATAATTTTGAGTAAGTTAGATTAAAGTTGTTTACTAATAAAAATGCTTATGAGAGGGACATTAAATGTTTCAATGTGTTTTAAATTTTATTATACCTTGGGACATAGTCAAATATTTTTGTAACAAAATTATCTAGCTTGGTCTTTTAAAATTAATTTAAATTATAGAGGGAATTTCATAGTTAGACCATATTAAAATTATTATGAATAACGAAATTTCAGTTTACAATAATATAAAGTATTCCATTCGAAAAAACAATTTTAACAAGTGACCTTATGAAAGATCCTACATATCTAAAAATATTTTTAAAATATAGAACTTGACTCTGCACAAATTATGAAAAACTTGTTTTAGTATCTCCCAAAATAAAGTAAATGTGAACGTTTAGAGTATAAATTGATCACTCCGATCATAAAATAAGTATTTTTTATAATCCTCAAATGTACAGCTAGACTGGGCGAGTCGTTAGGTTTAAATAAGGACGTTCTTGATTTGTTGTGCATAAATAACAACATTTGAGCTACTCTGTATAAGTATTTTATTAAGAATTATTATATTAGTTTATTTACATAATTTTACTTCAAATATTATATATTATATATAATAAAATATGAAAAACCAATACCGATTACACTTTCAACGGAAGTGCAAGGTAATATTTAGCATCAGAATATTTGGTTATAAAAATAAAAACAAATTATAAAGAGTAATAGTATAATTAAGCTAAAACATAATTGAAATTACCGGTTTTTTTTTAATTTTATCACATCACCCTTCGCATCTATCACTGCTTGTATGCTTTCTATACATTTTGAAACATTTTCTTTAAGTTTTTCGTTAAGATGTCAAACATTAAAAATATTCTCAATTCATTGCAACTGTTTTGCAAGGATTCTCAATTGGACGCAGATCGGGCGAATTTTCAGGCCATGGCAAAACATCAAATTCCGGGCATTCTGACCTACAAAAAAGTAAATTGTTCTATCACTTGTCCTATCATTCTGTTCGTTTAAGATCTTAATATATTGGTATTGTTGCGTGGTTCCATTAACAATGTAAAAACGGCTAGTGCCTGTTGCTAAAATTATAAACCTTACTAAAATAGTGGATATTTCACTCTTTCTACTAAGCAGTCTTTGTAGTATTTTCTATGGAGTCTCCGAACAAAAGTAGACTTAGAATTTGAAATGCTTATTGAAGAACAAACCTAAAAAATTGCAATAATAAAATGATATTGAGTCAAAGAAAGAACTGCATTTTGTCAATCATTTGCTATTATGTGTTTTTAATCTATTCCAATATTTATTCTGATAAATTCCAGAATATTGTACTAGTGTGGTTAATACCTTTGTGCTATTCTTTCTACTTCTAAACAAATTTTCTATCATCTCGTAGTATTTCCACCATATTTACCAACTCCATTTGGTCTACTTGTACTATTTTTTTTTAGATTTCGCCTGGATCTGGTTAACACTAGCAACGGAATCATTGAATATAACAGCATTTATTCTTTGGGAATAGTCTGGATTTTTTAGTAGAAAAGAAACTTCTTCAAATTTCTTTGTTTTATCCATCTGAGTACAAAAGTAATTTAAAGGAAAATTTCTAAAATACGATTATTTTAGATCAAGCACTTGTGTTTCATTAAGCTCTAGTTTTAGCTAAGACTCTAAAAGATTAGTCGCATCTATTACCAATCGAAATACGAGTAGCTAATAAAATTATATGAACTCTGCAATCACCAAAATTAAATAAAATCATAATTAACCTCACTGAGTTGCGTCACACAAATAACGGAAGATAAAAGGGATCACCGTTTGATAACACAACAGCTTGCAAAGCTAGTAGACTATAATAGGTATTCCAATTAATTATATCTATAAGAAATTGCAGAAATTCGATGTGTTTCTTAGAAGTTGATCCCTTGTGTTTTTAACATTAAAATTTTACGTGTAGACGATGACACGTTCCTCCAGGAATTTCAATTCAAGATTCGGCGTGTTTGAAGTTTTCCCTAAATTAAACAAGACTGGTAGGATCACTTAGTCCTGGCTATTAAAAATTTATTTGTAAGAGACTCATTAACTATATCTTGGTCAGATACAAATATATAAATCCTGTAAAAAACTTTTTCGAAGGTTTTCTCATATAAACGGCTATTCTATAAAAAACAACCAATTCCACAAGTAGTGTAGCAAAGTATGTTCTGGCCCGCGCATGCGCAGTGCGCGCGTCCCGCAGTCGAGAGCGGCCATTTTTAGTCCAATAATGTCAAAGTTCCACAAAGTGTTAGTAGATGGCGTTGGAGAGCGGCGGCGACGGCGGCGGCCATTTTTAGTCCAATTATGTCAAAGTTCCAGAAAGTGTTAGTAGATGGCGTTGGAGAGCGGCGGCGGCGGCCATGTTTAGTCCAAGAATACTGGTCTTGAACGTGTTGGCAGTTCAGTCAAAAAAGAAGAAGTCATCTGTCACTAGAAATACTGGTCTTGAACGTGTCGGCAGTTCAACCAAAAAAGAAAGAAGTCACCTGTCACCTGTCATCTGTCACCTCTCATCTGTGACCTGGCACTAGAAATACTGGTCTTGAACGTGTTGGCAGTTCAGCCAAAAAAGAAGAAGTCATCTGCCATCTGACATCTGTCACATGTTGCCATAAGGGCATTAGCGCTTAACCTCGTTGTTATTGGCCCAATTGAATCGCGGAAAAAACAGACATTATCTATAAGTTCCATAGATGTCAAATTTAAAGAAAAGCATGCGCAATGAACGTTGCCATAAGGGCACAAAGCGCTTAACTTCCTTGTTATTGGTCCAATTGAATCGCGGAAAAAACAAGCATTATCTATAAGTGACGTAGATGTCAAATTTAAAGAAAAATCATGCGCAATGAACGTTGCCATAAGGGCATTAGCGCTTAACTTCCTTGTTATTGGTCCAATTGAATAGGGAAAAAGACCAGTATGATCTAGAAGTGGCGTAGATGTCAAATTTAAAGAAAAGCATGCGCAATGAACGTTGCCATAAGGGCACAAAGCGCTTAACTTCCTTGTTATTGGTCCAATTGAATCGCGGAAAAAACAGACATTATCTATAAGTAACGTAGATGTCAAATTTAAAGAAAAACATGCGCAATGAACGTTGCCATAAGGGCATTAACATTTAACTTCGTTATTATCAGTCCAATTGAATCGCGGAAAAAACAGGCATTATCTAGAAGTGACGTAGATGTCAAATTTAAAGAAAAGCATGCGCAATGAACGTTGCCATAAGGGCACAAAGCGCTTAACTTCCTTGTTATTGGTCCAATTGAATGGTGAAAAAGACAGATATCATGTAAAAGTGACGTAGATGTCCAATGTAAAGAAAAGCATGCGCAATGAACGTTGCCATAAGGGCACAACGCGTTTAACTTCCTTGTTATTGGTCCAATTAAATCGCGGAAAAAACAGGCATTATCTATATGTGACGTAGATGTCCAATGTAAAGAAAAAACATGCGCAATGAACGTTGCCGAAAGAGCATTAGCGCTTAACTTCGCTGTTATTAGGCCAATTGAATGGTGAAAAAGACAGATATCATGTAAAAGTGACGTAGATGTCAAATTTAAAGAAAAGCATGCGCAATGAACGCTGCCATAAGGGCACAAGGCGTTTATATTCGTTGTTATTGGTCCAATTGAATCGCGGAAAAAACAGGCATTATCTATGAGTTAAGTGGATGTCAAATTTAAAGAAAAAACATGCGCTATGAACGTTACCATAAGGGCACAAAGCGCTTAACTTCCTTGTTATTGGTCCAATTGAATAGCGAAAAAGACCAGTATGATCTAGAAGTAGCGTAGATGTCAAATTTAAAGAAAAGCATGCGCAATGAACGTTGCCGAAAGGGCATTAGCGCTTAACTTCGCTGTTATTGGTCCAATTGAATGGTGAAAAAGACAGGTATTATCTATAAGTGACGTAGATGTCAAATTTAAAGAAAAGCATGCGCAATGAACGTTGCCGAAAGGGCACAAAGCGCTTAACTTCCTTGTTATTGGTCCAATTGAATCGCGAAAAAGACCGGTATGATCTAGAAGTGGTGTAGATGTTAAATTTAAAGAAAAAAAATTCGCAATGAACGTTACCGTAAGGGCATTAGCCGTTGTTATTGCTCCAATTAAATGGCGGAAAAAACATGCATTATCTATAAGTGACGTAGATGATAAATTTAAGGAAAAAACATGCCTATAAGTGACGTAGATGACAAATTTAAAGAAAAAACATGTGCAATGAACGTGGTCATAAGGGCACAAAGCGCTTAACTTCGCTGTTATTGGTTCAATTGAATCGCGAAAAAGATAGGTATCATGTAAAAGTGTCGTAGATGTTAAATTTAAAGAAAAAACATGCGCAATGAACGTTACCATAAGGGCACAAAGCGCTTAACTTCCTTGTTATTGGTCCAATTGAATCGCGGAAAAGACAGATATCATGTAAAGGGGGCATAGACGCTAAATTTAAAGAAAAGCATGCGCAATGAACGTTGCCATAAGGGCATTAACCGTTGTTATTGCTCCAATTAAATGGTGGAAAAAACAGACATTATCTATGAGTGGCGTAGATGTCAAATTTAAAGAAAAACATGCGCAATGAACGTCGCCGAAAGGGCATTAGCGCTTAACTTCCTTGTTATTGGTCCAATTGAATCGCGGAAAAGACAGGTATTATCTATAAGTGACGTAGATGTCCAATGTAAAGAAAAAACATGCACAATGAACGTTGCCATAAGGGCACAAAGCGCTTAACTTCATTATTATTGGTCCAATTGAATGACGAAAAAGACAGATATCATGTAAAGGGGGCATAGACGCTAAATTTAAAGAAAAGCATGCTCAATGAACGTTGTCATAAAGGCATTAGCGTTTAACTTCGTTATTATTGGTCCAATTTAATTACGGAAAAGGTAGGTATTATCTATAAGTGACGTAGATGTCAAATTTAAAGAAAAACAGGCGCAATGATCGTGGCCATAAGGACACAAAGCGTTTATCTTCGTTGTTATTAATCCAATTGAATTGAGGAAAAAACAGGCATTATCCACAAGCGACGTAGATGCTAATTTTACGAAAAAAAATTGCTTGATCATGGTTGGATAATTATGTCACGTGATCTATATCTAGAGGGGGTTATTATATAATATTTATTAATAACGCTTGGAGGGATTATTGCTTTAAGACATTGCGTCGTCAAGACAAACATATTTGGGGAAAAGTCCTTAAATTTGAAGAAAGACTCAAGCAACTTCGTAAAGATATTAAACTATAAAGACAAAGAAAACGTTATAAAGCAGTTGGGCGATTTAAATTTGGACAATACAAGAATACCGAAAAAAGTACTATGTTGCTGTTACCCCTTAAGACGAATTCAACCAACACCAACAGTTCTTCAGGTGCCGGTGACGCCATGGATGGACAATTAACTGGTGAAATTAACAAGACATTTACAATATCGTGCCTCACGTTATAAATGTATTCAAAGAAGGTTTCGATCCTCATGTAATGTTCCAATAAACAACTAAAAATATGCAAAAGGTGTTTCATTAAAACTCAAAAATTTTTCATATCATTTATTAAAAATCAAAAAAATTTTCATTTCACCATGTGTAATATTTTTCGAAGAAAAACAAAAAATTGTGCTGAAAGAGTATATAATAAAGAACGAAGTGTTTAATTATTTTTTTATTATATTCAATTTACTTGGTAGGTACATTTTATTCATAAAAAGATATAATTTTTGTCAATAGGGTTTTCAATTGTTCTTTTAACCCTACGCTGGGACAGGGTATGTTAAATAGATTCCAACTAAATTGTCCAGCTTCAACAACTTTTTTCGTATATTCACTATATTTGTAATATACGTTTAAGTTTTTGTTGAAAAAGTAAATGAAACCATCTATATATCTAAACGCTGATGTCAAGTCCATCGGTATACCGGGAAATTGATCGGTTATACGTCCACGACTAATTATTTCTCCAGGATCATTAATGTATTCTACATAGGAAACGTTATAGAAAACAAAAGTTCTACCACTATTTGATTGAAATAACGCATTAATATAAGCATCTGAGGGCACAGGTAAATAATAATCATTTTGAATATTTAAATTTGGAAATGAGGCTACATAACATTTTCGATTACCAAACGTTATTAAATCCCCCGCTGAATTTTGAAAAATGTGAGAAAATGGGGTCGAGGAAGTCTTAAGTTCATTGGGTAGATAATTACTTAACGGCTCGGGACTTGAAGGTATGAGCATACTATTTAAATCAAATTTCCACAAAGATGTATTAAATCCGACGTACAATCGATAATTAGGAAACGTTGGAGCTGTTGCAAGAAACATGAAATCAGGTGATTTAATATTACATAAATTTTTGTATTGAAGCGAAACAGTCATCGGCGCCTTAACAGAAGAAGAAGAAGAAGAAGAAGAAGAAGAAATGTGTTTTCGAGTAGTTGGAGGATAAATTGTACTCGTTGTCGTTGTCGTTGTTGTCGGCGTTCGTCGTCGTCGTGGACCATACAAGAATTCTAATGCATTCTTATCATCTTCATCTAGAGGAGTTAACTTTTGCTGATACCATGGAAACATAATTGCAGACTCTACTTCACTATGCCCTAACCCAAGGGTGTGACCGATTTCATGTACCAACACCATAAGAAAGCTTACTTGACCATCAGGAACATTATCATCATCATCCCCAAAATACCATTGCTCGCCAGCATCCATATGAATTTCAATACATCCATTAGCACTAGGAAAATGTGCGTGAGCCAATATTTTCCCAGGCCCATCAAAGTTTTGTGGACATCGATGGTGACCTGTGCAGCTTTCTCGAAAATCATGTTTTTTGGGTACGACGGTTATAGTAATATCGGGTTTCGGTGTTGGAAATTGAACTAGTTGAAAATTGAAATTGGAATCACGTTCCCATATTGCAAAAGCCTTTTGAGCTGTTAAAAGATGTTCCGAACGGGCTTGAGGAAAATACCATCGCAAACTCGTTTTATTTTGCCATCTTGATATCGTTGTAAATGAATTTTCACCAACAGTACATCTAGGTTTATTAATTAATTGAATAGTGGCAGCGTTCAGAGTTCCATCCACAGGTAGATTATATTTTTCTTGAAAATTTGCTAACACATTTTTAAGGCTATCACCTACGATTTCATTTTGATTAATGTAGCCAAACCGTTGCAAAAATGATACAAAATATTCTAGAGTAACGTTCGCAGAATTTGCGTGGGCTGTTAAGAGAAGCAGTACAAGTACTTTACCAACACACATGTTGTATATAAATGAAAATGTAAGAAATGTGTACGTATATATATTTTGCATTTATTCTTATAAATTTTTTAAAAAGAGAGATAGAGAGACTTTTAATTACCATACAGGATGAAGTCAAAAAGGTCACGTAAACGTCACGTAAAACATCAAGTTAAATAAAGTGTAAATAAAATTTTATGTGAGATGCTCCTTTGTAAAACCGGATTATCTAGCGCCACAGTTATGCAAATGGGTACCTAATTTGTGCAACTTATAAAATTATTGCATAAGACTTTTCACAGACGTGCTGTTACACGTGTCACCCCCTCTTGTAATAATGAACTCGCCCACGAGCGCAGCCATGTTGAATTTTGAAAACTTAAAAACAATACGAAATTATCAAAACCGCGAATGAAGTGATAACCTAGAAACACGTATTTTATTGAGAACGAGTATTTCTTAAAACATCGCGAAAAAGCCCCTTTTCACGTGAACATACCGTGATTATTAGACCCCCACTCACTTTTTTATCTTTCCATTTGTATATGTAGTAACGAAATAAAACAGAGAGTACAATTAACACAAGTCGTTCGGTCCTAAACAATCGAGATGGAAAAAATTGAATTTCTTATAGGTAAAAGAGCTGTAAATAAAATATTGCGTTTACCTGTAAAAGATCTTTTAATTGAACAATGGAGTCAAGAAACTAGAATATCTTGTTACATCCTCTACATCGGTGATGAAGTTGCAGCGTTCGCCTTATTATCAAGATGTGATTTCGATCCATTAGGACAACATGATGTTCCCAGAATATTAAATTATTTATATACATTTGGCAAACACAGAAGAAAAGGTTACGCATGCAAAATAGTTCAACATCTAATGAAAACAGGGAATCAGTTTACAACATTTTGCAGCAATCCGTGGTCAGAAGGAGTCTTTACAAAATGCAACTGTACCAATTACGGTGAAAATAATTATTCAATAATGTTTAGATATCCTTAATAAATCATATTAAAACAAAAAAAGGTTTTTAATTTTTGAGTAAAAAAGGTTGTTGAATGAAAATTAAACAAATAGTCAAAGTGGATTGAAAAATGTTGATAAGAAATATTCTTTTTTATTTATAGAAAAATCCGTTAAATGTGATTGTACCATAAAATGGGAAAGCTAAATACCATTCAGGCCTAACACACTGAATGTGCTATGGAGTTAAGAAATATAGAATCCCCACCCATTTTTTTCATACTAATAAATATTAAGACTTTCTCCGGTGAAGTTAGTCAGTCAGTCATCATGCAGTTTACAGAAAAATCAAAAGTGAAAAATATCTATTTGGGTGAACAAAGGTTCTACCTGAATAAATCGAATACGAAATATGTCGCAGTGAGTCTGTCGCATGATTTAAATTTTGCTCCGTGTGTGAAAATATCTGCAAACAAAGGAAACTGTATCGTGTTTAGTGAAAAAGAGTGGAAGGAGTTTTTATCCTTCAAAGAAACTATTAAAGATTTTATAACAGCGGGAAAGGAGGAATCAATAGATGTTAGCCGGTTTTTATTACAGTTTGAAAATTTTGAAAGCATTACTGTTTTGAAAGTATTAACTGGACATGCTACTGTCTGGTTAGGATCAATTTCCCTTTCCGAGCTCTGGAGATGCTTACCCTTAATTACGCACAACATTGAAGTATTAAAAAGCCAGCAGTTTGTAGGTTCCTTAAAAATTTTACAAATGGCGGTTAAAAACAAGGAAGATATCATCAACACAGCTCTTACTACAATGGAGCCTATAAAACAAGCGCATCCGATTACATATAGTTTATTACTAGAAATTATATTCAAATACCCCGATGTTCTTAAAGAAAAGATATGAAGAAAGTAACTTTTAATGAAGATTACAATCACGTTCACATATGGGAATCATTAGTTGTTGAAACAAGTGATTGGGAATCAAGATATCTTAATCAACGACGTTTTAAACGCCGAATAGAAGAAGCTGCTAAAATTATTAATCCCGTTTTAAATATAACTCATAGAAATAAAATGTATAATACTTTACAAAATAAAACATTTAAACAATAGAATTTTTGTCTATCCAAGACTGATTTTGTATAGAATCTTATGGAAAATACGAACAAATTTAGCAATTCAAGGGGCCTTTTTTTAATAACCTTCAAATTTATCGTTGTCCCTCATAGTGGGGGTATATAAATACAAGTGTGTGTGTGCGAACCTACATTTTATTCAGTCGTGTGGTGCACCTACAATTTAAATCAACCAACAACATGAGTAGTCAAGATAGTGGTTATAGTTCTTGTGAAATTGTTTTTGAAAGTGACTCGGCATCGTCATCATCGTCGCCGTCGCCAACACCTCCTTCACCTTATGCAGTGTCGCTTAATGATTGTGTTGAGGAAATCGACCAAGCTTTAATTTCATACGAGTATGCTGCTAAATTGGAGCGATACCATCTACTGGAAACGAATTTTTCCCTAAGAAGTTATGCACTTTTGTGCGGAATAAGTCCGACCAGAACCTTTAATCCTGCAATAACGCTAACACCTTTACTTCGACCCGGAAGAATTTCGTTTGGTACATTTGAGTGGACTACTTTTATTGAATTGCTGCGTCAGAGATACGATGACTTTTTTCACGAGAATCTACCGTCACCTCCTGACGAATACGATCCTGTAGTTTTCCCTTGTGGAGACTTTTGTAAAGTCACTCAATTAGTGTACGACGATACCAAGTTTTTACTTGCAAACAAACATGGAGTCGAGTTCTATCTGGACGAGGATGATGTTTCCGACATCCTTGAAGCAAATTGCAATTTGGTGAAGAACTACATTTCGTTGCTAGAAGACTTGAACTTTAATACATTCTACTGTAATTTAATAGACTCTACACGAGCTTATTTTGCTGTTAATTTCAATAGTATTTGTGTCGACGACGATGCCGCCACTAGTAGATTTAATACTTTAATTTTAATTTGTGCTGTTATGCCAAATTGTTTAGAAAAAAATGCTCTACAAGAGTACATGTATTACTATAAAGATGATGTAATTAATGATATATTAAATCATTGTTCAAATTAAAAAAATGTACCAAGTTTTTTGAAATAAAACACTTCTTTCTTATATTTTATTTTTTATTACCCAAGCAAACTACAAATAATACAGTAAGCAAACATATATAACTAATACATAAAAACTATAAATAATTTATTAGGTACACATAGTTCAGTCTGAAAATCGCACTCGTTTATTTTCATGTAAATCATATCGAAACCAAGCACAATATTTCTGCATATTCAATAAATATTTCAAAATTATGGCAAGCTAATAATCAGTAATCACATCTTAATTTATTAAAATTTTGAAAAACTTTCCCCGTTAAACTCCACGGTAGGGCAAAAAAAAGAAAAAATTAACTTTTATATCCCCACGGAAGGGTATCATGTGAGTGGGGAAGTAATTGACGCTTATCATCATAGGGGCTAAGTCCAATTTTGGTCTGACTTATGCTATATACATCATGCAAATAAGATCGAATAGTGTGTTGTGTAATATATTTTTTATTATTATTTTGCAAACAATTTAGGTAATCCTCGAATATGATTTTATTTTTTACGACATTGGACTTAACCCCCTTTGATTTTTTCACTACTTTGCCACCTTGCACTTTATAACTGTACATTTTTGATCGTAATCCCACAAAATGTGTCATTATTTTACCATTAGCTTCATCCTTCATTAAACCGGGAATTTTTTTATTTACTAAAGGAATCTTATAGACGTTATTTGAGGGGTAATCTGAAGTGTCAAATTTTTCTAAATGATCTTCAATAAGACTTTTGTAAACGTCATCGCAATTTAATTCGTAAATAAAACTATCGGTGTCAGTGTACATTAATTTTACATTTTCCACCCCCATAGTTGGTAACATGAAATTATAGTGAAAATCATACATACAGGTTTTAGAAATGTCCAGGATAGCCATGCCGATATACAGGGGTTTGTTGAAGAGTAGTTCAGCCTTCTTTAATTTGATAGCCATGAGTTTGTCGTCAAAAACTCTTCTATTATGAAATCGGGGGCTGGCTATCAAATTTTTTGCACCGTAACGACCCTCGTAAGAAGTAAGTAATTTCACTACCCTATGGAGTCTGATGTTTTCCATCGTCTTACCGAATACGGCATTATTAGCGAGTTTGAACTGGGTTTTTTTAAAATTGCTTGTGGCTACAGTCCTTAAGCGAGTATTCAGCTCGATATAGGACTGCAGCCAAGCCGATTGTTTGAATTTTAGTACTTTGTGAATTTTCGTTAATTTTAACCCGTGTTCGAGGGCTTGTTTTAAATTACGATAATGCAGAGTGTATTGTTTTTTCGGGTAAAGGGTCGTCATTAATTTGGACAATTTGGAACCATCACCGGGAGGTTTACGGTATTCGGGACAAAATGGGAAATCTTTGTGCTCGTCATGTAAACTTTCGGGATACTCTAAATCAACTTGTAAAATATATCCGACGGGTGAATCGTCGGGAATCTGAGTAATGTCGATGTTTGTATTGGGCTCCCATTCAAACCCCCCGTAGGGGAGGAACTGTGACATTGCCCACCCATATAAATTGTTTACGTCAAAGTACATAAGGTACTTGGACGGTTTAGAAGAATCATATTCAGGCATGTATTTATTGTTGGCTTCAGAATATCTGTTTGAACAAACAGATATTCCTCCACGTATTGATGCCTCAACAAACAACAACATGTCTACATCTTTTAAAATTTGCATACAATCCCAAGTATATCCGGGCATAGTATAGTACCATGCCGGATCTAGCTGGTAAGTTTCCAGAGCAGTTGTTCGAAAGTTTTCCATAACGTCACAAAGAAGGAGAATGTCGGTTCGCATATACTATTCTGCATATTCGCCTAAATTTTGAATTTGGAAAGCTTGCCAAACGTTTTGCGCATGAGTGTAATCATCCGCGGAAATATGACAATCATTTAATTTGTTGTAAAAACTCTCAATTGCTGGAAGACTAGTGGTATCATTTAGCTTATTAATACTATCAATGTAATCGTATGGAAAAACACCTTTCCTCGTCAACAGTTTAAACGTTTCATTAGTCAAGTTACCAAATTCCCCTTTTAATGTGACCAACTCCTCTATTTTTAGTGTAGACACCAACTCATCGAGACTGGTACCCAAAAATCTAAAGGAGTCTATATATCTGAATTTAATTTTAGTTTCTGGTTCATACTGCGTAAAAGAAATGTATTTTTCCATGTTCACGGGTAGTACACTCAAGGGTCCACGTTTAGCAAGATCTCTAATAATAAAATGACTGTCGTATCCGCTAAGATTATGGAAAACTATGGGCACTACAAATAGTTTTTTGAAGTTCAGATTGCACGATTGATGTGCGAACCCTCTAAATAATCCCGTAAAATGATCGTGGTCTTTAACGATAACATCTTTTTCTTTAAACCTATTTTCGCAAATGCGACAGCAGACACCGTTTGCGACGACAGTAGGCATACAAATAGGAACAATATTTAATAATTTAGATTCAATAAATTTCGCGACTTCTAACATTTGATTCGCAAACCAGTCCATGCAATCTTCCCCTCTATAACTATTGTAGTATGAAATCTGATTATCGTATCTGCATTTTAAGTAGAATCCTGCACTAAATGTTTTATGGTGTTGATACTTTGTAGTTGTATGGGATATCTTTTTATCACACTTTTCTAAAATTGACTCGAAATCGGCATACACGACAAAAGGACATTTCTGCTTGTATACATGATTTTTAAATTCGACGTTATCATATGGGGGGAAAGAAATTTTGCAATCGTTACTATTTATGCATAAAATTTCGTGGTCCGCTAGTTTTTTTTTTCGTTTTGAAAATAGTTTAAGCACCTATCGCAAATAAATTTTTTAGGTGTACTCTTACTAAGTTGACTTGAAACTAGTCTAGACATATTTTTAATCCAACAATAATGATATTTAATGGTGTTGGTAGTAGTGTCCTCATTGTTGACGGGAGGAGCCTCGTAGTCGTTTAATTTTGGAAAATATTCATCTTGAATTAAAAGTAAATTTACATGACGCGGCAGTTTATTTTTAGTTAAACGTGCAGGTACCACTACGTAAAATGACTTTTTATTAGTTTGATTTAGTTCTAAAACGTAAACGTTTACAGAGATATCATTCAACTTTTCAAATTTTGAAATTTGTGTTAGTTTCATAGGCAATTCTAAACCAGCTGTATTCAAAACTGTACTATAGTGGGGGTAATTATATGTATATTCAGAGTGTTTTTTAGCAGGAAACAAAAAACTCGTTACGGCCCAGTAAAAACACGCCAGGTCTGTATTTTTGACGTTTATGCATGCCTTTTTCACAAATATTTCTTTTGGCAGTGGAATGAAGGATGAACCGTTCCCAATTTCAAATTTGTTAATAGCTACTTCCAATAAATTTATTTTTGACAACGCCCACACGCTGTCATTTTCTTGAAATTCCGAAAGTTTATTTAAAATAAAATCTACAATGCTTTTATATTCTTGCGCTAAATCCGTCCCCAAATCAACAACGAAATTTGGGGATCCAAAGTATTTAATGTCAATTACTTCCCTGCCATCACTATCATTTTTTAAAAAATCACCGCAAAATGTGACATTTACTTTGAGCGACGGTGTATCATTTTTTAAAATTTTACAAATTTTTGACTTGAATAAATTAAAAGCTGCCTTCAAAAAATCTTTTATCTCTTTATGTTTTAAATTTACAATGACCCCCGTTCTAATTCTATTGTTAAAAATCGCGTTGACGTCTTCCCATTTAACGCCCCCTTTTGTACCGCGCCCCTGTCTAATGCCCTCCCCTACTACATGAGAAGACGCTAATTTAATAATACACCGTAACCTTTTCAACTGCCCCATTTTGGCTTAAATTTTTCTTTTTTGCCCTACCGTGAAATTAAATTTTTTTACAGCTAAAGAGCATTTTCTGAGGTGAGTACTGATTTGTTGTAGCCATTTGTTTTTATTGGAATATGTCGAAATATTGTGCTTGGTTGTTTTAAGAAGGTCTTCGATTTTTTTAAACGTAAGTGCGAAATTCATGACTGAACTCACCTAATTTTTTTCTATTCTGAATAAGGTCCTCGGAGCACAGCTCTTGGATATCTCGTGCAGGCCAATAAAAATTAAACTGAAGCCCCCTTTGTTTAGATCGTCGATGTGGTTCTTGTAAATTTCGGTAGACCTTTTGGGTAGAAAGGTGACGACGTTCTCCTCCAATTCCACTAGGATGGATTCCCCTCCAAATTTGGATTTGGTGAGCTGAACACGATAAATTTTCTTTGGGATGTTGGGTTGCAGGTCCTTTAGCTTAATTATGGGCTTGTTTTCGGTATCTGTAGATGAGGTAAATTCGTTTAATTTTTCAAGAAAACTCATCTAAAATAATAATAAAAAAATGGAATACTAGCATGAAAAAACCACCGAAAAAAACACTTACTTTAAAAGCTTAAAGATGTGGATGACAAAAAAAAGTCTTAGATGGATTGAAGCTTTACAGCAAAAAAATGTAGATCACTGGTACAAATTACTAAAAAAAAATCAAAAAATTTGTACTGTTAAAATTGCAAAAAAAAAAAAAAAAAAGTTTTTAAAAAAATTAACTTATTAAACAATTTGAAGTTTAGATTTTTGAAATTTACTACAAAAAATGTAGAGCACTGGTACAAAAACAAGTTTTAAAAAGTCTTAGATGGATTGAAGCTTTACAGCAAAAAAATGTAGATCACTGGTACAAATTACTAAAAAAATCAAAAATTTGTACTGTTAAAATTACAAAAAAAGTTTTTTTAAAAAATGAACTTATTTAACACTTTGAAGTTTAGATTTTGAAATTTACTACAAAAAATGTAGAGCACTGGTACAAAAACAAGTTTTAAAAAATTAAAATTACATGTACTTACAATAACTCCAACTGGAAACTGTTCACTGAACACTAACTGGCAGCACAATGTAAAAAACAACTGGAAACAGCTCACTGAATTCTAACTGGTAGCAGCAGCAGCACTGTTGAAGAGACTTTTACGACTGAATTGTCGATTGATTCGGCTTCGGCTTTTATAGCACTCGAGAAAAACAACAACATTATCTGTGGGAAGATAACTAAATTCGTTTCGTGGAAATGTGGTTGTATTTTTCACCGTTATCAGCCTTATCTAATTTTTATCCAGGAAGCTACATCCTGTGGGAACGGATGTAGATGTTTGTGCTAGAATTTGTTTTCTGTAAATGTGGTTTTATTTTTCCGCGTTATCAGGCTTATCTAATTTTTATCGGGAGGCTTCATCCGGTATAACCGTTAAAGTATGTTTTTAAATTTTTTTAGAAAACGTAGATTGCAGGGCCGTATTTAAAAAATTTTAGTTTGAAAAAAATTTTAAATTATTAAAAGTTTATGTTTTTAAATTTTTTCAGAAAATGTAGATTGCAGGGTCGTATTTAAAAAATAAATTTTAAAAAATCTTGAATTTGGAGTAATAGAATTTTGTGTGTTATTAAAATATTTATTTAACACTTTGAAGTTTAGCTTTTGAAATTTACTTAACTTAAGCAAGTTCAATTTTCGGAGGAATATTATAACACTATTGACAAAAATTATATCTTTTTTATTAATAAAATGCAAAATATTATATAATAACCCCCTCTAGATCACGTGACATAATTATCCAATCACGATCAAGCAATTTTTTTCGTAAAATTAGCATCTACGTCACTTGTGGATAATGCCTGTTTTTTCCGCGATTCAATTGGACCAATAACAGCGAAGTTAAGCGCTTTGTGCCCTTTTGGCCACGCTCATTGCGCATGTTTTTTCTTTAAATTTGACATCTACGTCACTTATAGATATTGCCTGTTTTTTCCGCGATTCAATTGGGCCAATAACAACGAAGTTAAGCGCTTTGTGCCCTTATGGCCACGCTCATTGCGCATGTTTTTTCTTTAAATTTGACATCTACGTCACTTTTACCTGATACCTGTTTTTTCCGCGATTCAATTGGACCAATAACAAGGAAGTTAAGCGCTTTGTGCCCTTATGGTCACGCTCATTGCGCATGTTTTTTCTTTAAATTTGACATCTACGTCACTCATAGATAATGCCTGTTTTTTCCGCGATTCAATTGGACCAATAACAGCGAAGTTAAGCGCTTTGTGCCCTTATGGCAACATGTGACAGATGACAGATGACAGGTGACTTCTTCTTTTTTTTGGCTGAACTGCCAACACGTTCAAGACCAGTATTTCTAGTGACAGGTCACAGATGAGAGGTGACATATGAGAGGTGACAGATGACAGGTGACATGTGACTTCTTCTTTTTTTGGCTGAACTGTCAACACATTCAAGACCAGTATTTCTAGTGACAGGTCACAGATGACTTCTTCTTTTTGGCTGAACTGCCAACACGTTCAAGACCAGTATTTCTAGTGACAGGTCACAGATGAGAGGTGACATATGAGAGGTGACAGATGACAGGTGACATGTGACTTCTTCTTTTTTTGGCTGAACTGCCAACACGTTCAAGACTAAAAATGGCCATCGCCGCCGCTCTCCAACGCCATCTACTAACACTTTCTGGAACTTTGACATAATTGGACTAAAAATGGCCGCCGCCGTCGCCGCCGCTCTCCAACGCCATCTACTAACACTTTGTGGAACTTTGGCGCCACAAACGCCATCTACTAACACTTTGTGGAACTTTGACATTATTGGACTAAAAATGGCCGCTCTCGACTGCCGGACGCGCGCTCTGCGCATGCGCGGGCCAGAACATACTTTGCTACACTACTTCCACACTAAAAAGGGGCTTAGATTTTTATCTATTTTATTCAGAAAATATTTTCTCTATTAATGGAATTTAATCAGGAAGCTCTTAATTCAAAGATTGTTATTTGCTTCGCAGGGTGAAAATCCATCAAACCTTTGGATTTTATATTTATTGATTTACATTTTATTAAACAAAAATTATAGAAAATCTTTTTTTAATCTATTTTTCTAATTAGTTAAAATATTACATAATTTACCCGGTTTAGTTTAAGTATAAACACGTGAAATTGGAGCAATTACAATATTTTTAATGTAAAGCAACGTCACAATCTGGTGACCAATATCATTTGACATTTTGTTTTAATAAATTATAAATTGGATGCAACTAGTTGATAAATCGTGAATTAATTATTCAAAATAATTTATCTGTTTGAGATTTGATTGGGTAACATTTTGTAGTTGAGGAGCATCGTTAATTTATCTATTTTTAGCTGGACGCAGTACATTTTTTTACAAATTTTAAAATTCGAATGATTAAAAATCTCCAAATATTATAAATTTAAGAAATAGGATTTTACATCCTAATGATAATTAAAATATCTAAAAAAACTACTCTCTCGGATCGAGTATCATGATGTTAATTTAAATTTAAATGAGTAGAAATAGGGGAAAATAGGGAGATTTTTAGAAATTGTTAATCTCTTTAAAATTTAGGGAGAGGGTTTTGATCAATTTCTAAAAATGGATTAAGAGTAGCTTCCCAATTAGTAGAGAGTCTAATGAATTTGTCTTTTTTAAACAGATAAAACTGCTGTCCCCCAATGAAAGTAATTTATTAATTTTGTAAATTTTTTAACAATTCTTTTTTTACAATGAAAGGTAAAAATACTAGCCCTAAAAAATATCGTTTTAATATTTTTTTTAAATAATTCTAAATAATAATCGTATTTAAATTTTACTAATTTTTCTTCTTAAACCAAACTGGAACTAAATGCCCCTTAATACTGCAAATAAGACAAATACATTTTATAATAGACCACTTACATAACTTTAGTGAAATTTTGTTTTTCGCTATTATAAGCTGAAATGTCTTTATGTTATCTGCTACAATTATGAAGTTGAATGCTCTCCTTCATGTACTTTCCCCATACTTAGAGATTCAGATCGCTTTAATTTTTTTAATGTCGCTGCCTGTCTGCTTCCTTCCGTTTTAGGATTTGACATTAGATGTGTTTTCCGCGCAGTATCCAATAATTTCTTGGAAACTCTTTTCTGCATTAACATTTGATTTATAAACTTTTCGAAAAACAAGATGACAAACTGACTTTGGAAACAAAATTGAAAATGCAAAAAGTATTAATAATATGTATATATATATTGAGCAAATAACTTTAGATGCAATTGTTCGAATTTCTGGAGACAAAGATATACCAATAAGTACTATATATACGTATATTTAACCATAGTAGATTGCAAACTGGGTATTCCATGCCAAAACCTCGCAAAAAGTGAAATACCACACTTCAGTCTCCAACAGTGCAGAAGAATAGTTAGAAGAGCCAAAAAACAGGGTTGCGTTTCTCCTTGAAAAGTAGTCAGATTCATTAAACATTAACAAAAATGATCAAATTACACATCATGATTGATAATGAAAAACTTGGTGTGGCATGCTGTATCTTCAAAGGATTTAGCAAGAGCATATGTGGACAAAATTATGAGGCAAAGCACTCGATAGCACAATATATGGACAATTGCCTTACAAAATTGACTGACTTTAATGAAGAGATTCAAGCGGAAGAAAGGCGAAAATAGCTAAGACAACAACTTATTCCTAAATACGAAAAAAAAAAATATGTCCTAAATTAAAAATCTTAGTTCAATCATTATAGAGACAAAACAAGATTATTTTGAATGACAGAAGGTTTACGTTGCTTGTAGTAGTAGTACCAATTTATTTAATATTAAAACCCAAAATAGTATATTTTTATTTCTCCGAGGATAATTGGTATTTCTGGAACTTCCATAATTTATTTTATTTCGTTCTTACACTTGTAATTTTTGTCGTGTTTTTGTGTTTTTAATTTCTACCATTTACGAGATAGCAGAACCATACCTTATAAAAGTAGCCACACAATATACAGAGTGTATCATAATAGCGATTAGTACATAGTAAAGATTCCTTTTAAACTAGAAAAAAGTCACTCTTAAAAATTATTTTCCTTTATTTAATAAGTTCAATATTTCATCTTTTACTTCATTTTGAAATAGTATTTTCCAAAAATAGAAAACAACACTAAAAATAATCCGAGTCCAATTATCATAAAAAATTAAAATTTCATATTAAATTTTAATACCGAGGCAGAATTAAATGTTAAAGATATAGCCTATTTTAATATGGGATGGTAGATTTCAAGAATATACCCCGTAAAAATTTGAAAAATATTCAGCGCTTGTTTTATCAAAGAAAAACGAGTACGTCACTTGGTTTAAATCACATCCAATAGATCTAGGTAATGTAACTTTTATTAAAATATGTTTATTAATAAAAAAGTTTAAATAGAAATTTTATTAACTATTACCTGATGAATTCTGAAAATTTAACTATCCATAAAATAAATTTTTTATTAATAAACATATTTTAATAAAAGTCTGCTCTCATATTTTATTTTCGAGACATCTAAATTCAGTGGCATACTTATTTTTTTTTCATAAAAAAATCGCTAATAAGATTTCTAGATTTTTGACTATGAATAACATTGTCTCCAAATATAAAATACATTTTTTGATGATGAAAAATATTCGGGAGGATTAAAACAGAGGAAGGTCGATGGAGAAGAAGGTAACATAAAGAGTTGCAAGAGATCTACTACCACCCAAGCATAATCCAATTTATAAAGATCCAGAGAGTCAGATAGTTGAGTCATGTACATGCCGGGAGTAAAGCATACACAAAACAGAAGGAGACGTAGGAAAGAACAAAAAAGTCGTCCAAAATAGTTTAAAAGCAATTTTGGGAGACATTGGAAGAAGGGTAGAAGGAGGATGGAGAGTAGCAGGATAAGATAGAACTTTGTAGAGAAAGATAGTGCAAGGAATGGAGGATATGTAAATAGATAAGCCAAGGGCCTACATGGCCTGTAGTATTCATGTATATATATATATATATATATATATATATATATATATATATAAACGCCTTGATGCGACGTTGTCGAGTATTTAGATTGAAATATTTCAACGATTTCTGACGTCCGGCCGTCAACCAGTTGTGTGTTTTCACCACGTTTTCGGTAATTTTATAATATTGTCTTTATTTTTTTGCTTTGCTAGATAGTTAACTTATAAAAAAAACTGTTTATTTCTACAAAATGCCAAAAAATTTAGACAAGCCGACAACACTGCAGGGTCGTGATCTCATAATTGATATATGACGTGCAACGGGATTTGTATTAAAAATCCTATATTCATGTCTTCCCATATTTTTCAAAATTCCACCATGATAAAAAATTGATGGGACTGTTAATTGTCGATAATTTGTACTATTTATAATACTTAGTATTTCTTCATTGGAACTTTTAGTTAAACTATTATATTTTTATGTTTTGCTATTTAAATGACAGTAATCGACTAATTAATGAATAACTTTTCTAACCTATACGTTAATCTTGAACTTAACGCCCACTTAATACAAATTTATAAAATCAACTTCAACAGGTACATATTGATTCAACCTACTCACAAATCCATGACACAATTAACGATCCAATGTTTCAAAATTATTGTTGATATTTATCCTGCATTCGCTTGAGAACCCATTCCGTGGGGACAATGAAAAATAAATGGAATGTTCCGAAAACAAAAGCTACGCATTATACCTAAGCATCTCTCTTTGAATAACAAATATATATTTTGTTGAGATAGCCGAAATATGACGGGAGAGTTAATTAAAATGGAGGTAAAAGGGATCTTAAATGTCAGAATGTTTAAAGAACAATGTTAATTTGACCGAGTCGTTTACATTTAATTTATAATTAGCAAGGAAAATGTAAGGTGTTTAAATAAATTTCAATAAAAATTCAAATTATGTAAAAGAAGGCCGAAACGCAGCTTTTTAATAGCATAAAACCTAAATAAAGATTGTTGTTCCAGCGAAAATAAAAGAGTAACTTTGTAACCAATTCACCCCAAAGGCCTGATTTAATTTGTACAAACACATATACATTATTAATTCTGTTTATATATAGTAGGTTCTCATACCTAAAATAATGTATTGTCAGAGAGAAAATTATTCTTCTGTAGTGGCATTCGCTAATGTTTTTAATTTTAGAAAATGTTTATTTATTAAAAATATTTTGTGTTAGCAGGAAAGAGTTTAGAAATAGAAAATACTCGAAATATGTATAAACAAGTAATTACAAATCTGCAGAGAGCAACGATGAAATTCTCTTTACAGTGTGGTATAAGTTTGCAATCATTTTAATACATAATAGTATTTTTAATACAAATCCCGTTGCACGTCATATATCAATTATCAGATCACGACCCTGCAGTGTTGTCGGCTTGTCTAAATTGTCGAGGAATGTAGGAAGTTTCAAAAATGTAAGGATAGGTTATGTTGTTTAGCTTTACTATGAAAAATTAATTTATTGAAGCGTATATGAACAATATATGATCCTCACACTCAAGACACTTCATCCTGCTAGTTTTAAAGTACATTTGAAAAACGTTTTTCTCAGTTGATTCATTAGCAATCTACAACTGTGATATTCTTCTTCTTCTTGCTGTATTATCTACTTTTAATATTCAATAATCTGTTATAAAAATCGTCATATTATGTTGTTTATTTGTACTATATTTTTATTAAATAAATAAAATAGAGACATATAAAAAAGATAGCAAACTATTTATTGTTATTTAAATAAGACAATGTTTTGTTTAAAAAAATATTTATTTTTCTTATAAGAAACAATTCAACTACAATATTCGAATTCCTACAAAAGGTAAATCCTTTCTCCTAATTCAAATCTGAATCACTTGAATCACTGTCATCGCTGTTAGGATTAATAATAATGGGATTAATTTCTAGTCTATCAAAAACTCTCTCTCTTTCATACCATTTTTGTATTTCTTTTTCTGTATGTTTAATAGAATTTTTCCATACTTCAGGAGTAATTGTTCTAAGAGCTTCAGACCACATATTTAAAGAATCTTGTTCTTTATTACCGTCTCTGCCAATATGTTTATTATAATATTGCTTAGAAAGGCCCCAAATAAGTTCGATGGGGTTGAAAACACAATGATAGGGAGGAAGAGGTAACACTTTATGTCCATATTGTTCTGCTAAATTGTCCACCAGATATACTTTTGGTGGCTTGTATCTGAAAAAGAATATATTTTACTTGCGGTTTTTTATAATATGCCAACATCACTAAATTCAAAACTGTAACATCGATATATTTTTATACTTACTGTTCAACTTTTTGCAGAAGTTCATATTTAAACATATTAACAGAAAAATCAATATTTCTATTTGCTAGCCACTCTTGTATTTCAGCTTTGGTTGAGCCTGTATTGGGTGTTTTGTGCAATAACATGCTATGGTATGAAGTATTTATTATCCATAACAATTACAGAAGGTTCGTTAAGGTTCTTCAGTAATTGGTTTTCAAACCAATGTAAAAAATTGTCTTTATTCATTTCTCCATGGTAATCATTTAATTTAGTTTTCGAGGAATATATTGTTTGGGCACCTTCAATAAATCCATTTTCATTACCAGCATTAAGTATAATATATCTATAACAAATGAATAATAATAATGTTTATTTACATAATAATAATGTTTGTTTACATAATAATAATGTTTATTTACATAATAATAATGTTTATTTATGTAATAATTAAAGTTTTACATTATAGAATGTAACATGTAGTTTTAATGTAAATAAATTTTTACTTCCACTGAAATTTCAAAAGTGTAATAAAATTTAAATACACAACCAGAATGCTGAAACCTTTATTTACTTCAATTTAATAACTCACCTCTTGCCATCAATTTTTGTAGTTCTAACACTTCTTTTATCATCGTTTTGCCAGGAACGGTTTATAGTTCCATTTTGAAAGATCCATGTTTCATCAATGAAAACGAACTGATATAAACATGCTTCTTGTTCCTCTCTATAACGTCTTAAAAATAGAACTCTTTTTATAGCAATATCAGGAAGTTCCATAAGTCCACGTCTTGGTTCATCTTTCTTCCATTTGAAACCTAATTCTTTTAATAAGGTCCACAATGATGTAATACAACCATTAAACATTTGCTTCTCAATCAAAGTTTCTCTTAAAGATGCCAAAGTTATAAGCTGCCCTGTAAATAAATATGTATCTCTATTAGTATATATACAAATATAAACTTTTATTGGATAAATATGATTTGATAATGAACTTACTTCTTTCATACATGTTATAAATAACATTTTGGATTCCACTCGTATCCAATGTTATTGTATTATTAATTGTTTTTTTGTATGAACGCTTTTTTGGTGGCGATTTTAATAAATCATTCTTCTTGACTGTTTGCGAAATAGTACTAACAGTAGAAATATTTAAGTTTAGGGCTGCTGCAACACGCTAAAATAGACAAGAAAACAATTTCATATTTCTAGACATTTGTATAATCTTTAACTTACCTCTCTGACGGCAGTTAAGGGTAATAGTGGCCCATTATTATCACGCTCCCGTTCAAAGTACTGTATTAATGAATATACAAGCTCTTTACAACGACTATTTAGTTTTTTTGGCATTTTGTAGAAATAAACGTCAATAATCAGCTTATTCACACTATGTTTGTTTTGAAAAAAACAGTTTTTTTTATAAGTTAACTATCTAGCAAAGCAAAAAAATAAAGACAATATTATAAAATTACCGAAAACGTGGTGAAAACACACAACTGGTTGACGGCCGGACGTCAGAAATCGTTGAAATATTTCAATCTAAATACTCGACAACGTCGCATCAAGGCGTTTATATTATATATATATATATATATACATGAATACTACAGGCCATGTAGGCCCTTGGCTTATCTATTTACATATCCTCCATTCCTTTCACTATCTTTCTCTACAAAGTTCTATCTTATCCTGCTTCTCTCCATCCTCCTTCTACCCTTCCAATGTCTCCCAAAATTGCTTTTAAACTATTTTGGACGACTTTTTTCTTCTTTCCTACGTCTCCTTCGTTTTGTGTATGCCTTACTCCCGACATGTACATGACTCAACTATCTGACTCTCTGGATCTTTATGAATTGGATTATGCTTGGGTGGTAGTAGATCTCTTGCAACTCTTTATGTTACCTTCTTCTCCATCGACCTTCCTCTGTTTTAATCCTCCCGAATATTTTTCATCATCAAAAAATGTATTTTATATTTGGAGACAATGTTATTCATAGTCAAAAATCTAGAAATCTTATTAGCGATTTTTTTATAAAAAAAAATAAGTATGCCACTGAATTTAGATGTCTCCAAAATAAAATATGAGAGCAGACTTTTATTAAAATATGTTTATTAATAAAAATTTTACTTTATGGATAGTTAAATTTTCAGAATTCATCAGGTAATAGTTAATAAAATTTCTATTTAAACTTTTTTATTAATAAACATATTTTAATAAAAGTTACATTACCTATATCTATTGGATGTGATTTAAACCAAGTGACGTACTCGTTTTTCTTTGGTAAAATAAGCGCTGAATATTTTTCAAATTTTTACGGGGTATATTCTTGAAATCTACCATCCCATATTAAAATAGGCTATATCTTTAACATTTAATTCAGCCTCGCTATTAAAATTTAATATGAAATTTTAATTCTTTATGATAATTGGAATCGGATTATTTTTAGTGTTGTTTTCTATTTTTGGAAAATACCCAAAATTGCTTTTAAACTATTTTGGACGACTTTTTTCTTCTTTCCTACGTCTCCTTCTGTTTTGTGTATGCTTTACTTCCGGCATGTACATGACTCAACTATCTGACTCTCTGGATCTTTATAAATTGGATTATGCTTGGGTGGTAGTAGATCTCTTGCAACTCTTTATGTTACCTTCTTCTCCATCGACCTTCCTCTGTATTAATCCTCCCGAATATTTTTCTCAATATTCTTCTCTCAAAAACTTTCAGCTTTATTTAATCTTTTTTGTTAATATCCACGTTTCAATGCCATATACCACTGTCGGTCTTATTACTGTTTTGTATATTCTGACTTTTGCCGCTCTGGATAACTGTTTCGCCCTTATTATAGTATTGAGACTACCTGTTACTCTATGTACCCCTTCATGACTCTCTTTTGTATTTCTTTCTTTTCTGAATTCATATTCGTCAACGTAGCTCTCAGATATACAAACTCGTTTACTTTCTCGGTGTTGTATGTTCTATCCTAAACTCTAAATTCAGCAGTCTCCCTCGCCTTTTGTACGCAATGATTGTCTCAAAACCATATATTTTCTTTTATTTTCCAGCTTCTTCAATAAATTTTTCATTTTGTTTTGTGATCTTGTTAAAATCGCTAAATTTTCCTTGTATGCGATGATTTGATTTCTATGGTGAATTATTATGCCGTTAGTCTGGATTTCACTTTCCCTTCCGTAATGCAATCTCCAAAACAAAATTAAAAAGGGCTTTTGATAAGGGATCTCCTTATCCCCTTAGCCCTTATTCCAGAGAATTTGCCTTTCATCGTCATCTTTACAAATCTAATAATTTTGTTTGGGATTTGTAGTTTCTCCAAAGCCACCTCTATTTTTTCCCTCTCTATTGAGTCGTATGCCTGCTTTAAATCTGTAAATAAGACATGCAATCCTAGATTATGCTCCTGAGACTTATTAATTATCATTTTAAAATTAAATATCTGATCTAAGGTGCCCCTGCCTTATCAAAACGCTCCTATTCGGTGTTGATAATTTTTAGTCTATTCCTAATGATTTTTGCCAGTAACTTATATGCCACAGCCAAAATTGATATGCTCCTATAATTATCACCATCTGTTTTATATCCTTTTTTTGTGAAATGGACAAATTATTGCGTTTCGGGCATTTTCTCCTCTTTCCCCCATATTTAATCAATTCAGCTGGTATTCCATTCTCCCCTGCACTTTTGTTATTTTTTTGGGTTCTTCTACATATTGTTGGTATAGAGGATCCACACACACCATACATAATGAGCCCATGAACCACCCGGGATACGCATCAATTATACTGATACCCATCAATATACGAATACGCATCTTAGGAGTTCCCACCACCCCCGGTCTTTGCAGATCGGGCCTCGCCATTCACTCTCTCTCATGTTCTCTGATGTCTTTCATTCCCTGAGACTTGACACCAAAACGACCCGAGTTTTAAGAATGAAGAAATCTGTCATTGTCTCGCCAGAGGTAATTCTAGTCATTTTTCTCTCTGGGTCGTCAGTTCGCGTTCAATTTTGTGTATGTCAACGTTAGTCTGCACCTTTGTCCCGCCGTTTATCCTTCGGATTTGCGAAATTGTCACACCTGGCATACTACCCGAGTGCTACCCCTGGCCTTTGAGGTAGTCCACCGATTTACGTCTCGCCCATTGTCTCGCTTTTCTTCTGGGACGGCAGGGTGACGTTTTGGCATCAAAACCTGCACTTAGGTCATGTGGCCATGTTTTGGAGCAATTTTGTCGTTTCTCCGTAATTTTTCTGTTTTTGTCTCCCAGAGATAATGCCAAGCATTTTTGTCTATGGGTCGTCTGTTGCTGTGTTTGTGGTCTGTCTGTGAAATGAGTCTGAATTTTGTCCCGCTACTCTTGGAAATTCGAGTTAGGGGGATGATGAACTAAATATCGATAATTATGTAAATTATTTCAATATTCTTTAGTTTATAATTTAAAAAGGTATTCGAATATAGTAATTTTATTAAAACTGTCAGTTTGGTATGTCACATTTTTTAGAAAAGATTGTATATGTATTTTACAAATGTTAACCTAATAGAGTTGTATCTTTATATATTTTACTAATTTTTTATTGTTTATATACCAGGTTAAACTAATTTTCAATTCAAATTTTCACTATTTTCCAAAATTTATCTCCTCTTTGTTTTGTGCTTTTCGTTTTATATTGCACTGCTTAACTTTTTCACATTTTGAAAACTTATCTTTAACTGCTGTGCAACATACCATTTATCCGGTTTCACTATTTCTCTGTTATTTTCCCATTAAATAGTTGAGTTAATAAGTTGAATAAGTTGCATATTTAGTGTTTCGAAATTTTTTCTCATTTATTTATTACATTTCGTGACTGTACGTACGGTTGCTAAAACAATAAAATTTTATTCTTACATTCTATATAGTTTTGTTTATTTTTTAAAAACGATTCGTGTGTTCTCTACAAAAATAGAGAACTGACGTCTGAGCATTTCCTACGACGACCGTCAATTGTAAGATTTTCTTAAAGGAAAAATTATTACAAACCTCGAAGTGAAATGGCCTTTTATTGGCATGTACTTTTGTACTTTTAAAAATCCTTAAGCTGTCAAGATTAACTGAATAAATATTTTAATGATACAGTAATTTTTTTAGTAGAAGTGATTATGATTTTTATAATAGTTAGTCGGATGAAACGACTTTCATTTGAAAATAAATTTTTCTCTTCATTGTAATCCGATACCATACATGATATCTCAAAATGTATTAGGTAATGTAAAAAAGTAAAAAAAAATGAATATTGTTAACACTTAGACGAACATGAAAACTTTATGAATTTTCCAAAATCTATAATATATCTGGTAAAATGAAAGAAGTAAAAATAATCTAGAATTCATTTATATTCAGTTTAGAGTAAATTTATCAACTCATTTAATAGATTTATAGAAAAATTTTTGTTATTTTGAAAAAGTATCAGATATGATAAAAGATGAATTAGTTTAATAGAGGTAAATGTTTAAAAAGAATAGAAAATAAGGCACAACTACATGTTAGAAAGAAAATTATGTACTAATATTTATTAAAAATACGTTAAATTGTATGTGTTGCAATAATTTTGTAATATTTCTCATAATTTTGGTATACAACTGAAAAATTGTATAGATTCTAAAACAGGTTCAAAACATCATTGTAACAAATTTTTTTAACAATGGAAGAAAGAAGAAGGTGAGATTTACAAATGAAAGCAATAAAAATGAATAAAAAATTAATGTAATAGAATGTTACTTTCAAACATTAAAATTTCTTTAAAATGTTGACATTTTGGACGTCATTTTCAGGAAATTTTGTAAATTTAGTGTGCCATGAATTGAAAGAGTATAAATAGACCTTCAAAATTTGGGGAAAAAGGCAGTTGAATTTGAGATACAAGGAGTGCACGATGCTCTAGTACAAAGAAATGTCTACAAAATAAATAAATTTAGTGATTTTTCAAAATGCCAAAAGTGATTATATTAAGTGAAAATTGTGACGTACCTTTTCAAAAATAGGACAAACAATCATAGGACATGAAGACTCTTGTCTGTAGCCGGCACATCCGGTGCCAGCTTCGGGTGTTGCCGGCTGTCTACGGAAGCGCTCGGGTCTGGTGCCACGAGCGCGGGAGATTCAAGAGCTCTCTCGCAAGAGAATGGTCCGAAAATACACATAATATTTACTTACATCAAAATTATCTGAAATTTATGGCCAACGATTTTTGGAAAAATCAACTTCGGTCAGGTTAGGTCACTCTAGGTTAAGGTTTTGTTTTAATAGCAGAACAATACAGAACCAATCATTTTGGAAAAACCGACGGAAAGAGTCGACGATCACCGATTTCGGCACCGGATGTGCTGGCTACAGACACGAGTGACATGAAGCCTAACCAGTTGAAAGTTAGCATTTTGAGGTTAAACGGTTTGTGTTTAAAAAGCTAATACTTACTTATTAACAAAATAGTCTTAATTTCTTTTATCTTGTATAACAACATTTTTTTTTATTTACTTAATTCATTCTTTTAGTTTTTTAGTTTTTTTAATTTTTATTGATTGGTGAGATACAAACTCTATCTATGGTCCTATTGTATTGTAGTGCTTTTATGATTATAAAGACCGAAACATGGATATTGAAAAAACATAATTCTATTATTTAACCTCTTTCATCAACCTTTCATCTTTAAAATTAATTAAATTTCATTAACTAACTTCCATAATATGAATCAATCTATTTTCAAATGCATTTATTATATTTGTGAATAGGGTTAGCATGACATTAAATAGTACATACATAAGTAATTATTATTTTATTATTTTTTTTTTTATTAACGTGTCTCGACAACTTGGTCATTGACACAGGCACTGTTACATTATATAAGGTGGTACAAATTGCAGTCTTTCAGGAAATTAACAACATTACACAAACTATCAGGAGATTAAGTTTCCACTAAGTTTATGTTGCAGTCGCTTCGATCTCAGACGGTTGCAGTCAAGCAGTATGTGCTGAACAGTAAGGCGGGTGTTGTTACAGTGTTCACAGGTCGGAGGATTTTTTGAAGCCATAAGGTAATCGTGGGTAATGCGAGTATGTCCTATTCTTAATCTTCTAATGATAATTTTGTCTCTTCTCCTCATTGGGGGTTTTTTTGAAGGTACCATACTGGGCTGGATATCATGTAGCTTAGCACTAACTCTATCCCAATGTATTTGCCAGGAGTTTAATGATGCTTGTTTGATGGTACATTTTAGGTCCGTGTGGAGTTGGGTGTTCTCTACATTTTCGTCCGAGCTAATGGCTTGTTTTGCTGCTTGGTCTGCTTTTTCGTTACCTTCGATACCGATGTGTGAAGGAACCCAGAAGAAGTTTATGATAGTGCCTTCGGTAATAAGAGTGTGGCAGATTTCTTGAATATTTTGGACAATTGGGTTTAAGGAGTATATGTCTTTAATGGCATGTATAGATGAGAGGGAGTCTGTGCAAATTGCTGCTGACTTGGTATCTGGCGTGATAGATTTTAGGGCTAAAAGAATACTGAATAGTTCTCCTGTGTAAACAGTGCAGTTAGTGGAAAGTCGCTTCGTATCTACAACTGAATTTGTGGTAGTAACTGCACAGCCTACCTCACGATCATCTTTGGATGCATCGGTATAAAGTATCTTGTCGTAGTGGGACGAACGAATTAGGTTTGTAATAAAATTGGATTCAAAACTATGTTTCATTATTATCAGCAAACAAAATTACACCAAAATTGAATAAAAATGGGCACAGGCTGCCGGATACCTAGGAATTGGTTTTTCAATAAGTGAATTTTATATTAAAAATCATTTTTATCGAAAAAAAAGTCTTTTAGTCTTTTATGTACGAGTTTCTGAAAATTTGTATTGGACACTTTTTGTATTTGTTCAATTCATTAATAATGGTCTTAGTAATCATGAATAATTTCATTCGGATCTTTTGAAATGATCTGTGTCAGCCTTTCTCGTTACTTAAATGATTGTAATTGTGTTCACATAATGTTGGGTAAATTATGTATCTTAACAATAAATCCCTCAAACATATCTGGGGCCTATGCCAGTTTTTGTACGGTTATAGTCAAGTATAATAAATAATTATACTCAGGCAATTTCGTGTATGTATCCATAGACTGATATATTTTTTATTTTCTAAACCAAAAATAATAACATATTTTAAAAATAACAATTTTAATAACATATAGGACACATCAATTCAGATAATTGGACGCTGGCCAGGTAAAATTTCAAAACAAAACAGTACATATGAAATATTTTAGATGCACATGTGGTACAATCTTTTATGATTAATACAGTTCGTAATAGGAGGTGATCATGAATCGAGCATTTCAAATAGATGCAAACATGTAGTATTCAACTGGCAATCTCCGCCGAAATAAAATGAATTTAAGTTATTACCTGGACTTCTGAGGATGAATGTGCAAAGTAACTTACTGATACTGATAATGTTCAAAATAAGGACTGTCCGCCATAACTTTAATGTTTGATTGATTCTCATGAAACTGAATCATATATGGCGTCACTTCAGGCCGACAGCAATTTTGGATTATGCATATTATATGCATATTTGAACTTCATAACTCATTTCTAAATAATATTGCTACATAAAGGGCCCTATGTAATTCATCTACTGTTATTAATAAACACAGAAATAAAACTGCATGAACTCATTTAAGTAAAATAGTACAACATTTGACTTAATAAAAAACTTTTTTTTTTATTTCTGGTTTGTTTGTATTAAACAGCAAAACAAAAAACATTTATCCTAGCAACAGGATGGAGGAGGTTACTTGTTTTTTAACGAATCAACCATTGAGTGGCAGTGATGTTTTTATTGTTAGTTGTTCAGTAAGGCATAATACACTATGCACTACCGTGTACAGTACAGTACAGTTAAGTGTTTATAATCGTAGTTCATGTTAAAAAATGAAAAATTTTAAGATAAACTTTTGACAGTATTCCCTAGAATTTAATACCATATAGTTGGACATCAAAACGTTTTCTATAGATTACACAAGTTTTCATAAAACACTTAAAAGTCAGTGCCAAATAACTCTAAAATTTAAATAGGGTATAAACTAGGATTGGCGCATTAATAAGAAGGTAACTTTATGAGGAATTTATCAGTATAAATTACAGTCAAATCTAATATTTAATGTTGGTTTGAAAAAGTTTATGACTCTATACTTGGATTGAAAATGAAAAAAAAAGAAAAATCTGGAATGTCAATTACAACATTACCTTATCCTTATATTAATGAATGAATTTTAGTGGTTAATGAATTTGGTTGTTTTACTACGGCAATACGTCACAAACCAATTTAAACTTGTTTAACTTAAAATGGTTTTATTTAATACTTTTATTATCTAACATTGTCTTTTAGACCAATTTAAAAATGAAGATTAGCAGTTTAGTCGTACAAAAATGTTAAATTTTACTAAAAAATCCATGAACTAGGTATATAAAAAAAGAGAAATTCTTCACGTCGTGTTCGATTTGAAGCATCTAAATGACCGTATTGTCTTCATAGCGAACCATATCTGCAGATATTCGAGAAAAACAGCGCTGATCTATTAAAAATAGATATATTTACTGTTTGTTTTCAAATTCGTATCGTATGAACATTAATTTTAAGTATCCAAGTATTAAATCAATATCTCCACGTTTTATTTATTTTCTTGGAAATTAAATATCATAAATAAAATTGACATTTCCAGCGTTTTCCTAAATAAAATAAAGCAATATCGAAGCAAACAGGGTAAAATAAGAGTTATTGTAATTCCTATAGTTGAATTTCTCATAAAGTAACCTCTCCTGAAACCAGAATTAATGTTAACCAAAACAATTCAAAATCATTACCACATAATTTAATGTATAAAAAGAGACGACTAGTTTCGACCACACAGGTTCATTTTCAGGTTTACAATAATAAATATAAACATATTAAAAATGCATAACAATCATAAAACTTATAATGAGTAGAAATAATTAAAGTTGAATTAAGTTCACAAATAAATAAAAAGATTAAAAGTGAAAAATTAAGAAAATTTAACAATAACTGGTAAACTTAACGTCAAAATTAAACTATTAAAATTTTCATAGTAGCTAAATGTACATGCTTCAAATGAAAACAAACACAAAGTAAGTGGAAATAAATACAACACTCGACGGAATGATGGCATTTTTTCCCTCGAAGTGAAAAAACTTTAGGGCAAAGATGCGCAAAATACCTAGCTCCACGTATTTATTCCATGTTACCTATTTCTTTGAAAAACAATATATATTTAAAATCTTTTAAAAAAAAGTTGAAAGACTGGGTTATCTGTAATGAACAGTCAATGTTTAATAATGTTGTCAATCAAAGGAACGTCTAGTTTCCCTCATGTCTTATAATGTTTAAAATTGAGAATATTTATATATATATATATATGTATTTACCTACCTATTGTGACTTTACCGATTATGTCAATTTTATCACTAGATATGTCTAAAACCACCAGAAAAATGTCTTTATAATACAGATTTTGACGCCTACACATATACAAGTGGTATATACCACTTCTGAGTTTCTACTGTTTATTTCAACAATATATTTTGTTTTGTAGTGTTACTATCTTTAATGTATTTCTTTTGTTTTGTAGTGTTTCTATTTTTAATGTATTTCTATTTTATTGTTGAATAAACATTTTTTATTTTTTATTTTTAAATGAGCCAAAGACACTTAGGGAGGTGAAATCAGGTGGAAAATAGCTGTAAGTGGGTTGCCACACACGTCTGACTTCCAATACAAAAGGAAGAGACCTGTATAGGCACAACAGAGTCCAACATAGGAAAGTGAAATAAATCTCAAAAAAGGGGAATCAGAGTAGCAAAAGGCAGCCGGTCAGTTGACGCATACGTCTGACATATCCCGGCACAAACATCGGACCGTTGAATAGGGCCAACGCCCAAAGCAAGGGAAAATAAGGGAAACGTTTCTCCACAAGGAGCGAACCAAGTTGGAAGGTTAGGCTTGACATAAGCTCGCAGTATGAAAAACAAGCCAAAAAGGCTAATTGAAAATAAGTGTTTTGGAAAGTACTAACGGTTAGACCACATTTCAGTTCAGACAAACATAAAATTCCCAATGGAGAACTTTCTTTATCTTTATCTTAGCGTTTCTATATATATATTTTTTTTCAATATCAAATAAGTATGGAGTCATAAACTTTTTCCAACCACAGCGTCAAATTAAGTCTAGTATATTGTTAAAATATCAATACTGGTGATATATTTTCTATATTTAAATATTAAGGGTTTCAGGTACTAGAACAAGAAAGATGATATATGACTGCATTAAAAAATATTCTTCTCAAAGCAAAAACCTATGTAAGCGTTGGTAATTAACAAAGAAACAAACCTTGTCTAAGAGCTATCTCAGTTTCCAGTTAAAATAAGGTGTTGAGAGAGATTGCTGAAAGCCGAGAACTATTAATTAGTTTCACGATTCGTCGCTTTTAGCAAATTCAAGTTTATGGAATGTGCATCAACAACGCATTCACAAGCATTCTACATGCCTCTTGCTTTTTCATTTCAAAAGTTCTAAAATTAATGGGGTATTAATGCAGTCTGTGTTTCATACTTCATTAACATATTTTGGAAAACGATCAAAACTTCAATTTATACCATTGGTTAAATATACCTTTATCGTGATTTCTATAACATTTTAAATAAAGCAATTATTATGGTATTTTAGTAAAATATAATTCGAGTTCTCGGAAGAAAATGTAAATAAGCATATTTTAAACTTTTATAAGGGATTTGTGAGTTAAATTCTTAAATTACTTTATAAACTATTTCAATTTGAATACTAAAATTTTAAACTTGAATTGAGGTTTCTGTACTTTCTGAAAGTTACTTTTATTTAGATTCAATCGCAATAGTTATTAGTTTAGTAAGACATGGTTCATAAGTCTTGCAAAAAAAATATTGGGGATTCATTATGTCAACAAGATGGCTTTGGAAACAAAATTGGTGTCCAAGCTTTAATTTGGTATATAATTTGGAAATGCCAAAAAGTATTTATAATTAGCTTGGGCTGGCCTAGAGCTGAAATAGTTTGATTTTTTTAAGACGAGGATATAAGTAGTGTAGCAAAGTTCGTTCTGGATAACTTACAAAAACTGCCACCAGAGGCGCTGGTGGCGCTAGTGTCGCTGTTGCGCGGCAAATTCAAATTTCGAGAGCGGCCATTTTTAGTCCAGGCGGCCATGTTTAGTCCAATTATGTCAAAGTTCCACAAAGTGTTAGTAGATGGCGTTGGTGGCGCCAAAGTTCCACAAAGTGTTAGTAGATGGCGTTGGAGAGCGGCGGCGGCGGCCATTTTTAGTCCTAGAATACTGGTCTTGAACGTGTTGGCAGTTCAGCCAAAAAAGAAGAAGTCATCTGTCACCTGTCACTAGAAATACTGGTCTCGAACGTGTTGACAGTTCAGCCAAAAAAAGAAAGAAGTCACATGTCACCTGTCATCTGTCACCTCTCTTCTGTCACCTCTCATCTGTGACCTGTCACTAGAAATACTGGTCTTGAATGTGTTGGCAGTTCAGCCAAAAAAGAAGAAGGCATCTGTCATCTGTCACATGTTGCCATAAGGACACAAAGCGCTTAACTTCGCTGTTATTGGTCCAATTGAATCGCGGAAAAAACAGACATTATCTATGAGTGACGTAGATGTCAAATTTAAAGAAAAAACATGCGCAATGAACGTTGCCATAAGGGCACAAGGCGCTTAACTTCGCTGTTATTGGTCCAATTGAATCGCGAAAAAAACAGGCATTATCTATGAGTGACGTAGATGTCAAATTTAAAGAAAAAACATGCGCAGTGAACGTTGCCATAAGGGCACAAAGCGCTTAACTTCCTTGTTATTGGTCCAATCGAATCGCGGAAAAAACAGGCATTATCTATGAGTGACGTAGATGTCAAATTTAAAGAAAAAACATGCGCAATGATGGTTGCCATAAGGGCACAAAGCGCTTAACTTCGCTGTTATTGGTCCAATTGAATCGCGGAAAAAACAGGCATTATCTATAAGTGGCGTAGATGTCAAATTTAAAGAAAAAACATGCGCAATGGGTGTGGCCATAAGGGCACAAAGCGCTTAACTTCCTCGTTATTGGTCCAATTGAATCGCGGAAAAAACAGGCATTATCTATGAGTGACGTAGATGTCAAATTTAAAGAAAAAACATGCGCAATGAGCGTGGCCATAAGGGCACAAAGCGCTTAACTTCGTTGTTATTGGTCCAATTGAATCGCAGAAAAAACAGGCATTATCTATAAGTGGCATAGATGTCAAATTTAAAGAAAAGCATGCGCAATGAACGTTGCCGAAAGGGCACAAAGCGCTTAACTTCCTCGTTATTGGTCCAATTGAATCGCGGAAAAAACAGGCAATATCTATGAGTGGCGTAGATATCAAATTTAAAGAAAAACATGCGCAATGAACGCGGCCAAAAGGGCACAAAGCGCTTAACTTCCTCGTTATTGGTCCAATTGAATCGCGGAAAAAACAGGCAATATCTATGAGTGGCGTAGATGTCAAATTTAAAGAAAAACATGCGCAATGAACGCGGCCAAAAGGGCACAAAGCGCTTAACTTCGCTGTTATTGGTCCAATTGAATCGCGGAAAAAACAGGCATTATCTATGAGTGACGTAGATGTCAAATTTAAAGAAAAGCATGCGCAATGAGCGTGGCCATAAGGGCACAAAGCGCTTAACTTCGCTGTTATTGGTCCAATTGAATCGCGGAAAAAACAGGTATTATCTATAAGTGGCGTAGATGCCAAATTTAAAGAAAAAACATGCACAATGAGCGTGGCCATAAGGGCACAAAGCGCTTAACTTCGCTGTTATTGGTCCAATTGAATCGCGGAAAAAACAGGCATTATCTATAAGTAACGTAGATGTCAAATTTACAGAAAAACATGCGCAATGAACGTTGCCATAAGGGCACAAGGCGCTTAACTTCGCTGTTATTGGTCCAATTGAATCGCGAAAAAAACAGGCATTATCTATGAGTGACGTAGATGTCAAATTTAAAGAAAAAACATGCGCAGTGAACGTTGCCATAAGGGCACAAAGCGCTTAACTTCCTTGTTATTGGTCCAATCGAATCGCGGAAAAAACAGGCATTATCTATGAGTGACGTAGATGTCAAATTTAAAGAAAAAACATGCGCAATGATGGTTGCCATAAGGGCACAAAGCGCTTAACTTCGCTGTTATTGGTCCAATTGAATCGCGGAAAAAACAGGCATTATCTATAAGTGGCGTAGATGTCAAATTTAAAGAAAAAACATGCGCAATGGGTGTGGCCATAAGGGCACAAAGCGCTTAACTTCCTCGTTATTGGTCCAATTGAATCGCGGAAAAAACAGGCATTATCTATGAGTGACGTAGATGTCAAATTTAAAGAAAAAACATGCGCAATGAGCGTGGCCATAAGGGCACAAAGCGCTTAACTTCGTTGTTATTGGTCCAATTGAATCGCAGAAAAAACAGGCATTATCTATAAGTGGCATAGATGTCAAATTTAAAGAAAAGCATGCGCAATGAACGTTGCCGAAAGGGCACAAAGCGCTTAACTTCCTCGTTATTGGTCCAATTGAATCGCGGAAAAAACAGGCAATATCTATGAGTGGCGTAGATATCAAATTTAAAGAAAAACATGCGCAATGAACGCGGCCAAAAGGGCACAAAGCGCTTAACTTCCTCGTTATTGGTCCAATTGAATCGCGGAAAAAACAGGCAATATCTATGAGTGGCGTAGATGTCAAATTTAAAGAAAAACATGCGCAATGAACGCGGCCAAAAGGGCACAAAGCGCTTAACTTCGCTGTTATTGGTCCAATTGGATCGCGGAAAAAACAGGCATTATCTATGAGTGACGTAGATGTCAAATTTAAAGAAAAGCATGCGCAATGAGCGTGGCCATAAGGGCACAAAGCGCTTAACTTCGCTGTTATTGGTCCAATTGAATCGCGGAAAAAACAGGTATTATCTATAAGTGGCGTAGATGCCAAATTTAAAGAAAAAACATGCACAATGAGCGTGGCCATAAGGGCACAAAGCGCTTAACTTCGCTGTTATTGGTCCAATTGAATCGCGGAAAAAACAGGCATTATCTATAAGTAACGTAGATGTCAAATTTACAGAAAAACATGCGCAATGAACGTTGCCATAAGGGCACAAAGCGCTTAACTTCGCTGTTATTGGTCCAATTGAATAGCGAAAAAGACCAGTATAATCTAGAAGTAGCGTAGATGTCAAATTTAAAGAAAAAACATGTGCAATGAACGTGGCCAAAAGGGCACAAAGCGCTTAACTTCGCTGTTATTGGTCCAATTGAATCGCGGAAAAAACAGGTATCAGGTAAAAGTGACGTAGATGTCAAATTTAAAGAAAAAACATGCGCAATGAACGTTGCCATAAGGGCACAAAGCGCTTAACTTCATTATTATTGGTCCAATTGAATGACGAAAAAGACAGATATCATGTAAAGGGGACATAGACGCTAAATTTAAAGAAAAGCATGCGCAATGAACGTTGTCATAAAGGCATTAGCGTTTAACTTCGTTATTATTGGTCCAATTTAATTATGAAAAAGGTAGGTATTATCTATAAGTGCCGTAGATGTCAAATTTAAAGAAAAACATGCGCAATGAACTTGGCCATAAGGACACAAAGCGTTTATCTTCGTTGTTATTAATCCAATTGAATTGAGGAAAAAAAACAGGCATTATCCACAAGCAACGTAGATGCTAATTTTACGAAAAAATTGCTTGATCATGATTGGATAATTATGTCACGTGATCTATATCTAGAGGGGGTTATTATATAATATTTATTAATAACGCTTGGAGGGATTATTGCTTTAAGACATGCGTCGTCAAGACAAACATATTTGGGAAAAAGTCCTTAAATTTGAAGAAAGACTCAAGCAACTTCGTAAAGATATTAAACTGTACGAAGACAAAGAAAACGTTATAAAGCAGTTGGGCGATTTAAATTTGGACAATACAAGAATACCGAAAAAAGTACTATGTTGTTGCTGTTACCCCTTAAGACGAATTCAACCAACACCAACAGTTCTTCAGGTGCCGGTGACGCCATGGATGGACAATTAAATGATGAAATTAACAAGACATTTACAATATCGTGCCTCACGTTATAAATGTATTCAAAGAAGGTTTCGATCCCCATGTAATGTTGCAATAAACAACTAAAAATATGCAAAAGGTGTTTCATTAAAACTCAAAAATTTTTCATATCATTTATTAAAAATCAAAAAAAATTTCATTTCACTATGTGTAATATTTTTCGAAGAAAAACAAAAAAATTGTGCTGAAAGAGTATAAAGAGTATATAATAAAGAACGAAGCGTTTAATTATTTTTTTATTATATTCAATTTACTTGGTAGGTACATTTTATTCATAAAAAGATATAATTTTTGTCAATAGGGTTTTCAATTGTTCTTTTAACCCTACGCTGGGACAGGGTATGTTAAATAGATTCCAACTAAATTGTCCAGCTTCAACAACTTTTTTCGTATATTCACTATATTTGTAATATACGTTTAAGTTTTTGTTGAAAAAGTAAATGAAACCATCTATATATCTAAACGCTGATGTCAAGTCCATCGGTATACCGGGAAATTGATCGGTTATACGTCCACGACTAATTATTTCTCCAGGATCATTATTGTATTCTACATAGGAAACGTTGTTATAGAAAACAAAAGTTCTACCACTATTTGATTGAAATAACGCATTAATATAAGCATCTGAGGGCACAGGTAAATAATAATCATTTTGAATATTTAAATTTGGAAATGAGGCTACATAACATTTTCGATTACCAAACGTTATTAAATCCCCCGCTGAATTTTGAAAAATGTGAGAAAATGGGGTCGAGGAAGTCTTAAGTTCATTGGGTAGATAATTACTTAACGGCTCGGGACTTGAAGGTATGAGCATACTATTTAAATCAAATTTCCACAAAGATGTATTAAATCCGACGTACAATCGATAATTAGGAAACGTTGGAGCTGTTGCAAGAAACATGAAATCAGGTGATTTAATATTACATAAATTTTTGTATTGAAGCGAAACAGTCATCGGCGCCTTAACAGAAGAAGAAGAAGAAGAAGAAGAAGAAGAAGAAGAAGAAGAAGAAGAAGAAGAAGAAATGTGTTTTCGAGTGGTTGGAGGATAAATTGTACTCGTTGTCGTTGTCATTGTTGTCGGCGTTCGTCGTCGTCGTGGACCATACAAGAATTCTAATGCATTCTTATCATCTTCATCTAGAGGAGTTAACTTTTGCTGATACCATGGAAACATTATTGCAGACTCTACTTCACTATGTCCTAACCCAAGGGTGTGACCGATTTCATGTACCAACACCATAAGAAAGCTTACTTGACCATCAGGAACATTATCATCATCATCCCCAAAATACCATTGCTCGCCAGCATCCATATGAATTTCAATACATCCATTAGCACTAGGAAAATGTGCGTGAGCCAATATTTTCCCAGGCCCATCAAAGTTTTGTGGACATCGATGGTGACCTGTGCAGCTTTCTCGAAAATCATGTTTTTTGGGTACGACGGTTATAGTAATATCGGGTTTCGGTGTTGGAAATTGAACTAGTTGAAAATTGAAATTGGAATCACGTTCCCATATTGCAAAAGCCTTTTGAGCTGTTAAAAGATGTTCCGAACGGGCTTGAGGAAAATACCATCGCAAACTCGTTTTATTTTGCCATCTTGATATCGTTGTAAATGAATTTTCACCAACAGTACATCTAGGTTTATTAATTAATTGAATAGTGGCAGCGTTCAGAGTTCCATCCACAGGTAGATTATATTTTTCTTGAAAATTTGCTAACACATTTTTAAGGCTATCACCTACGATTTCATTTTGATTAATGTAGCCAAACCGTTGCAAAAATGATACAAAATATTCTAGAGTAACGTTCGCAGAATTTGCGTGGGCTGTTAAGAGAAGCAGTACAAGTACTTTACCAACACACATGTTGAATATAAATGAAAATGTAAGAAATGTGTACGTATATATATTTTACAGTTATTCTTATAAATTTTTTAAAAAGAGAGAGAGAGAGAGAGACTTTTAATTACCATACAGGATGAAGTCAAAAAGGTCACGTAAACGCCACGTAAAACATCAAAAACGTCACACACGTCACGTAAACGTCACACACGTCACGTTTTACGTCACACACCTCACGTTTTACGTCACGCACCTCACGTTTTACGTCACGCACCTCACGTTTTACGTCACGCACCTCACGTTTTACGTCACGCACCTCACGTTTTACGTCACGCACCTCACGTTTTACGTCACGCACCTCACGTTTTACGTCACGCACCTCACGTTTTACGACACGCACCTCACGTTTTACGCCACGTGAACGTCAAATGTTTAACCTATTTTTTAGAGATACACTACAAGTTATTATTACCAATGTAATATAGTTAAATAAAGTGTAAATAAAATTTTATGTGAGATGCTCCTTTGTAAAACCGGATTATCTAGCGCCACAGTTATGCAAATGGGTACCTAATTTGTGCAACTTATAAAATTATTGCATAAGACTTTTACCTGGAGGATGGTTAAAATAATAACCAGTCTTCTTGCAGAGAACAATATTTAATGGTACAATTTATTTCCGTAAATTACAATTTGACAGTTCGGCAACAGTTACCTACTAGATAGTACTAGTTTATTTCTTACTATTAATACAAACAATATCAATTTATTTATCTAAATGGTATTTTAATATTAAACATCCAAAACTAGCATGATGGAAACAAATCAATGCATATCAGTACCAATTCCCAATCACTTGTTTCAACATCTAATGATTCCCATATGTGAACGTGATTGTAATCTTCATTAAAAGTTGCTTTCTTCATATCTTTTCTTTAAGAACATCGGGGTATTTGAATATAAGTTCTAGTAATAAACTATATGTAATCGGATGCGCTTGTTTTATAGGCTCCATTGTAGTAAGAGCTGTGTTGATGATATCTTCCTTGTTTTTAACCGCCATTTGTAAAATTTTTAAGGAACCTACAAACTGCTGGCTTTTTAATACTTCAATGTTGTGCGTAATTAAGGGCAAGCATCTTCAGAGCTCGGAAAGGGAAATTGATCCTAACCAGACAGTAGCATGTCCAGTTAATACTTTCAAAACAGTAATGCTTTCAAAATTTTCAAACTGTAACAAAAACCGGCTAACATCTATTGATTCCTCCTTTCCCGCTGTTATAAAATCTTCAATAGTTTCTTTGAAGGATAAAAACTCCTTCCACTCTTTTTCACTAAACACGATACAGTTTCCTTTGTTTGCAGATATTTTCACACACGGAGCAAAATTTAAATCATGCGACAGACTCACTGCGACATATTTCGTATTCGATTTATTCAGGTAGAACCTTTGTTCACCCAAATAGATATTTTTCACTTTTGATTTTTCTGTAAACTGCATGATGACTGACTGACTAACTTCACCGAAGAAAGTCTTAATATTTATTAGTATGAAAAAAATGGGTGGGGATTCTATATTTCTTAACTCCATAGCACATTCAGTGTGTTAGGCCTGAATGGTATTTAGCTTTCCCATTTTATGGAACAATCACATTTAACGGATTTTTCTATAAATAAAAAAGAATATTTCTTATCAACATTTTTCAATCCAGTTTGACTATTTGTTTAATTTTCATTCAACAACCTTTTTTACTCATAAATTAAAAACCTTTTTTTGTTTTAATATGATTTATTAAGGATATCTAAACATTATTGAATAATTATTTTCACCGTAATTGGTACAGTTGCATTTTGTAAAGACTCCTTCTGACCACGGATTGCTGCAAAATGTTGTAAACTGATTCCCTGTTTTCATTAGATGTTGAACTATTTTGCATGCGTAACCTTTTCTTCTGTGTTTGCCAAATGTATATATATAATTTAATATTCTGGGAACATCATGTTGTCCTAATGGATCGAAATCACACCTTGATAATAAGGCGAACGCTGCAACTTCATCACCGATGTAGAGGATGTAACAAGATATTCTAGTTTCTTGACTCCATTGTTCAATTAAAAGATCTTTTACAGGTAAACGCAATATTTTATTTACAGCTCTTTTACCTATAAGAAATTCAATTTTTTCCATCTCGATTGTTTAGGACCGAACGACTTGTGTTAATTGTACTCTCTGTTTTATTTCGTTACCACATATACAAATGGAAAGATAAAAAAGTGAGTGGGGGTCTAATAATCACGGTATGTTCACGTGAAAAGGGGCTTTTTCGCGATGTTTTAAGAAATACTCGTTCTCAATAAAATACGTGTTTCTAGGTTATCACTTCATTCGCGGTTTTGATAATTTCGTATTGTTTTTAAGTTTTCAAAATTCAACATGACTGCGCTCGTGGGCGAGTTCATTATTACAAGAGGGGGTGACACGTGTAACAGCACGTCTGTGAAAAGTCTTATGCAATAATTTTATAAGTTGCACAAATTAGGTACCCATTTGCATAACTGTGGCGCTAGATAATCCGGTTTTACAAAGGAGCGTCTCACATAAAATTTTATTTACACTTTATTTAACTATATTACATTGGTAATAATAACTTGTAGTGTATCTCTAAAAAATAGGTTAAACATTTGACGTTCACGTGGCGTAAAACGTGAGGTGCGTGACGTAAAACGTGAGGTGCGTGACGTAAAACGTGAGGTGCGTGACGTAAAACGTGAGGTGCGTGACGTAAAACGTGAGGTGTGTGACGTAAAACGTGACGTGTGTGACGTTTACGTGACGTGTGTGACGTTTTTGATGTTTTACGTGGCGTTTACGTGACCTTTTTGACTTCATCCTGTATGGTAATTAAAAGTCTCTCTCTCTCTCTCTCTTTTTAAAAAATTTATAAGAATAACTGTAAAATATATATACGTACACATTTCTTACATTTTCATTTATATTCAACATGTGTGTTGGTAAAGTACTTGTACTGCTTCTCTTAACAGCCCACGCAAATTCTGCGAACGTTACTCTAGAATATTTTGTATCATTTTTGCAACGGTTTGGCTACATTAATCAAAATGAAATCGTAGGTGATAGCCTTAAAAATGTGTTAGCAAATTTTCAAGAAAAATATAATCTACCTGTGGATGGAACTCTGAACGCTGCCACTATTCAATTAATTAATAAACCTAGATGTACTGTTGGTGAAAATTCATTTACAACGATATCAAGATGGCAAAATAAAACGAGTTTGCGATGGTATTTTCCTCAAGCCCGTTCGGAACATCTTTTAACAGCTCAAAAGGCTTTTGCAATATGGGAACGTGATTCCAATTTTAATTTTCAACTAGTTCAATTTCCAACACCGAAACCCGATATTACTATAACCGTCGTACCCAAAAAACATGATTTTCGAGAAAGCTGCACAGGTCACCATCGATGTCCACAAAACTTTGATGGGCCTGGGAAAATATTGGCTCACGCACATTTTCCTAGTGCTAATGGATGTATTGAAATTCATATGGATGCTGGCGAGCAATGGTATTTTGGGGATGATGATGATAATGTTCCTGATGGTCAAGTAAGCTTTCTTATGGTGTTGGTACATGAAATCGGTCACATCCTTGGGTTAGGACATAGTGAAGTAAAGTCTGCAATAATGTTTCCATGGTATCAGCAAAAGTTAACTCCTCTAGATGAAGATGATAAGAATGCATTAGAATTCTTGTATGGTCCACGACGACGACGAACGCCGACAACAATGACAACGACAACGAGTACAATTTATCCTCCAACCACTCGAAAACACATTTCTTCTTCTTCTTCTTCTTCTTCTTCTTCTTCTTCTTCTTCTTCTTCTTCTTCTTCTTTTAAGGCGCCGATGACTGTTTCGCTTCAATACAAAAATTTATGTAATATTAAATCACCTGATTTCATGTTTCTTGCAACAGCTCCAACGTTTCCTAATTATCGATTGTACGTCGGATTTAATACATCTTTGTGGAAATTTGATTTAAATAGTATGCTCATACCTTCAAGTCCCGAGCCGTTAAGTAATTATCTACCCAATGAACTTAAGACTTCCTCGACCCCATTTTCTCACATTTTTCAAAATTCAGCGGGGGATTTAATAACGTTTGGTAATCGAAAATGTTATGTAGCCTCATTTCCAAATTTAAATATTCAAAATGATTATTATTTACCTGTGCCCTCAGATGCTTATATTAATGCGTTATTTCAATCAAATAGTGGTAGAACTTTTGTTTTCTATAACAACGTTTCCTATGTAGAATACAATAATGATCCTGGAGAAATAATTAGTCGTGGACGTATAACCGATCAATTTCCCGGTATACCGATGGACTTGACATCAGCGTTTAGATATATAGATGGTTTCATTTACTTTTTCAACAAAAACTTAAACGTATATTACAAATATAGTGAATATACGAAAAAAGTTGTTGAAGCTGGACAATTTAGTTGGAATCTATTTAACATACCCTGTCCCAGCGTAGGGTTAAAAGAACAATTGAAAACCCTATTGACAAAAATTATATCTTTTTATGAATAAAATGTACCTACCAAGTAAATTGAATATAATAAAAAAATAATTAAACGCTTCGTTCTTTATTATATACTCTTTATACTCTTTCAGCACAATTTTTTTGTTTTTCTTCGAAAAATATTACACATGGTGAAATGAAATTTTTTTTGATTTTTAATAAATGATATGAAAAATTTTTGAGTTTTAATGAAACACCTTTTGCATATTTTTAGTTGTTTATTGCAACATTACATGGGGATCGAAACCTTCTTTGAATACATTTATAACGTGAGGCACGATATTGTAAATGTCTTGTTAATTTCATCATTTAATTGTCCATCCATGGCGTCACCGGCACCTGAAGAACTGTTGGTGTTGGTTGAATTCGTCTTAAGGGGTAACAGCAACAACATAGTACTTTTTTCGGTATTCTTGTATTGTCCAAATTTAAATCGCCCAACTGCTTTATAACGTTTTCTTTGTCTTCGTACAGTTTAATATCTTTACGAAGTTGCTTGAGTCTTTCTTCAAATTTAAGGACTTTTTCCCAAATATGTTTGTCTTGACGACGCATGTCTTAAAGCAATAATCCCTCCAAGCGTTATTAATAAATATTATATAATAACCCCCTCTAGATATAGATCACGTGACATAATTATCCAATCATGATCAAGCAATTTTTTCGTAAAATTAGCATCTACGTTGCTTGTGGATAATGCCTGTTTTTTTTCCTCAATTCAATTGGATTAATAACAACGAAGATAAACGCTTTGTGTCCTTATGGCCAAGTTCATTGCGCATGTTTTTCTTTAAATTTGACATCTACGGCACTTATAGATAATACCTACCTTTTTCATAATTAAATTGGACCAATAATAACGAAGTTAAACGCTAATGCCTTTATGACAACGTTCATTGCGCATGCTTTTCTTTAAATTTAGCGTCTATGTCCCCTTTACATGATATCTGTCTTTTTCGTCATTCAATTGGACCAATAATAATGAAGTTAAGCGCTTTGTGCCCTTATGGCAACGTTCATTGCGCATGTTTTTTCTTTAAATTTGACATCTACGTCACTTTTACCTGATACCTGTTTTTTCCGCGATTCAATTGGACCAATAACAGCGAAGTTAAGCGCTTTGTGCCCTTTTGGCCACGTTCATTGCACATGTTTTTTCTTTAAATTTGACATCTACGCTACTTCTAGATTATACTGGTCTTTTCCGCTATTCAATTGGACCAATAACAGCGAAGTTAAGCGCTTTGTGCCCTTATGGCAACGTTCATTGCGCATGTTTTTCTGTAAATTTGACATCTACGTTACTTATAGATAATGCCTGTTTTTTCCGCGATTCAATTGGACCAATAACAGCGAAGTTAAGCGCTTTGTGCCCTTATGGCCACGCTCATTGTGCATGTTTTTTCTTTAAATTTGGCATCTACGCCACTTATAGATAATACCTGTTTTTTCCGCGATTCAATTGGACCAATAACAGCGAAGTTAAGCGCTTTGTGCCCTTATGGCCACGCTCATTGCGCATGCTTTTCTTTAAATTTGACATCTACGTCACTCATAGATAATGCCTGTTTTTTCCGCGATTCAATTGGACCAATAACAGCGAAGTTAAGCGCTTTGTGCCCTTTTGGCCGCGTTCATTGCGCATGTTTTTCTTTAAATTTGACATCTACGCCACTCATAGATATTGCCTGTTTTTTCCGCGATTCAATTGGACCAATAACGAGGAAGTTAAGCGCTTTGTGCCCTTTCGGCAACGTTCATTGCGCATGCTTTTCTTTAAATTTGACATCTATGCCACTTATAGATAATGCCTGTTTTTTCTGCGATTCAATTGGACCAATAACAACGAAGTTAAGCGCTTTGTGCCCTTATGGCCACGCTCATTGCGCATGTTTTTTCTTTAAATTTGACATCTACGTCACTCATAGATAATGCCTGTTTTTTCCGCGATTCAATTGGACCAATAACAGCGAAGTTAAGCGCTTTGTGCCCTTTTGGCCGCGTTCATTGCGCATGTTTTTCTTTAAATTTGATATCTACGCCACTCATAGATATTGCCTGTTTTTTCCGCGATTCAATTGGACCAATAACGAGGAAGTTAAGCGCTTTGTGCCCTTTCGGCAACGTTCATTGCGCATGCTTTTCTTTAAATTTGACATCTATGCCACTTATAGATAATGCCTGTTTTTTCTGCGATTCAATTGGACCAATAACAACGAAGTTAAGCGCTTTGTGCCCTTATGGCCACGCTCATTGCGCATGTTTTTTCTTTAAATTTGACATCTACGTCACTCATAGATAATGCCTGTTTTTTCCGCGATTCAATTGGACCAATAACGAGGAAGTTAAGCGCTTTGTGCCCTTATGGCCACGCCCATTGCGCATGTTTTTTCTTTAAATTTGACATCTACGCCACTTATAGATAATGCCTGTTTTTTCCGCGATTCAATTGGACCAATAACAGCGAAGTTAAGCGCTTTGAGCCCTTATGGCTACCATCATTGCGCATGTTTTTTCTTTAAATTTGACATCTACGTCACTCATAGATAATGCCTGTTTTTTCCGCGATTCAATTGGACCAATAACAAGGAAGTTAAGCGCTTTGTGCCCTTATGGCAACGTTCACTGCCCATGTTTTTTCTTTAAATTTGACATCTACGTCACTCATAGATAATGCCTGTTTTTTTCGCGATTCAATTGGACCAATAACAGCGAAGTTAAGCGCCTTGTGCCCTTATGGCAACGTTCATTGCGCATGTTTTTTCTTTAAATTTGACATCTACGTCACTCATAGATAATGTCTGTTTTTTCCGCGATTCAATTGGTCCAATAACAGCGAAGTTAAGCGCTTTGTGTCCTTATGGCAACATGTGACAGATGACAGATGCCTTCTTCTTTTTTGGCTGAACTGCCAACACATTCAAGACCAGTATTTCTAGTGACAGGTCACAGATGAGAGGTGACAGATGAGAGGTGACAGATGACAGGTGACATGTGACTTCTTTCTTTTTTTGGCTGAACTGTCAACACGTTCGAGACCAGTATTTCTAGTGACAGGTGACAGATGACTTCTTCTTTTTTGGCTGAACTGCCAACACGTTCAAGACCAGTATTCTAGGACTAAAAATGGCCGCCGCCGCCGCTCTCCAACGCCATCTACTAACACTTTGTGGAACTTTGGCGCCACCAACGCCATCTACTAACACTTTGTGGAACTTTGACATAATTGGACTAAACATGGCCGCCTGGACTAAAAATGGCCGCTCTCGAAATTTGAATTTGCCGCGCAACAGCGACACTAGCGCCACCAGCGCCTCTGGTGGCAGTTTTTGTAAGTTATCCAGAACGAACTTTGCTACACTACTGATATATCAGTGAGTATCATATATAATAATAATAATAATAAATAAATAAAAATGTTTATTCAACAATAAAATAGAAATACATGAAAAATAGAAACACTACAAAAATATTAGAAACAGGATTATTCGTGTCAAAATATCTTAAAAAATGGAAGACTTCAATGCCCAGCAGTGCGAAAGAATAGTAAAAAAGTGAGAAACGGAATCAGCGTCTTTCTTTGAAAAGTTACTAGAGCAAATAATCTTTCCACAGTACTGTTTTCAGAACTTTAAATAGGAGTGGTTAAACGTATCGCAAAAAAATATTGTCAAAAATAAAACAAGTACACCCCAATGAGCTGGTCAGAATACCACGTTGTTACCAAAATCGAAGCACCACAAAGATGATAGAAGTTGAGGAATTGGCAAATGTCAAAGTAGTTGAGTTTTCTTCTTTGTAGCATATTCTTCTGACATAGAAAGATTTATATGTTTTAAGTCTCTACCAAAAGTTAGGAATTATGGAAGAGGATTCGATTTTCGATGCGTACGCAAAACCAGAAAAGATTCACCAAGTCGACAGTATAAACTATCAACTCCTGTAATTATTCGATGCCTGTCTTATTGTTGGTATTTTCAGATTAAAGTAAAATTTTGAAACAGATGAATAAATCATAGAGCCATAGAGCCGTAGTTGAATTAATGTATGGTATTATTATATTTATCTTCTGTTAATCTGCTCCTCAAATACTGATTTTTAACGTTTTGAGTATCTATTCTTATTTAAATGAATTTATTAATGTTTTTTGTTAATTCGATCCAAACTTTTCATCTGACTAGTACGTTATTTATGCAAATAAAACATGTTAACCAATTATCATATAGATAAATATGTACCTACAAAAAAATATTCTGCGGATGGTTTGGTATTTATGACCTTAAAAAATATTAGAAAAATTAAAAAAATAGCCTGAATGTCTGTTATAAGAGTTGTCAGGATTAATTTCTCTGTTGACAAGTTTTACTTTTCACTAATGTAATCTGCATGCTTTTTTAACTAATTTGGATTAACTTCTAGAAATTTTCAAGGAATTCTTTCGAGTTACGTTTTAAAAAAAGTACACAACAAAGTTTTCTTTTGAAATTGCAATTCTATAGCCGGCTTACTTTCATAAATATATAAACGGTTTTAACTGTTTATTTTTCACCTACAGCTTGTATACTTTGTGATTCCTGTATGCACTTTTTAGGGTAAATGTTAACTTGTTTGAACAAGTAAAGAAAAATATCAGACGTGCATTTTCTTGGGTCAACAGGTTTAGAATAAGGTTGCTGAATAAATCAGTAATTTTGATTTTAAAAGGTTCATTTCACTTCATAGTAGATCAATTTTTGTATCGGATGGTGTATTGTATAAGACGAGTGTGAATACGGTAAAAAAATAACTGCAGATTTCTTGGCCAGAATAAAAGATTATTTGTCTTTTTCAATACATTTTTTGTGTAGTCGATAGCAACTAGAATTTCATATTAAAATTCTTAAAACTAGGTATTGAATTGAAATGTAAATTATAATAGTTAAAACTTGAATTTCCTTTTTAGATCGTTCTTTTTCAGAATCTACACACCTCGATGTTGTCGTGAGCGTCTTTTCCCGTGCCTTTCTGCATACCCCTTTGATCCGTTCTCTGCCTGTCGATATTTTGATACAAGTTCATTTCAATAATACCAAAACGCTTTGACAGTACCTTCAAACCCTTTATCCTGAAAGACTTTACATTTTGTGTATACTCGTATTGCTCTTTGTTATACATCCCCAAAGATAAATTCTATAAAGATTGGTATTAAAATATGCTTTCAAAAGCATACTTCTTTTTTCTTATTCTCATAATGTGAAATGTAATTATTTAATTTTAATCGAACTATGATTCTTTCTTTGTAATCAAAGTTAAATTGGAATTATTTATTATCTTGTATCCTTACACACTGTGTCTCCGTATATTCATTTATATTAGTAGTAGAATGTTGAAGCTTAAAGGTAGCTTTCCACTGCTATGGAAGTAAAAATATTGTCTTTGTTTTGTCATACTCTACACAATGTTCAACAAATGTATCATTGGACATAAGCCGCTACCTTATATTATGAAATAACTGTAGAGGAAACTCTGGAAATCAATCAAAGATAGTATTTTTTATGCGAACAGCTTAACAATTTACCAGAACCCTAAAAAAGATCTCCTTTATCTACAACGACCAACAAATGGATAGGCTCTCGCCTATCTCTTTCAGAATGTTGCCAGATGACACAGTTCTCTTTCCGAAAATTATATAGAAAAGTCAAACTTTCACACCCATCAATTGTCATGTAACAATTGTTCCGCGATGGGAACAGTTTTCTATAAAACTTTCTAAATCAACTTTAACAAAATTTTATGAAACCGTCGCGGTAGATGTAGATGTCAGTCAGTAGACCACTGTGAGTTTAAATATACCTTGAAATTGTATGGATGACTTTATTTAATTTCTTTCGTTTGGTTCTAGTAAATTAGATACCCAATGAACATGTTTGGCAATAACTTGAGATTCTGTTTGAGTTTATAATTAGATTTTGATTAATCGATTTAATCTTACAAATTGTTAACTGGTTACATTTACTCAGTAAATAGTAATTCTTTACATGGATTAATAGTCTTTTTGACAGTTAACCAACAATTGATGTAAAACAATGGAAAATAGAAATTAAATTTATTACAAATGTAATCTACGTATCTGCTTTCAACCTACATTTATTTATTTATTTCCGTAATACTAACTAATGTATTATTCTCTTCTCTAATTTTTATTATATCTCTGGAAATTAATTATACCAAATATAACAAGATATTCAATATCATAATAGATTTTCCTTAGGCACCATTAGGATATTACAAAGTTATCATTAATCACTTCTCCTATTCTAATTGTCCAAAAATATTGATGGAGCATATTCAAGCTTTCCTATTGTGTTCAGATCTGTTGAAAAAACAACCATTATTTTCAATTCTCAGCAAGTAGTTAAACTGAATATGACGTTTTGGTATTTGTGAAACTGTTATACTTGGTTAACATAATTATTAATATTAATTTTTGTAAATTTTGCAATTAGGGATCATATTTCTTGATTTCAAAGTTCCCTGCGTTTTATTTTATGGAAAATGACCTTCCGTAAAATTTTTATATATATTGTAGATTTTTAACTAAATAAAAAGTGTCCAAGGCACATATTTAACAAATTACAGTATCAAAATTATAAAACCTTACGTTTTAAAATTGATGTTTCAATAAATTGCTCTTTCTAAAAAACCATTTAACATGTGATAATATTTAATAAAAAAAAATCGGTTCCGGAGCCCCAGGTTCGAATCCTGGATCGTCATGGATGTGTGTAAATGTCCCCTTCACTTTAAATAGGGAATATACCATGTGTGGCACGTCATTAGAAAGGCATTTACATTGAGTATCCAGGCATATGAACATCCACGATTTTTTTTCGATATTTACACCGTTTTTGCAAAAAAAAGTCTTAAATAATTTAAAGTGCAACACCTCTTAAAATTGAAACGCAACGCCTATGTTTTGCTAATGTTTTAATTGTTTCTTTCACAAAGTAAATTAAAATCAATTTTGCAAAAAATTCGTAATTTGAAACTAAGACAGTTTGTTTAACATTGCTGTTAGTTAATAAATTTAGGGATTTTTTGAATACTTCCAAAATGGGGATCGTATTTTGTTCTTCTTTCTACGATGCGGGTTCGGTTTTATATTATATATCAAATTACACATTAAATTCGTTCTTTAAAAATTCAATTCCCTAAACTCTTGTCTACTCCCTCTACAAATATATACACTTTTCTCCATTATTTATGGGAGAAAAGTCTTTTTTTCCTCCTTAGAGAATAAGTAAGAACTGTATTTGAATATTTCCAGAAAGACCGCTCTTATGATATATGGTTTGTTTACTGTACCTCTTTTCCTTTTTTAGTATAAATGACGACAAATATGTTTTGCTATCATTTCAGAGGTTATTTATGATAAATATTTTTATGTTTTAATTTTTACTAAGTTTCGATTTTGTTATTAGTTATCACCGCTGACCTGTAGGTAAATATTGATAACACATATAATACATTTTTAGAGATGTCATTTTATTTTGAAGGTGTGCCCTCATTCGAGATATTTTCCGTGACCAAAGTGGGAATTAATTAATTGCTATATATTTTGATGCTAGACGGCTTTTCGAGATATTCAGTTGGACCAGGTGCCTTATAACTTAACGATGTTTGCTTATGACTTTATATAATGATATGATGCTGTGTACACAGACGGTCTGCTATTCTAGGCTTGATGTTGCTCTTCGTTTGTATATGTTCATTGTTTATTGAACGTTACTTCCTCAGGTAGTTTGGTGTTTATAATTGTTCGCATTTTGAAATTTTTGTTACCTGCAAATGTTCGGAAAAACTTCTGTTACTCTCTTATCTGTCATATTAAAAAAAAATCAGGAAAAACTAATTTCCTCACTACTAACAATCTTGACATTTTATAGGTCAGAAGATATACAGAAATACTCAGTATTTAAGTCATTAGTCATATGAAAGATAAAATCAAAGCAGTAAAAGCGGTAATTTAAACTATACATACAAAGATACTGACAAAAAAGACTTTAATGAAGTTTACATAAAATGTACTGGATTCACTTGAATGAGTTAATGAAAAACTAGATAAGTTGGAAGCTAAAAGCACAGGAGTTGTTCTCAAAGAAAAGTAATTTTAGTGATCTACAAACAAAACTTAATAATGGAGGCAGTTTAATGGCCACTTATATACAATCTTATATAAAAAGGTCAGATTTGCTAAAATATTCTGGTGAGAGATGAAAGCATTGCCGCTAATATTGTCTGCGGATCCAGATTAATTACCAGCAGATGCAGTAAACTGAGGAAAGCTCTTTGATTAATTCAAATAATTATGTATTTTACGGGTAAACCCACTTATTATATTGTTCCAAATAAGTCAATAAGTTTTTCCTATCTTTATTAAAACTAAAGAAAATTGAGTTCGATTTTGATCATTGCTGCCATTTAATACTAAATTAAAACAAATTAACATATTATTAATAAAATGACACATTGGTAAACTTAGGATTGAACTCACAAAATAACGTCAACTTAAATATGAATCCAAAAACAATCAAAAAACTTTACTAAACTCGTTCACACAAACAGTGTCGTACACCAAATGGAATACATTCATTATTTCAATTATTGTGCATATTAATAAAAAATCCAGGAACATGTTAATTTTAGATTATGAAAAGCCATCCTGCATTGAAAAAAATTTATCCCTACATTAAATCTCCTTCGAATGATAGTTGTAAACCCCAAATTTTTAAATAGAAAGTATGGGTTTGTGATACATTATTAGAAAGATCGCCTTTTTTAATACAGCTCAAATTTTCAATAAATTGTCTATTTATTGTATAGTAGCAATTTGCTTGTGTCAAATAATACTACGGAATCTAGGTTTGATGATTACACAACACTATTTGTAATTAATAAAACAATAAAAAATCATCTTCTAGAAAGCTAGAAGTAGAAACTAGTACAGTAATAGACTGGAAGAACTAAACATCGAAAGATTAAACACAATGAACTGAAGTAAACCCACGTAAATTTCACCAATAAAAAATAAGTGGAGTATCTCCGTCTGGAAATTAATGGAACGGGAGCGTAACACGAGCTAAATCCAAAATATACATTAAATAGAATAAAACTGAATTGTGGTATAAATTCATTGTTTTTATTCGACAACATAATGCCGTCGAAATATCCTTCTGATTTTTTCATCAAAATAGTGATAATCAAAGAGTTTCTTATAGTTCTAGAACTAAATATTTCTTCGTAATATTCTTAGATCTTTGTTAAAAACCATTAGCTACTAGTCGGTCTATAAATTAGTCCACAAAACTATTAGAATGTTTTTTGACTTTATCAACCAATCTACCTGGGTGAGCAAAAATTGAAGTTTTACAATTTTGTTTGGCGAAATGGAGTGTCTCCGGTAGTGGATCGTCTTATTTACTGAACTAAAGAAGGAACTGAAAACTGATAACCAGGATTTCAAGATTTGCACATGAATGTTTATTTATTTATTAAAATTTGTAAATTTCACAAAAAATGTATACACTGTGGTCGTACAAATATAGCTTTTCCTCATTAACCCTTGTATCACTAAATATTCGGAGTAAATGCTCGGACAAAGCGATTTTTATTGCTATTAATATATATTTGATAATAGAAAATAACATTCCAAATACCTTAGTTCAGGGCAGTTGTCTTTTAAAAAATTTTAATCGGCAATAGGAGTCGAGTGATTCAATAGTTTAATAGTAATTTAGTTTACATAATTTATTTTTGATATTAAACAATATGTACATACAGTTTAACCCTCTCATCAGCTCACTTACGACAATATATTTGAAGAAAACTTGGACAGGTCGATTTTTATTTCTAATTAAGCATATTAGGATTATAGAAATATCATTCAACATGGCAACCCCAGCGCTCGGTAACTACCTCCTTAAATATTTAAAGGGGGGCACATTTAAAAGAATTTTTAATTCCATTCTTAATACTTTCAAGTTTTCTATAATTTAACCCATGTTGTCATCTACATTTTTTAAGGGGCAACTGCACTGAGGTGGAGTTAATATTCGGAATATTATTTCTATAATCAGAATATTCTTCATTAGAAATCAAAATCGACCTGTTCGAGCATTTCTTTAAATATTTCGTGATACAGGATTTAGGTTCACACTGTTATTGTTGTTATTAATAGTGTTGAGGATCACAACTTGGAACTAAAAGTTTTTTCTGTCAAAAATATGCGTTGTTGTCAACTCTCTTAAAGAAGTATAGCTCTTCGGAAAGTTAATTAAATAATTATTTTTTTTGATTAAAATATCACTGATTTCATGTTCCCTCAAGGAATCTCTTTACTTTTCAATTAAATATTTTAAAATTTTCCTAAATTTTAAATATGCTAAAATCATCCTAAAATATAACAAAACTTATTTCACTCATTGATGTTGCAATTATTGACGTATTACTAATACTTATATTTGTTTCCACAAAATGAATAATTTTCACGTTATAGATATAGTTATGCCCTTCTATATTTTTTGAAGTAACTTCATTTCTAATACTATTTTCTGAATTTGTTGAAAGGAATAAATAGTATTTATTATCTTGAATAAAAAGTTGTGTTTACTTCCAAAATGTAGTTTATTTTTGGCCCCTGTCATTTTCTTGTTATATTATTTTTTAAATCCCAGAATTTGTTAGGATAAAAAAAATCAACTTATATAGTGAAAAAAACATTATATATCAATTTTTACAATTTTTTCTTTCGCTATGAAATCATAAAATATGACTAAAAATATACCAAAATTGATAAAGTACTCTATATCTTGTTTATCCATGATCAACGACTCATTATTTTATTACCATATAAACCTTTGTAGCTTGCATTAATACTGTTAACATTTCCCTAAATTCAGCTCAACTGTGATACTGCGATACTCGACGTTCAATAACTGTTTAAGCTAGATGTACCGTATGGTATATTTTCATATCTTTTCAAAATTTTAATAATATACAAGGTGAATATTCAAAAAAAAATTTTAAACCACGTGAATTGCATGTAATAATAATAAATAATTTATTGCTTGCCAAGAATAAGAAGAATAACAAATGTAACACAATAAAGAAATAACCTAAAAGCGAGGGCAAATAAATGGTATAGCATTAGGTCCGAAAACCAACTCTTCATTGCTATCCAGAACACTAATAATGTAGCTACAAACTATAATATAATATTCACAAATTACATTTTATATAACATTAACAAGACGTAATATATATGTTTACAATGGAAAATTTTAAATAACCGAAATCATAAACAGAATAAAGTAACTAATTAAAATAATTTAAATAAGTAAAAAAAGTTAAATTAAGTTAAGGCAGCTCTTTTTGATGCTCGTGTAATTGCTTTTTAAATTTTTTCTTATAAGCATTAATAGAAAGCTTGTAATTAGGGATATCCAGAAGATGACTCATTGATAATATTTGGTAAGTAAAGGGCCTCTTAAATAGTTCTTTATTATAGGAACATTAATCAAATTCCTATGTCTGAGATTTATATTATGGATGTCAGTTCGAAACCTAACCTTATTTATCCATTTTACATCCTTTAACTTGTGTGAGATTCTATCATATATCCTAATGAAATATATCAACCGCAGACAGCTATTTTGCACTTTTTGATTCCGGTCTGAATGAACCTTGTGCAAACAAGGGCCGTACACATTATCACAATGGTTTAAGTGATATCAGACCAGTGAATCAATGAGAATTAATTTAGTTTCTTTGGTTAGTTCATGCCTATGTGGGTAAATAAGTTTTTACGAACAATAAGCAACTTTTAATTAGAAACCTTTTTTAAATATACAATTTATTTATTTGACTTTCACAGCATAAAGACGTGTCGTCGACAGGTTTGTCTGCATGTGATATCAAATTGCGATAAGATAGAAAAACAATAAATTATTAAAATTATTAAAATTCGATAAATAGTCCGGGCGCTTGAAACAAGTTAGTGACATGTGCTTGTGGAGAGATATTGACAAAAGGAACGACAGGTAACAAAATGGCTAGCCAACAAGATTATTACTCACTGCCAACGGCACAACCACAAATTGCTTATCCCGATCCAAATCAACAACAAATAAGTCAACAAATGATGGGGACAGATAAGCAATTGCTACCAATGTCCCAACAATATCCGATCCAATCACTCCCAATATCTATCCTACCAAACCAAATGTACCAAAATCCCCAGTCTAGCCCTTTAATAAATGAGACTTTAGTCACACAAAACAAAGATGAGAAATGGGAGACAATAAACAACAAACGCTTCAGGAGTCTCGAAGAAAACAAAGCCAGAAAGCAAACGAAACTTCCATCCTACTGGTTACAAAAACCGATAAGAACAGAAAACAGATTTTCAGAATTAGAAGAAGAGGAATCAGAAGGCACCGCAAACGAAGAGGAACAACACATCCAAAAAGAGGAAGGTAACACAAAAAAGAGTTCTGAGCAAAAACCACCGCCAATCACGGTCTATAAGGTAGGAGTAGCAGCCCACATACACATACTATTAAAGGATATAACGCAGGGAAAATATAATATCAAAGCTGTGGACCATGAAATTGTAAAAATCCAAGTTTATACAACAGAACATTACAAAAAAGGCATTGAAGAACTCGACGTGAGAGAGATACGCAGTACCATACATTTAGACCTAAAACCGAAAAAACTTTTAGAGTGGTAATGAAAGGTCTACATCATTCAAAAGAAATAAAAGCAGAACTACAAAAAACACAGCATGAAGTAGTAAATATACACAACGCTAATCACAAAACTAACAAATATTCACTGCCAATGTTCTTTATAGACTTGGTACAAAGAGAAAATAATAAAGAAATTTATAACATGAAATCATTAGGTAACAATATTATACATATCGAACCACCTCACTCTAAAAGAGAAATTCCACAATGTATGAGGTGTCAGGAGTATGGGCACACAAAAAATTATTGCCACAAAAATGCAAGATGCATAAAGTGTGCAGGTGCACACTTAACGAAAGATTGTAAGCGGAAAGATAGAGACGACAAAGTCTTATGTGCGTGTGTAGTAAACTGTATGCGATGGTTGTGGACTGTATTAACTTTATTTTAAAATCACTATAAACATAATTGCGTGAACAATATAAAAAATGTCTTTGTACTACGACGGTTGAATGGTACTTGTTTATTTTCGCTGGAAAGTCGCTGGAAGTCATGGAAACGCAGGTGCACAGGGGTACAGAGGCGGTGTTAGTTAGTTTCCCTACAGTGCTAATTGCAACGGCGACCACCCTGCCAATTATCGTGGATGCATAATTCACAAACAATTGCAACAGAAAATATACCCTAGGTTGAGAGAAAAGAATCCCCCAATGCAAGCCAGACCCTCACTGACCAGAACTACCCAACCCGGAACCTTATACGCTCAAATTATCAGAACGAACTCAAACAACAACGGGCAGCAGCCTCAGACTCCACCAAACCACATACAAACCAACAACATGAATAGACTTGAAGACATGCTCAGCAAGTTAATGGAACAGATGGGTACAATGTTGAACCTCCTAACAACTGTCATTAGCAAGCTGGCGTAATGGCGGTACAACAAAACTATAAGATCGCCATATGAAACTCCAACGGTTTGAACCAACACATACATGAAGTCAAAGTTTTCCTAAAAACTCATAAAATAGATATAATGTTGATTTCTGAGGCACATATTACAGATATGCACCACCTGAAAATAAACAAATATAAAATATATAACACCAAACATCCAAATAACAAAGCTCACGGTGGAACTGCCATCATAATCCGAGACAATATACAACATTACGAGAGAGAAAAGTTTAGTGAAGAGTACCTACAAGCAACCAGTATAACCGTTGAAGATGAATGGAGTCCATTAACTATATCAGCAGTATACTGCCCTCCTAAGTGCAATAATAAACACGAGCACTACGGAAAGTTATTCAAAACTCTAGGGAACAAATTTATAGTAGGAGGAGACTACAATGCAAAGAATCAATTATGGGGTTCACGCTTGACAACATGTAAAGGTAAATAGCTCGCCAAAGCAATGAAAGCAAATAATCTTAAATATATTTCAACATTCGAACCAACTTACTGGCCTACCGATAGGTATAAGATTCCAGATTTGTTAGATTTTTGTGTTACAAAGGGAATAGACCCGAGAAGGTGCTCAGCCAAATCTTACTTTGAACTATCCTCAGACCACTCTCCAGTGATGATTAACATCAGTTCCCAAATTATCAACAAAGAAACCCAACCATCATTACATAACAAGAAAATCGACTTGAGTCTATTCAGGGAAATATTAGATAATAAAATCTCATTGAATTATTCTTTAAAAACAGAGCATGAGGTTGAAATAACAATAGAAAAACTATCCAAAAGCTTACAAGAAGCTGCCTGGGACGCTACACCACAATTCAAAGGTAATCAAAATAAAGGGAAAATATCACCCACACTAAGACAGAAAGTCGCTGAGAAAAGGCAATTGAGGAAACAATGGCAACGAGAAAGAACATTAGAAAATAAGAGAAACATTAACGAAGCAATAAGGCAACTAAAAGATATGCTGAAGGAAATCAAAAATAAAGAAGTACAAAATTACTTGGAAAATCTGACACCTACAGAAGCTACCAACTACTCATTATGGAGAGCCACTCGAAGACTAAACCAAATACAAAATCCAAATCCGCCAATCCGTAATTATAACAATTCTTGGGCAAGAAGTGATAAGGAAAAAATAGAAGTATTTGAAAAACATCTACAGAAAGTATTTCAACCCTATTCCACAGAAGCCACGGAACAAGAGGAACACCATATTGAACAGTATTTAGAGATTCCTTTCCAAATGGAAATACTGCCAAAGAAAATCAAACCGTCAGAAGTCAAAGATACAATCGACAAAGAAATAAACATCAAAAAAGCTCCTGGTTTTGAATTAATAACAGGGAAAATGCTTCAAGAGATCTCAGTAAAGTGTCTTACAATTATCACTTACATCTACAACGCAATGATCCGACTATCATACTTCCCAAACCAATGGAAGGTAGCCAAAATAATTATGATTCCTAAACCAGGAAAAAATCCCACTGAAGTCACTTCATACAGACCGATAAGTTTATTGCCAACATTATCAAAAGTATTTGAAAAAATATATGTAAAAAGACTTAAAACGATAATAGAAAAAAAGGAAATTATACCACCGCACCAATTTGGGTTCAGGGATAAACACGGAACTATAGAGCAAGTACACAGACTTGTCAAAAAAATTACTGAAGATTTTGAGGAAAAGAAATACTGCTCAGCCGCATTCCTTGATATATCCCAAGCGTTTGATAAGGTCTGGCACAGAGGACTACAATTTAAGCTCAAAAAATACCTACCTCATCCCCACTACCAATTGTTAAGATCCTACCTAACTAACCGGCACTTTTCGTTACAAATAGACAAAGAATTTTCCAATCTCAACCTTATCCAATCAGGCGTACCCCAAGGCAGCGTGCTGGGACCAGTATTATATCTCCTATTCACGAGTGATATACCAGTAGATGACTCAACAATGGTAGCCACCTTTGCTGATGACACTGCGGTACTGGCATCGCATACCAACCCAACAATTGCTTCACAAATTCTCCAGAACAATTTAAACAGGATAGAAGAATGGCTAAGAAAATGGCGACTGAAGGCAAATGAAATTAAATCATCTCAAGTAACATTCACGCTGCGTAAAGAAACCTGTCCACCGGTAAAAATCAACAACCGCCAAATACCATAATCCGATAGTGCTAAATATCTTGGCATGCACCTAGATAGACGGCTTACATGGCAGAAACACATTTTCACCAAACGTAAGCAACTTGGTCTCAAATTCAGACAAATGTACTGGATAATCGGCCGGAAATCACAGCTGTCTTTAGAAAATAAGACACTACTATACAAGTCTATACTGAAGCCCATATGGACGTATGGAATCCAACTCTGGGGGACTGCAAGTAACTCCAATATCAGTATCATCCAGAGATTCCAAAACAAAATTATTCGCCTCATGGTAGACGCCCCTTACTACATCTCCAATGAAGCCATACAACAAGATGTTCCAATATCACCAGTAAAAGAAGTAATTGCCGAAATTAGTGACAACTACCGTAAAAGAATACCGATTCACCCTAATGTGCTAGCCAGTGAGTTGTTTGAACAGAACGCAAATGTAAAAGGTCTTAAAAGATACACAATATCGGAACTAAAGGACAGATTCATCGAATAATGTAAATATTTTAAAATAACCAATTAAGCATTTTACTATTATTGTATATACAACTAGTCCTAGGTTAAGAAATACGTAGGTGGCTCACTGGAACCTCCCTACACAAGCCAATACTGTCAAACCATAAACTTATTGTCTCCGGATAGATTGCTGAATAAAGGATGTTAAAAAAAATATACAATAAGGATGAGTATTTTAACGATGAAGAATTATCGATAATTCAGTGAAAGGCTAATTCCTCTAAGAAAATATTAACAAAATTACAAAATGATCCATATTGAAACAACAATTTTAAATCTTGATTAACGAAAAACTACCGTTCGTGTTTTCAAACTAAGGCACGCGTAAAAAGAATAATTTGAAAAATATTTCGTATTGAAGATTCTCTTAAATTACTCAACTATTCATCCTGAACAAGTTGTAGTTTCAAGAGGGTCTGTGAATGTTTATATCCTTTCAGCTCATAGCGTCAACTCTGAATCAGTTCTGCTCCACGCTTCTCCATCCTTTCCATATATTGACCTCGTTTCATTAGGTAGGGGCCGATTTCCTATCAAACAGTGCCGATGAAGCAGATCTTTGCGTAGCTTCGTAAACGCCCTGTAAATAATGTGTGATATGCGGAAGTATAAGAGCCCATTCGACTGTGCAGTAACATGAACTCGTTGCATGGTTGAATCCAGTGACAAAGAAACCGCAAAATTTGGTACAGGACTGGAATTCATAAAAAAATTACAAAATTTTAAGAAATATATTTTTATATATATGGATGCTCATTATGACATAAATACATCAGCATTTTGTTAATAAAGAAATGTTGTGAGTAGAGAAAAGAATAAATCTATATGAAAATGATTTTCAATGCTCCCGTAAATACTTATTATATGAAAAATTATGTTTTTCTAATACTATCACATTTGCTTTTAAAATAGTTACTTACATGACGCTGATTCAATTATATCTATAACAATCAATTTGTTTGTAAAATATTTAAATAGTCAAGAAAATGTGATTTAGCTTGTCTTAGAAATATTTTAGGAACGGACATTTGTTGTTACCTACAGTAAATATTTGTAAATTTTTATAGAATTTTATTAATCCTAGAATTCAATACAGCTACCCTTTGGATTTTAATGGAGCTAACGATACGTTAAAGAGAACAAATTAAATTAGGATTTTGAGAGGGTATTAAGAAGGCAATCGCTTGGCATTAAACATAGTAATAAAAACAGAAAGAAAGTTTTATTAATCGAAATTCATCAATATTGATTTCATAATGGCAAACAGTACCTAGAAAATATGACAATAACAACACTATTAATAAAAACAACAGGAGAAATGCTTTAGAGCTGAACATATGTTTTGCCAAATTTATAGAAACGAATAAAGTTGCTACAAGAGACATTTCGTTTTATGAGATCTCGTTTCATCATATCTTGTCTTGAAGTCATTTTGAGACGAGATCTCGAGAACATTTTTTCTAAAAGCTATTAAAAGAAAATATTAATTTTAATATATTGATTATTTATATGGCTATTTTTTAAAGACTGTCTCTTTTCCTTTTATTAAAGTGTTAGGAATATACTATGGGAAAAGTGCTCATTATAAACAATATCGAGAATTTTAAAAGCAATGTAATATGCATTAATCGTATACCGTTGGAAATGTCATCGTGTTTTTTTATTTTATTTTAGGTTTATGTAAACATTAGTTCCGTTTTTGCGAAAAAGTTTTATATACACACATTAATAATAATCTCTTAGTCCATAAATGTTTTATTATTCAAAAGCGAATCTTTTTAAAAAAAATCAAATACCAATTCTTATTGCAGCTTAGAAAGTTAATAACGTTAAGTAAACTTAAATAAAATTCTGATAGTGTTAACTTTTTAAAAGCCAATAAGGTGAATAGAATATGAAAACGGTTTAGATACACTAATTATGAGGGAATTGGTATCATATACACAATTTAAAAAATCTGATAAAAATGTTCTGTTTCTCTATTTAAATATGTGAATTCATAGAGGAAATCAGATTTTGTCTGTAAGTTTATTTAGATAAAATGTATGAATCATAGGGAAAACCGTTTTGAATTTTACCTTTTGTTTTTGCCTTTCTTTTTTTACAAATCATATATGTTATTTTTAGAAGAGAAGCCGCAATGAAAAAATCAAAAATAACATTAAGGAATAATAAGTAGCCGGCAAACCAATTAACAAAAATATTTTCAAAAAGAATAAACAAATTCGACAGTTGAGAACAACATACACCAAAAAATATAATTTAACAAGACAATGTAATAATAGTCAAATATTGCAAAAAAATACCATGGCACTTAGCAATCACACTAAAACAATAAAATACAGTTTCAATTTTGACCAACACAAAAATTAATAAAACAGTAAACCAATCCTAAAAAAAGAGAAATATATGAAATTACATTCATTCAAAAAAAATAAATATTATCAAAACTCAAAATCAGAAACCAAAATCCTACCACAATCTCATGCAGCAAAAATGTCAAAAAATTAGTCAGAATAGTAATGACTCCAAAAGTAACAATAACAGTGCAACCTATAAAGAAATTTAAAATGTCAATAATAAAAATAAAAATACATAAAAGACCTAGTAACTGAAAAACCGAATAGTATCGGCCATATTATGTACCAAACGGCCATTACCTTAAAGTAATAAAACAAATTCCAATTCAACACAAATAACAAGGGTAATATTAGATAGGTTTATCACAAAATAGAGTGTCACAGTCAATACCAATCAAATTGTGAAATAGTAAACATGTGTAACAGGAAACTGATATTTTATTAAATAGTGTAATGTTGATAGGTTAGTAGACGGTCAACATTTTTATAGAGACCAGACACAACATTTAAAAATGCATATAGATCTTTCTATTGTATTAACTCTTACTTGTAATTGACAAATAGTTTAATTATATTATAGATTTAAGGTCTGATGAATGGTTAAAAAACCGAAACGTTGCAAATAAAAAAAAATATGTTTTACCCCTTAATCTTTAACCTTGATTATAAAAAATGGACTAAGAACATTTAATGCTGTACTAGTGTACTTATGTTCCAACGTATGTACTCCTCTCCTACATAAAGCATTTAAAGTTAATAAAGATGGTAATTGCTCAAAAACTAAAGTAAACGAAAACTATGGCATATGACCGGAGTTGTCACTGGTAATTCTAAAATTCAATTTAAACTATCAGAATATTGGCAGCGATACCGAAGAAATTTACGCCATTTTCCAAACAGTAAATTTTGCACAAAACTCAAATTTCCTCTCAGTCAATAGTTTTTGTTGTCCTAAACCAACAACCACTCACCCAACAAAAACACACAGGAGTAAAATTGTTTTTCTCATACCTGGAAACAAAAATGCGAAAAAATGTCGATAGCCAAATAACTTTAATATATACTTAAGGTGTATAAAATCTAAAGTTTGGAGTGTGTGTGGCAACGTGATTAAAACAGATCTAAATGCAATTTAAGAATTTAAATCTAACGTTCAACTACCTGGTATTCTACAGTAGACACTAATAATCTATAAGCATAAACGCCTAGTAACAAGAACAGAACCATCCTTATGTGATGAATCAGTCAATAATATTAGAGTGTCGTAAATATAAATTAGAGCGCAAATTAGAGTACCTAAATACTAATTTATCTAGTAGATTGATAAAACTAAGAGGTAAAAACCATAATGTAAACAGTCTGTCTAAATTTCAAACTGAGAGTAGAAAAGTTCGTTGGGAATGGATAAAGAATTCTAGTTTAAACGTAACCGCTTTTTTTTTGATATGTTAAAATATTGATTTTCGCTAAAGGGCGAAAAAAAGGCATAGACTGGATTAAAATGTGAAAAATGTAGAAAAACCGAATGGTTTGGATGGAAAACGATTCATAGTATTGGTTGCTGAAAGCAACAGATAATTTATTAAAAAGGTTGGATTAGTTTTTTCTATTAGATATATTTGTAAAATGGATAAAATAAAAGCTTACACCCAATCTGGAAAAATCGTTACTTAAAATAATGGTTAACTCCCCTTTCCATAGCATTGATATTAAGAAACAGCAAGTATTAAATGAAAGAAAGAGGAGAGTAACAAATAACTAGCAGAATATTGTAGTTTACAGAAAACTAAAACAATACGTGATATTCTATTACATGGACAGATTTCATATTATATTCTAAGGAAACGTATTGGTGAAAATGGATCTGCAAGATTTCTTTTGTGAAATGTATACCATATGTGTAGCATTTTAAAAAGTTATTATATATCTTTGATAGAGAATTTATTAAACTTATCATGTAATATAATAGAACGAAATATGAGAGTATATCAGATGTTAATTTCGAGGTAAATGAAGAAATAAATGAGCGAGTTTATTAATTTCGAGTTTATTTTTATAATAAAGAAATATCTATTTCAATGAATTGTTTCAACTATTACTTTGTGGAAATGATTCATAATAAATATGAAAAATATAAATTATACTTATCTGAATTTCCAAAGCGTTTTAAAAATGTCATTTTCCAATCTTGGAAATCAATCAGATACCGAAACCTGGGTCAGATTACAATACGTTTTTAAAACGCTTCGAAAGACTGTGGAAATTCAGATAAGTATTTCATATTTTAAATATCTATTTATTACGGAAACGATTTTAATTTATTACTAATGAGGGCAAACGTAATTCAAGGAGCTTAATGCCATAAAATTTGTTTCTTAAAATTAGTTTAAAATAATCACAATACAATAGGTCACTTCTTAAATATTTTTTATGTATATATATATTAAAAGAGATTATTGCGGATAATTATATTCCTTATCTTGAAACTTCAAGATGTTTCATCAAAAGGGAAAATATATTTTTTGCTGTTATGTTGATAAATAAATTAAATGTTTAAAATGATAGAAATATGTAGTTATTATTCGAGTTACAGTTAAAATAATAAACCGCAATAAAATCTTGACCATCGATGTGGTAAGAAGGCCTATAGTAGAAAGAAAACATCTAGTTGGAATCACGTTTATAAAGGACAGTCATACTTTTGCAAGAAGGACGCTGTCAAAGAAACATGGCTCAGGGTCAACCAGTAATTCACCGATTGTGGCTTAGATTCAAGGAAGTCGGTATTTTTGAAAGAGGAACTTTATTAAGAAGGAAAAGTATCATTCCTCTTCGAGGAGATCGTTTTTTTAGTCAATTTGTCCTTGCAACAGAGAACTTGAAGACTTTAACAGGTAAGAAAGGACCATTTTGAAACTAAAGGCAGGCAAATATCGACACAAACATTACAGAATAGGCCTTAAGAATGATAGTTATGGTCACGAAAAGCAGCTGTAGCTCCCGGTTTAACGCCTTAACTGAAATATGGAAGAATAGAAGTAGATTTTATTTATATATCAATAATGCGCGTTAATTAAAGAGAACAATATTTATACTCAACGTTTATAGAACCGGTATACGAGTATACCTTTAGTAGTTAGATCTATCATCGTTTGGCGTATGATAACTTTGAATGGACACTTTGATTTGGCACGTTTTTAAAAAAGGAACATAATTAAAATTTCTTTCAAAGTCAGAATCAGTCAAAGTTATTAAGAACCGATATGATTAATGAGCTAAAAAGGAATCATACCTTGAGAAAGAAGAACAATGAGATATAATTTATACCTACTAAATCAATGCAAATAGTTTATTTATTTAGACAAATACAGGGTGTCTCAGAGAAAAACTCTAAATGTGTAATATCCAGAGAACGGGGTGGCCACAGATAAAAATAAGTGGCACATATTATCAATACTGCACAATAGAATCATAACAAGTGTAGTATCGTTGAATTGGTTTTTGAAAAATATAACCAAAAATGTAATATTATGCCGGTTATCCCATTTGAAAAAAATTTATTGGGGTCACCTTATCGGAAATGAGAGGAAAAACGGAAGTCTTTTTATAATAAATACAAGCAACAGTTTCAACTGTTTATAGCTGCCCATTTTCATACTTGTCATGTGAACAGTTTTCGAATATTAGACTATGAAAACGTCGAGGGACGTCCTTTATATTAATCTTATGCTTGATTACCTGTACAATAATTTGAAAACACCCACTGTAAATATCTTATTCAAGTTCTAAGTGAATCCTGTCCTGTGTCATAAATCGACCAACGATGCTCACCTCTTAGATAAATCGATAGCGTTCAACTTTTAGGGTCTAAAATCCCTCGAGGGTTTATTTTACTTAGTTGACCTACAAGGTCGCTTTAGCAACTAAAGTGACCATCAATTTAATGCAACAGATTGCATTGATTTTATGGAATTACTGGCCAAATATAGTTTACTAGAAATTATTTACCTGAGTTTACGTCAAGGTGTTTAATTAAATTATTTCTTACAGAGTGATTTATTAAACAAATTTATATAATAATAAATATAATTTTTTTTTATCAAACCCCGTTACGAAATGCATTATTAGATTTAATCAAGTTGAAATAATTTTCTCGGAATTCTTGAATTTATATCTAAATTAGCTAATTCTTCTTCGAAAAAAAATAAATTAACATCATTTATGTTCGGGTTAATTTGCAATTAAAAATTTACAATTGACAAATATTATTATATAGTGCCTATCTATAGCAACACTCAAGTAAAACCATGAAGTTCAATTTTTTGTACGATTGAATGCATTATTATATTTTTAACCCCACAACTCTCTATTTGAAAGCAGGATTAGATAAATTAAAAATTATAAAATTTTATTTGACTCATGTAATTTGAAAAATTCGCAAATAAAAGTAAATTTTTCAAAACTAGTTACGTAAAAAAAGTATTTAATTGTGTAAATTGCTTTTATGTGATGCAATCTATCGTTTATGATATACATTACTTATTTACAAAATATTGCCTAAGGACCATTAATAAGAAGTAATTATTACCAATAGAAGCTATGTTCTTAATCAGCATTTTATAGTTCAATAGTTCAATAATTTTTTGCCCACCTACCCTTAAGTGGTAAGATAAGCATATTTTAGTTTGCAGAAGAATGTCTTTATTTACCTTCAAAACGATTAACAAACATGTTTTTATTTCGACCAGCCACTAGAAGGCTTTTCATTTTAATCATTAGGTTTGGTCATTTATTTTATTACATACTGATTGTAGTTTAGTAATAATTTGTGTAATTGTTGTCAGTTAATTCTACAACGTTTATTTATGTTAAAATGTATTTTAAGCAACTTTTTTTTTAATAATTATAAGAATTTCTTGTTTAAAAATGTTCCGATATCATCTGGTTTTCAAAATATATATAGTGTATTGTATTAGAAATGTAATTTGAAACAGATGTATCAGATTAGATAATTTTAGTTAAAAGGAGTGACTAAAACTTTAAACGCCTAAATTGTTATAAACAAATTGCTTTCATAACTAAAACAGCAAGTGGTATTTAAGTAAAAATTCTGTTCAGTTATCATTCATAAATTTTATCAATGTACTCAATTAAAAATATTGCAAACGACGCTACTGTAGATGCTAATTACAAAAAAAAAGATGGATCTAGAAGTGTATATTCAAATGCAACCGAAATTTAGTATCGACTCTTCAAAATTCTTCAAATAATTGATTTGATATGCTTTGTCATAAATGTGAATGTAATAAAAAGTTTCACCGCGCAGTTCGCAAAATATTACAATTACATTATTATTGAACAATGAAACAAGTTCTCTGATCTATTATTCGGAGGAATTGGAAAATTATATGCATAATATGTTTTAATTTATTCTTAAAAACACAATACAATTATATGTATTTATTTTTATACTGATTGCAAATAACAAATAGTAGAGTTGTCATTAAACACAATATGTTTTTTATTAATTAGTTTATTTGTTTATAAGTATAAATTATTTGTGTAGGTAAATTAATCAGTTGACTTGATTCCTAAAAATATATTATATTGTTTTACATTTAAAATGTATTTATTGCCCTCTAGTAGATTTGTATATATTAAAATATTAATAAAAAATCAAAGCAAAATTATAAATCTAATCCAACATACACCTAATTTAATAAATCAAAGTTTCCACAACGTTAGTGCGGTGTTCCAAATATTAGCAAACCTCAACGAAAACAGATTTATTACTCAATTTATTACATTTTTTTTTTAATATTTACTACTTCTTTGACAAAATCATCTAAATTATTTTAAATTATTTTAGCGAAAGAAAACTTTACAATGTTTAGTAAAATTAGTAAAATTTCTAACTAAAATAAACAACGTTAGAGCCACATAAGAACTAGTCAAATTTACTGTATTGAAATAAGCTTTTCTTTGTGCACCAAACAAAGTTGGAAATAAGAATAAAGCTTTAACGAAACCTGTAAATAACCAGAAATGAGATAATTAGATAACAAGTTGAACTTAAAATGAGTTTTACGAAAAGTTGTTTTCTTAATAACAATAAATATAGGTCCTCATAATTCAATATTGTTCGGGTGTCGATTAAATAAGCAGCTTATTGGGTTCAAAGCGAGTGATGTAGAAAATGGGCATAGCATAAATGAATTATAAATCGATAAAAGTAATAGTGGCTGTCAGTTAGGTTTGTTGATTAGGTTTATGGACTGGATAAATACCATTAAAAACAGGCACAGAAAAAAATATTCGTAAACAAAGAACATTTTGAGCCTGAAGTGTAATTATTTTCGAATTGTTGGCGCAGGGTGGTATTGCCATTAGTATTTATATTATGACCAGGCCCTTTTTCATCCTACTGTAAACATTTTTAAGATTGCATCCGAATAACAACTAGTACAACCTTAGAATTTGGTAGGGGTAAATGTTTTTATTTTAATGTTTTTTGAGGATTAGGTAGGTATGTTGGAAAAAAACAAATTTAATATTTATATATAATAAATATTCAAAATTTCTGTTAATAATTTTAGTCTCCATTTTTTTCAACGACCAAGAGGAAAGACTAATTTTAAAAAATAAAAACAGGTTAGATTAGCTTAGGTAATATAATCAAATTTGTAAAAAATATGTATTTCCTTATATTAACTATTGCTAAAATGTATTTGATATTTCGTTTTAAGAGATTTTAGTAAGAAGTAAAAGTTAATCTATCTAAAGTCACAGGAATAGATGTCTATATGTTTTATAAATACAATTGAAATACGCCTTGAAAGTTCAACTCTTCAAAATAAATTAAAAATAAACGACCAAGATTGTTGCGTCAAAAAGTGTTCTTCCTTCAAGACAGCGACGCTCTCCACAAGTCGGATATCGTAATGGCAAAATTACGCGAATTCGCTTCGAACTGCTTTCTCATCCATCTTATTTTCCGGATTTTGTTCCGGGCGACTTCTTCCTGTTCCCATATTTGAATATTTGGCTCGATGGGAAGAAATTCTCTTCGAATAAGGAAGTCATCGTAGCCGTCAATGAATATTTTGAAAGCATTGAGAGAACCTAATTTTCCGACGGTATAAAAAAATTGGAACCTCGCTGGACCAAATGTATCGCCCTCGATGGAGATTATATTGAAAAATGTTTTCCAAAAAAATGTGTTTAACTTGTTTTTTTACCAGATTTATCAAACGACCCTCGTAGACTCAGACCGCTCCCTATGAAAACGCTAAATAGATGTAAAGGACAAGATCAGAAATCTTCCCAAACAGCAGGCATCTATCGTAGCTTTCGTATCCGTCAAGAATATTTTCTAACGTTCTAGAAGCCACGAAAAATGTATAAAGTAATTAGCGAAGTGTCACGTTAATTTGTAATTTTAGTTTTTTTCCAAGTTTTAAGACAACAACAATAATGGCAGTGAATACATAGGCAAGCTTAAATGAATTAAATCAAGGTGATCAAAGTTTGTCAAAATGTTACCAATCGCATCAGTAGTGGAGCAAAGTGCGTTCTGGCCAACTTACAAAAACTGCACTAGATGGCGTTGGTGTCGCTGCTGTAGCGCTCACGGACCAGCCGTTATTATTGGTCCAATTGAATTGCGGAAAAGACTGGTATTATCTATAAGTGACGTAGATGTCAAATTTAAAGAAAAGCATGAGCAAAGAACGTTGCCTTAAGGGCATTAGCGTTTAACTTCGTTATTATTGGTCCAATTGAATAGCGGAAAAGACTGGTATTATCTATAAGTGACGTAGATGTCAAATTTAAAGAAAAGCATGCGCAAAGAACGTTACCTTAAGGGCATTAGCGTTCAACTACGTTATTATTTGTCCAATTGAATTCCGGAAAAGACCGGTATCATCTATAAGTGACGTAGCTGTTAAATTTAAACAAAAACATGCGCAATGAACGTTGCCTTAAGGGCATTAGCGTTCAACTACGTTATTATTGATCTAATTGAATTGCGAAAAAGACCGGTATCATCTATAAGTGACGTATATGTCAAATTTAAAGAAAAGCATGCGCAATAAACGTTGCCGTAAGGGCATTAGCGTTCAATTACGTTATTATTTGTCCAATTGAATTCCGGAAAAGACCGGTATCATCTATAAGTGACGTAGATGTTAAATTTAAAGAAAAACATGCGCAATGAACGTTGCCGTAAGGGCATTAGCGTTCAACTTCGTTATTATTTGTCCAATTGAATTGCGAAAAAGACCGGTATCATCTATAAGTGACGTAGATGTCAAATTTAAAGAAAAGCATGCGCAATGAACGTTGCCGTAAGGGCATTAGCGTTCAACTTCGTTATTATTTGTCCAATTGAATTGCGAAAAAGACCGGTATCATCTATAAGTGACGTAGATGTCAAATTTAAAGAAAAACATGTGCAATGAACGTTGCCTTAAGGGCATTAGCGTTCAACGCCGTTATTATTGATCTATTTGAATTCCGAAAAAGACCGGTATCATCTATAAGTGACGTAGATGTCAAATTTAAAGAAAAGAATGCGCAATGAACGTTGCCGTAAGGGCATTAATGTTCAACTCCGTTATTATTGGTCCAATTGAATTGCGAAAAAGACCGGTATCATCTATAAGTGACGTAGATGTCAAATTTCAAGAAAAGCATGCGCAATGAACGTTGCCGTAAGGGCATTAGCGTTCAACTACGTTATTATTGGTCCAATTGAATTGCGAAAAAGACCGGTATCATCTATAAGTGACGTAGATGTCAAATTTAAAGAAAAGCATGCGCAATGAACGTTGCCGTAAGGGCATTAGCGTTCAATTACGTTATTATTTGTCCAATTGAATTCCGGAAAAGACCGGTATCATCTATAAGTGACGTAGATGTTAAATTTAAAGAAAAACATGCGCAATGAACGTTGCCGTAAGGGCATTAGCGTTCAACTACGTTATTATTGATCTAATTGAATTGCGAAAAAGACCGGTATCATCTATAAGTGACGTATATGTCAAATTTAAAGAAAAGCATGCGCAATAAACGTTGCCGTAAGGGCATTAGCGTTCAATTACGTTATTATTTGTCCAATTGAATTCCGGAAAAGACCGGTATCATCTATAAGTGACGTAGATGTTAAATTTAAAGAAAAACATGCGCAATGAACGTTGCCGTAAGGGCATTAGCGTTCAACTTTGTTATTATTGGTCCAATTGAATTGCGAAAAAGACCGGTATCATCTATTAGTGACGTAGATGTTAAATTTAAAGAAAAACATGCGCAATTAACGTTGCCTTAAGGGCATTAGCGTTTAACTTCGTTATTATTGGGCCAATTGAATTGCGAAAAAGACCTGTATCATCTATAAGTGACGTAGATGTCAAATTTAAACAAAAACATGCGCAATGAACGTTGCCTTAAGGGCATTAGCGTTCAACTTCGTTATTATTGATCTAATTGAATTGCGAAAAAGACCGGTATCATCTATAAGTGACGTAGATGTCAAATTTAAAGAAAAGCATGCGCAATGAACGTTGCCGTAAGGGCATTAGCGTTCAACTTCGTTATTATTTGTCCAATTGAATTCTGGAAATGACCGGTATCATCTATAAGTGACGTAGATGTTAAATTTAAAGAAAAACATGCGCAATGAACGTTGCCGTAAGGGCATTAGCGTTCAACTTTGTTATTATTGGTCCAATTGAATTGCGAAACAGACCGGTATCATCTATAAGTGACGTAGATGTTAAATTTAAAGAAAAACATGCGCAATTAACGTTGCCTTAAGGGCATTAGCGTTTAACATCGTTATTATTGGGCCAATTGAATTGCGAAAAAGACCTGTATCATCTATAAGTGACGTAGATGTCAAATTTAAACAAAAACATGCGCAATGAACGTTGCCGTAAGGGCATTAGCGTTCAACTTTGTTATTATTGATCTAATTGAATTGCGAAAAAGACCGGTATCATCTATAAGTGACGTAGATGTCAAATTTAAAGAAAAGCATGCGCAATGAACGTTGCCGTAAGGGCATTAGCGTTCAACTTCGTTATTATTTGTCCAATTGAATTGCGAAAAAGACCGGTATCATCTATAAGTGACGTAGATGTCAAATTTAAACAAAAACATGCGCAATGAACGTTGCCTTAAGGGCATTAGCGTTCAACGCCGTTATTATTGATCTATTTGAATTTCGAAAAAGACCGGTATCATCTATAAGTGACGTATATGTCAAATTTAAAGAAAAGCATGCGCAATAAACGTTGCCGTAAGGGCATTAGCGTTCAATTACGTTATTATTTGTCCAATTGAATTCCGGAAAAGACCGGTATCATCTATAAGTGACGTAGATGTTAAATTTAAAGAAAAACATGCGCAATGAACGTTGCCGTAAGGGCATTAGCGTTCAACTTTGTTATTATTGGTCCAATTGAATTGCGAAAAAGACCGGTATCATCTATAAGTGACGTAGATGTTAAATTTAAAGAAAAACATGCGCAATTAACGTTGCCTTAAGGGCATTAGCGTTTAACTTCGTTATTATTGGGCCAATTGAATTGCGAAAAAGACCTGTATCATCTATAAGTGACGTAGATGTCAAATTTAAACAAAAACATGCGCAATGAACGTTGCCTTAAGGGCATTAGCGTTCAACTTCGATATTATTGATCTAATTGAATTGCGAAAAAGACCGGTATCATCTATAAGTGACGTAGATGTCAAATTTAAAGAAAAGCATGCGCAATGAACGTTGCCGTAAGGGCATTAGCGTTCAACTTCGTTATTATTTGTCCAATTGAATTCCGGAAATGACCGGTATCATCTATAAGTGACGTAGATGTTAAATTTAAAGAAAAACATGCGCAATGAACGTTGCCGTAAGGGCATTAGCGTTCAACTTTGTTATTATTGGTCCAATTGAATTGCGAAACAGACCGGTATCATCTATAAGTGACGTAGATGTTAAATTTAAAGAAAAACATGCGCAATTAACGTTGCCTTAAGGGCATTAGCGTTTAACTTCGTTATTATTGGGCCAATTGAATTGCGAAAAAGACCTGTATCATCTATAAGTGACGTAGATGTCAAATTTAAACAAAAACATGCGCAATGAACGTTGCCGTAAGGGCATTAGCGTTCAACTTTGTTATTATTGATCTAATTGAATTGCGAAAAAGACCGGTATCATCTATAAGTGACGTAGATGTCAAATTTAAAGAAAAGCATGCGCAATGAACGTTGCCGTAAGGGCATTAGCGTTCAACTTCGTTATTATTTGTCCAATTGAATTGCGAAAAAGACCGGTATCATCTATAAGTGACGTAGATGTCAAATTTAAACAAAAACATGCGCAATGAACGTTGCCTTAAGGGCATTAGCGTTCAACGCCGTTATTATTGATCTATTTGAATTCCGAAAAAGACCGGTATCATCTATAAGTGACGTAGATGTCAAATTTAAAGAAAAGAATGCGCAATGAACGTTGCCGTAAGGGCATTAATGTTCAACTCCGTTATTATTGGTCCAATTGAATTGCGAAAAAGACCGGTATCATCTATAAGTGACGTAGATGTCAAATTTAAAGAAAAGCATGCGCAATGAACGTTGACGTAAGGGCATTAGCGTTCAACTACGTTATTATTGGTCCAATTGAATTGCGAAAAAGACCGGTATCATCTATAAGTGACGTAGATGTCAAATTTAAAGAAAAGCATGCGCAATGAACGTTGCCGTAAGGGCATTAGCGTTCAACTACGTTATTATTGGTCGAATTGAATAGCGGAAAAGACAGGTATTATCTATAAGTGACGTAGATCTTAAATTTAAAGAAAAACATGCGCAATGAACGTTGCCGTAAGGTCATTAGCGTTCAACTTTGTTATTATTGGTCCAATTGAATTGCGAAAAAGACCGGTAATATCTATAAGTGACGTAGATGTCAAATTTAAACAAAAACATGCGCATTGAACGTTGCCTTAAGGGCATTAGCGTTCAACGCCGTTATTATTGATCTAATTGAATTCCGAAAAAGACCGGTATCATCTATAAGTGACGTAGATGTCAAATTTAAAGAAAAGAATGCGCAATGAACGTTGCCGTAAGATCATTAGCGTTCAACTACGTTATTTTTGGTCCAATTGAATTGCGAAAAAGACAGGTATTATCTAGAAGTGACGTAGATGTCAAATTTAAAGAAAAGCATGCGCAATGAACGTTGCCGTAAGATCATTAGCGTTCAACTACGTTATTTTTGGTCCAATTGAATTGCGAAAAAGACCGGTATCATCTATAAGTGACGTAGATGTCAAATTTAAAGAAAAGCATGCGCAATGAACGTTGCCGTAAGGGCATTAGTGTTCAACTACGTTATTATTGGTCGAATTGAATAGCGGAAAAGACAGGTATTATCTATAAGTGACGTAGATCTTAAATTTAAAGAAAAACATGCGCAATGAACGTTGCCTTAAGGGCATTAGCGTTCAACTTTGTTATTATTGGTCCAATTGAATTGCGAAAAAGACCGGTATCATCTATAAGTGACGTAGATGTCAAATTTAAACAAAAACATGCGCAATGAACGTTGCCTTAAGGGCATTAGCGTTCAACGCCGTTATTATTGATCTAATTGAATTCCGAAAAAGACCGGTATCATCTATAAGTGATGTAGATGTCAAATTTAAAGAAAAGAATGCGCAATGAACGTTGCCGTAAGATCATTAGCGTTCAACTACGTTATTTTTGGTCCAATTGAATTGCGAAAAAGACAGGTATTATCTAGAAGTGACGTAGATGTCAAATTTAAAGAAAAGAATGCGCAATGAACATTGCCGTAAGATCATTAGCGTTCAACTACGTTATTTTTGGTCCAATTGAATTGCGAAAAAGACAGGTATTATCTAGAAGTCACGTAGATGTCAAATTTAAAGAAAAGCGTGCGCAATGAACGTTGCCGTAAGATCATTAGCGTTCAACTACGTTATTTTTGGTCCAATTGAATTGCGAAAAAGACCGGTATCATCTATAAGTGACGTAGATGTTAAATTTAAAGAAAAACATGAGCAATGAACGTTGCCGTAAACTCATTAGCGTTCAACTTTGTTATTATTGGTCCAATTGAATTGCGAAAAAGACCGGTATCATCTATAAGTGACGTAGATGTCAAATTTAAACAAAAACATGCGCAAAGAACGTTGCCTTAAGGGCATTAGCGTTCAACTACGTTATTATTGGTCCAATTGAATTGCGAAAAAGACCGGTATCATCTATAAGTGACGTAGATGTCAAATTTAAACAAAAACATGCGCAAAGAACATTGCCTTAAGGGCATTAGCGTTCAACTCCGTTATTATTGATCTAATTGAATTGCGAAAAAGACCGGTATCATCTATTAGTGACGTAGATGTCAAATTTAAAGAAAAGCATGCGCAATGAACGTTGCGGTAAGGGCATTAGCGTTCAACTACGTTATTATTTGTCCAATTGAATTCCGGAAAGACCGGTATCATCTATAAGTGACGTAGATGTCAAATTTAAAGAAAAGAATGCGCAATGAACGTTGCCGTAAGATCATTAGCGTTCAACTACGTTATTATTGGTCCAATTGAATTGCGAAAAAGACCGGTATCATCTATAAGTGACGTAGATGTCAAATTTAAAGAAAAGAATGCGCAATGAACGTTGCCGTAAGGGCATTAGCGTTCAACTACGTTATTATTGGTCGAATTGAATAGCGGAAAATACAGGTATTATCTGTAAGTGACGTAGATCTTAAATTTAAAGAAAAACATGCGCAATGAACATTGCCGTAAGGGCATTAGCGTTCAATTTTGTTATTATTGGTCCAATTGAATTGCGAAAAAGACCGGTATCATCTATAAGTGACGTAGATGTCAAATTTAAACAAAAACATGCGCAATGAACGTTGCCTTAAGGGCATTAGCGTTCAACTTCGTTATTATTGATCTAATTGAATTCCGAAAAAGACCGGTATCATCTATAAGTGACGTATATGTCAAATTTAAAGAAAAGCATGCGCAATGAACGTTGCCGTAAGGGCATTAGCGTTCAACTTCGTTATTATTGGTCGAATTGAATAGCGGAAAATACAGGTATTATCTGTAAGTGACGTAGATCTTAAATTTAAAGAAAAACATGCGCAATGAACATTGCCGTAAGGGCATTAGCGTTCAACTTTGTTATTATTGGTCCAATTGAATTGCGAAAAAGACCGGTATCATCTATAAGTGACGTAGATGTCAAATTTAAACAAAAACATGCGCAATGAACGTTGCCGTAAGATCATTAGCGTTCAACTACGTTATTTTTGGTCCAATTGAATTGCGAAAAAGACAGGTATTATCTAGAAGTGACGTAGATGTCAAATTTAAAGAAAAGCATGCGCAAAGAATGTTGCCGTAAGGGCATTAATGTTCAACTCCCCGTTATTATTGGTCCAATTGAATTGTGAAAAAGACCGGTATCATCTATAAGTGACGTAGATGTCAAATTTAAAGAAAAGCATGCGCAATGAACGTTGCCGTAAGGGCATTAGCGTTCAACTACGTTATTATTGGTCCAATTGAATTGCAGAAAAGACAGGTATTATCTATAAGTGACGTAGATGTCAAATTTAAAGAAAAGCATGCGCAATGAACGTTGCCGTATGGGCATTAGCGTTCAACTTTGATATCAATGGTCCAATTGAATTGCGAAAAAGACAGGTATTATCTATAAGTGACGTAGATGTTAAATAGCATGCGCAATGAACGTTGACGTAAGGGCATTAGCGTTTAACTTTGTTATTATTGAAAGAAAGGCTGAATAAGTTGTATTTTAAAGTGTGTAAGATTCTTTATTTAAAGATATGTGTAAAAGAAATATATATATTTCTCAAAGTCAAAAGAGTGTCAAGCGCTTTCGGCAAAACAATGCCATCATCAGGACAAAAAAAGTGCAAAAAAGTAGAGAAGGTTGGTTATAAAACAAAAGTAGAGAACATCAACGCAGTAACAATACATCTTAAATTAACTTTTTAAAAAACGACATTAATATAGTAGAAAACAGTAACATTTTTAAAAATTTGGTTTTTAAAGGCCCAGGCCTGAAAGTTGTCCCAATAAAAGACAACAAGTGTTTTTTAAAAAACATGTAAAATAAATAAAAAATTAAGATGTTTTACGTGAGAAAATTATGAACATGCGGTTTTTGACAAAGTTAGAAAAAGAGTGACTCTTTTTCTAACTTTGTCAAAAACCGCATGTTCATAATTTTCTCACGTAAAACATCTTAATTTTTTATTTATTTTACATGTTTTTTAAAAAACACTTGTTGTCTTTTATTGGGACAACTTTCAGGCCTGGGCCTTTAAAAACCAAATTTTTAAAAATGTTACTGTTTTCTACTATATTAATGTCGTTTTTTAAAAAGTTAATTTAAGATGTATTGTTACTGCGTTGATGTTCTCTACTTTTGTTTTATAACCAACCTTCTCTACTTTTTTGCACTTTTTTTGTCCTGATGATGGCATTGTTTTGCCGAAAGCGCTTGACACTCTTTTGACTTTGAGAAATATATATATTTCTTTTACACATATCTTTAAATAAAGAATCTTACACACTTTAAAATACAACTTATTCAGCCTTTCTTTCATTACATAGTGTGTACGCACCAAACACGTAACCTTTTGTTACTCTTCAAAATCAATTTGTTATTATTGGTTCAATTGAATAATTAACTTACAAATTACATATATTGAATTTTAATTAGTCGTTTAAATATATTACATTACATTGTCGCATATGAATATATTATCTATAATTTATGCATTTTTTATTATATATTTAATTTTAATTGGTCGTTTAAATGAAACGCAAAATAACAAACTCGCATTCTTCATAAAACTAAGTTGCATATGATAAATATATTATCTATAATTTATACATTTTCTATTATAATTAACTTTCAAATTACATATATTGAATTTTAATTGGTTGTTTAAATGGAACGCAAAATGATAAATACAATTCAGCCTTCCGTCGGGCCTAACACAAATTAGAATAAATTAATCACCACACTGAATGTGCTATGGAGTTAAGAAATATAGAATCCCCACCCTTTCTTTGTTGCTAATAAATATTAAGATTTTCTCCAGTGTAGTCAGTCATCATGCTGTTTACAGAAGAATCAAAAGTGAAAAATATCTATTTGGGTGAACAAAGGTTCTACCTGAATAAATCAAATACGAAATATGTCGCAGTGAGTCTGTCGTATGATTTAAATTTTGCTCCGTGTGTGAAAATATCTGGTAATAAAGGAAACTGTATCGTGTTTAGTGAAAAAGAGTGGAAGGAGTTTTTATCCTTCAAAGAAACTATTGAAGATTTTATAACAGCGGGAAAGGAGGAATCAATAGATGTTAGCCGGTTTTTGTTACAGTTTGAAAATTTTGAAAGCATTACTGTTTTGAAAGTATTAACTGGACATGCTACTGTCTGGTTAGGATCAATTTCCCTTTCCGAGCTCTGGAGATGCTTACCCTTAATTACGCACAACATTGAAGTATTAAAAAGCCAGCAGTTTGTAGGTTCCTTAAAAATTTTACAAATGGCGGTTAAAAACAAGGAAGATGTCATCAACACAGCTCTTACTACAATGGAGCCTATAAAACAAGTGAATCCTATTACATATAGTTTATTACTAGAACTTATATTCAAATACCCCGATGTTCTTAAAGAAAAGATATGAAGAAAGTAACTTTTAATGAAGATTACAATCAAGTTCACATATGGGAATCAGATGTTGAAACAAGTGATTAGGAATCAAGATATCTTAATCCACTACGTTTTAAACGTCGAATAGAAGAAGCGGCTAAAATTATTAATCCTGTTTTAAATATAACTCATAGAAATAAAATGTATAATACTTTACAAAATAAATCACATTATTAAGATATATACTTTTATTTAAAAACATTTTAAATAGAATTATTGTTTATCCAAGACTGAGAGTTCATTCCTAACCATTTAACTAGAATTTTGTTTCCCTTAGTTTTCAGGATTTTTTCAATCAAGTAAACATCTGGATATTTGCTTTTTTGTAATTCTTCTGTGTAGAAGCAACCTCTAATTTCTTCTTTATTCTTCCAGTATGTATGTAGTGGGATTAGTTAGTTTAACTTTTTTAATTTTAAAAATTTCATTAGTCCCATTTGGTGTATTTTACTCTCACTGAAGAGCAAATTTACAAAGGTGACATCTATCTTGGGAACTTGGAGGTCCATCAATATGTGTTCTCCATTCTGGTCGATTATAGTGAATAAAACATGGTAGTTTAGTAGAGAGATGGAAATCTTGCCTATATTCTTTTGGTATTTTATACCATGAGTATAAGAGCTCATGAGGACTTGCTTTCTCCAGTAAGTAATTCAACGGAAAATATTTGAGTTCCTGTTCCGTAAATTCAAAGAGTTGTTTTTTATGATTTCCATGTTTACTTATTAAACATTCAGTACAGTACTTTTTTTCAAAAGATTCATAATCATACTAATGATTACCCCCATTATGTACACTTTTAAGGTTAAAAGCCAAATGATAAAATATTGCTTTGTTATTTATATATATTTATTTTATCAAAATCTTTCTCTATTAGTAAATACATTTTTATCAAGTTCATTAATAAGCTTCTGTTGATTCTCTTGAAGATTATTCTTTTCTGGCTTACTTTTACCCTATTTAAAAGAATATACGACGACGGGGAGGTAATTTATAACGCCAGTAACCCACTTTGGTTGTAGGAGTCCAATTCTCTACATGTTGTAAACAATAAATTGGTCTACTTTGATTGCATAGCCGTCCACAGTAGCCGATAAACACAGAATTATTACACCCACAACTTTTTTGAAGGGAAGGTTATTATGTAATATCTAAAAATAAAACAACTTATTGGACTATATATTTTTTTATTCATGCATTAAAATATTATTATACAAAAAAAATACGTTTGATAACGCACAAGCACAGTTCTCACTAGTATGATAAAAACATAATGGTTTGTCTAATTCCAATGAAAAAGATTCATCAAACTCGTAGATAGGAACTTTACAGTATTTTCTAATATAATCTGCTTTCTCCTTTCCTTTAACGTGTACCATTTCTGCATTTTCTGTTAGTTTTTCAATAATGGAAGCAAACTGATACACGGGAGTAAAACCGTTATTCCAGTGAATACAATGATAATTCTTCATTAACCACACTGCTTGCTTGTGTAAATCCGGTTGTAGTAGATTTAATGCAACAGGTGGTTTAAATATATAGTGACTTAGCCGAGCTCCATCATATGTGGCTAATTCTTTAACCAAAAATTTATTATTTTCTATTTTAAAATATTGTATATCAACTACTAGTCGCATATTTTTAGTCTTTCGTCTGCTCATAAAACTCTATACCTGTCTTTAATTTTTCTAGGTCTTGTGAAAATTTGACACGTCTTTCTTCGAAGAATATTGTGCACAAACTGATTGTTTTTGTTTTAATATTGCTTTACAATTTTAGTGGTGGGGTTATAGGAAAATTCCTTTTCATGCAATATTAGATAATAAGCGGAAGTGTCGGCAGTGGTTGGTTGTTTTATTTCAAACTCGATTCTCAAAACAATACTTCCTGCTTGTACGACCTCCTTCTGTCTTGCACAATCGATCTGAATTAATGGAGATATATCTTTGAATTGTTGTGGATTAAAAATAGGTTGATTACGATATACATATCGTTGTATGGAAATCGTTCGGAATTTAAGAAAATTAGTTTATTTGTGAGATTACAATGGTCAAATTGACTCATATTTGCCGTTATTTTTCCTTTCCTGATTTTTTGGAAACCTATGATTACATGTTGAGAGTTTCCAATTTTGAACTTGTTTTGACGGCACACGTGTGTCTAGTAGAATTATTTAATGAAGGATACTCAATGATTTGCCAAGATCGAAATTTAATAGGTAGGTCTGTATTACTTTTAGCAATGTTTGTTAAACGAAGTTGATGACTTAAACTCGGCGTTACATGTGACACATTCCAATATAATTTTGATTAATTACAAATTACAAAATATAAAAAAATTTTTGATACAAGCAGCGAATTTACAAGATATTTGGTATGCTCTTCCTGCGGAGTATAGAAAAAGCGAAGACCTTAAGAAACTATTACCATGTTATAAGGATTTTCAACAACATGTTTGGTCTGACGTATGTGGTGCACATATGTTATCTTATTGTATTTTTTGTAACAGTGAATGGAGGGGGAAATCTATATAAGATGAAAATAAAAAGTTTTAATACTAAAAGTGACACAATGACCGATAAAAGCCTTTATACTCGAGTTCTTGAAATTCATAAAATTTTTAATGAACTTTCAATACAAGTTTGGCATAATTATTATTTCGATGACTCAAAATCATATGGAATTTGGAAGGAGCTTGGAAATGATTTTAATCGTGCCAAAATAGTATGTTTAAAATATCTTGATCATAAAATAGATCTGAATACTTTATATGATAGAATAAAAGATCTTAAACTAGAAAAGTATTGTATGGATTTAAAACCATATTTGACAATAGAAGATAATAGTAGTGATGTAAACGAGGATTTAGATGATAATGAGAAGGGTTACTTCAGTGAAGAAGATTCTGAAATACTTAGTATGAATGTTGATAAGGAAAATGCGAATGAATAAATAATATTTATTTTTATTGTTAGTTTAAGGAAAAAATAAAATTATTCAAAATATGTATATGTGTTTTATTTAAGATATATAATTGATTAAATTTTATGATTATAAAATACACTTTTTATTCCTTTGACTTTTTTTATGACATGTTCATGGTTTTTTATGGTCTTTATTGTATACATTTTTGATCGTAAACCTATAAATTCTATCATAATATTTCCACGGTTTTCATCTCTCGCGATTTTATATCGTAGAAACAATCACCAGTAGATGGCACGCAGAAAAAATAACAAAAATGTACATGCATAAATAACAAACGGCAGGTGGTTTTGATTTTTGAACTTTGTGGAGTCTGCAGGAAGGAAGAACACACCTTTGACAGCTCTAATATTGTGAAACTAATGTAAGACGTACGTCACGCAGTTCACGTAAAACGTCTCTCACGTCATGTAAAACGTCTCGCACGTCACGTAAAACGTCTCTCACGTCATGTAAAACGTCTCCCACCTCTAAAATTGTAAAGCAATATTAAAACAAAAACAATCAGTTTGTGCACAATATTCTTCGAAGAAAGACGTGTCAAATTTTTACAAGACCTAGAAAAATTAAAGACAGGTATAGAGTTTTATGAGCAGACGAAAGACTAAAAATATGCGACTAGTAGTTGATATACAATATTTTAAAATAGAAAATAATAAATTTTTGGTTAAAGAATTAGCCGCATATGATGGAGCTCGGCTAAGTCACTATATATTTAAACCACCTGTTGCATTAAATCTACTACAACCGGATTTACACAAGCAAGCAGTGTGGTTAATAAAGAATTATCATTGTATTCATTGGAATAACGGTTTTACTCCCGTGTATCAGTTTGCTTCCATTATTGAAAAACTAACAGAAAATGCAGAAATGGTATACGTTAAAGGAAAGGAGAAAGCAGATTATATTAGAAAATACTGTAAAGTTCCTATCTACGAGTTTGATGAATCTTTTTCATTGGAATTAGACAAACCATTATGTTTTTATCATACTAGTGAGAAGTGTACTTGTGCGTTATCAAACGTATTTTTTTTGTATAATAATATTTTAATGCATGAATAAAAAAATATATAGTCCAATAAGTTGTTTTATTTTTAGATATTACATAATATCCTTCCCTTCAAAAAAGTTGTGGGTGTAATAATTCTGTGTTTATCGGCTACTGTGGACGGCTATGCAATCAAAGTAGACCAATTTATTGTTTACAACATGTAGAGAATTGGACTCCTACAACCAAAGTGGGTTACTGGCGTTATAAATTACCTCCCCGTCGTCGTATATTCTTTTAAATAGGGTAAAAGTAAGCCAGAAAAGATTAATCTTCAAGAGAATCAACAGAAGCTTATTAATGAACTTGATAAAAATGTATTTACTAATAGAGAAAGATTTTGATAAAATAAATATATATAAATAACAAAGCAATATTTTATCATTTGTCTTTTAACCTTAAAAGTGTACATAATGTGGGTAATCATTAGTATTATTATGAATCTTTTGAAAAAAAGTACTGTACTGAATGTTTAATAAGTAAACATAGAAATCATAAAAAACAACTCTTTGAATTTACGGAACAGGAACTCAAATATTTTCCGTTGAATTACTTACTGGAGAAAGCAAGTCCTCATGAGCTCTTATACTCATGGTATAAAATACCAAAAGAATATAGGCAAGATTTCCATCTCTCTACTAAACTACCATGTTTTATTCACTATAATCGACCAGAATGGAGAACACATATTGATGGACCTCCAAGTTCCCAAGATAGATGTCACCTTTGTAAATTTGCTCTTCAGTGAGAGTAAAATACACCAAATGGGACTAATGAAATTTTTAAAATTAAAAAAGTTAAACTAACTAATCCCACTACATACATACTGGAAGAATAAAGAAGAAATTAGAGGTTGCTTCTACACAGAAGAATTACAAAAAAGCAAATGTCCAGATGTTTATTTGATTGAAAAAATCCTGAAAACTAAGGGAAACAAAATTCTAGTTAAATGGTTAGGAATGAACTCTCAGTCTTGGATAAACAATAATTCTATTTAAAATGTTTTTAAATAAAAGCATATATCTTAATAATGTGATTTATTTTGTAAAGTATTATACATTTTATTTCTATGAGTTATATTTAAAACAGGATTAATAATTTTAGCCGCTTCTTCTATTCGACGTTTAAAACGTAGTGGATTAAGATATCTTGATTCCTAATCACTTGTTTCAACATCTGATTCCCATATGTGAACTTGATTGTAATCTTCATTAAAAGTTACTTTCTTCATATCTTTTCTTTAAGAACATCGGGGTATTTGAATATAAGTTCTAGTAATAAACTATATGTAATAGGATTCACTTGTTTTATAGGCTCCATTGTAGTAAGAGCTGTGTTGATGACATCTTCCTTGTTTTTAACCGCCATTTGTAAAATTTTTAAGGAACCTACAAACTGCTGGCTTTTTAATACTTCAATGTTGTGCGTAATCAAGGGTAAGCATCTCCAGAGCTCGGAAAGGGAAATTGATCCTAACCAGACAGTAGCATGTTCAGTTAATACTTTCAAAACAGTAATGCTTTCAAAATTTTCAAACTGTAACAAAAACCGGCTAACATCTATTGATTCCTCCTTTCCCGCTGTTATAAAATCTTCAATAGTTTCTTTGAAGGATAAAAACTCCTTCCACTCTTTTTCACTAAACACGATACAGTTTCCTTTATTACCAGATATTTTCACACACGGAGCAAAATTTAAATCATACGACAGACTCACTGCGACATATTTCGTATTTGATTTATTCAGGTAGAACCTTTGTTCACCCAAATAGATATTTTTCACTTTTGATTCTTCTGTAAACAGCATGATGACTGACTACACTGGAGAAAATCTTAATATTTATTAGCAACAAAGAAAGGGTGGGGATTCTATATTTCTTAACTCCATAGCACATTCAGTGTGGTGATTAATTTATTCTAATTTGTGTTAGGCCCGACGGAAGGCTGAATTGTATTTATCATTTTGCGTTCCATTTAAACAACCAATTAAAATTCAATATATGTAATTTGAAAGTTAATTATAATAGAAAATGTATAAATTATAGATAATATGTTTATCATATGCAACTTAGTTTTATGAAGAATGCGAGTTTGTTATTTTGCGTTTCATTTAAACGACCAATTAAAATTAAATATATAATAAAAAATGCATAAATTATAGATAATATATTCATATGCGACAATGTAATGTAATATATTTAAACGACTAATTAAAATTCAATATATGTAATTTGTAAGTTAATTATTCAATTGAACCAATAATAACAAAGTTAAACGCTAATACCCTTACGTCAACGTTCATTGCGCATGCTATTTAACATCTACGTCACTTATAGATAATACCTGTCTTTTTCGCAATTCAATTGGACCATTGATATCAAAGTTGAACGCTAATGCCCTTACGGCAACGTTCATTGCGCATGCTTTTCTTTAAATTTGACATCTACGTCACTTATAGATAATACCTGTCTTTTCTGCTATTCAATTGGACCAATAATAACGGAGTTAAACGCTAATGCCCTTACGACAACGTTCATTGCGCATGCTTTTCTTTAAATTTAGCATCTACGTCACTTATAGATAATTCCTGTCTTTTTCGCAATTCAATTGGACCATTGATAACAAAGTTGAACGCTAATGCCCTTACGGCAACGTTCAATGCGCATGCTTTTCTTTAAATTTGACATCTACGTCACTTATAGATAATACCTGTCTTTTCTGCTATTCAATTGGACCAATAATAACGGAGTTAAACGCTAATGCCCTTACGACAACGTTCATTGCGCATGCTTTTCTTTAAATTTAGCATCTACGTCACTTATAGATAATTCCTGTCTTTTTCGCAATTCAATTGGACCATTGATAACAAAGTTGAACGCTAATGCCCTTACGGCAACGTTCATTGCGCATGCTTTTCTTTAAATTTGACATCTACGTCACTTATAGATAATACCTGTCTTTTCTGATATTCAATTGGACCAATAATATCGGAGTTAAACGCTAATGCCCTTACGACAACGTTCATTGCGCATGCTTTTCTTTAAATTTAGCATCTACGTCACTTATAGATAATTCCTGTCTTTTTCGCAATTCAATTGGACCAATAATAACGAAGTTAAACGCTAATGCCCTTACGACAACGTTCATTGCGCATGCTTTTCTTTAAATTTAGCATCTACGTCACTTATAGATAATTCCTGTCTTTTCCACTATTCAATTGGACCAATAATAACGGAGTTAAACGCTAATGCCCTTACGACAACGTTCATTGCGCATGCTTTTCTTTAAATTTAGCATCTACGTCACTTATAGATAATTCCTGTCTTTTCCGCTATTCAATTGGACCAATAATAACGGAGTTAAACGCTAATGCCCTTACGGCAACGTTCATTGCGTATGCTTTTCTTTAAATTTGACATCTACGCCACTTATAGATGATACCTGTCTTTTCCGCAGTTCAATTGGACCAATAATAACAAAGTTAAGCGCTGATGCCCTTACGGCAACGTTCACTGCGCATGCTTTTCTTTAAATTTGACATCTACGTCACTTATAGATAATACCGGTCTTTTCCGCTATTCAATTCAATCAATAATAACGAAGTTGAACGCTAATGCCCTTACGACAACGTTCATTGTGCATGCTTTTCTTTAAATTTGACATCTACGTCACTTATAGATAATACCTGTCTTTTCCGCTATTCAATTCGACCAATAATAACGAAGTTGAACGCTAATGCCCTTACGGCAACGTTCATTGCGCATGTTTTTCTTTAAATTTAACATCTACGTCACTTTTACATGATACCGGTCTTTTCCGCATTTCGATTGGACCAATAGTAACGGGGTTGAACGCTAATGCCCTTACGGCATCGTTCATTGCGCATGCTTTTCTTTAAATTTGACATCTACGTCATTTATAGATAATACCGGTTTTTTCCGCAGTTCAATTGGACCAATAATAACAAAGTTAAGCGCTAATGCCCTTACGGCAACGTTCACTGCGCATGCTTTTCTTTAAATTTGACATCTACGTCACTTATAGATAATACCGGTCTTTTCCGCTATTCAATTCAATCAATAATAACGAAGTTGAACGCTAATGCCCTTACGACAACGTTCATTGTGCATGCTTTTCTTTAAATTTGACAGCTACGTCACTTATAGATAATACCTGTCTTTTCCGCTATTCAATTCGACCAATAATAACGAAGTTGAACGCTAATGCCCTTACGGCAACGTTCATTGCGCATGTTTTTCTTTAAATTTAACATCTACGTCACTTATAGATGATACCGGTCTTTTCCGGAATTCAATTGGACAAATAATAACGTAGTTGAACGCTAATGCCCTTACGGCAACGTTGATTGCGCATGTTTTTGTTAAAATTTGACATCTACGGCACTTATAGATGATACCGGTCTTTTCCGGAATTCAATTGGACCAATAATAACAAAGTTAAGCGCTAATGCCCTTACGGCAACGTTCACTGCGCATGCTTTTCTTTAAATTTGACATCTACGTCACTTATAGATAATACCGGTCTTTTCCGCTATTCAATTCAATCAATAATAACGAAGTTGAACGCTAATGCCCTTACGACAACGTTCATTGTGCATGCTTTTCTTTAAATTTGACATCTACGTCACTTATAGATAATACCTGTCTTTTCCGCTATTCAATTCGACCAATAATAACGAAGTTGAACGCTAATGCCCTTACGGCAACGTTCATTGCGCATGTTTTTCTTTAAATTTAACATCTACGTCACTTATAGATGATACCGGTCTTTTCCGGAATTCAATTGGACAAATAATAACGTAGTTGAACGCTAATGCCCTTACGGCAACGTTGATTGCGCATGTTTTTGTTTAAATTTGACATCTACGGCACTTATAGATGATACCGGTCTTTTCCGGAATTCAATTGGACAAATAATGACATAGTTGAACGCTAAAGCCCTTACGACAACGTTCATTGTGCATGCTTTTCTTTAAATTTGACATCTACGTCACTTATAGATAATACCTGTCTTTTTCGCAATTCAATTGGACCAAAAATAACGGAGTTAAGCGCTAATGTCCTTACGGCAACGTTCACTGCGCATGCTATTCTTTAAATTTGACATCTACGTCACTTCTAGATAATACCTGTCTTTTTCGCAATTCAATTGGACCAAAAATAACGGCGGGTTCGTGAGCGCTACAGCAGCGCCACCAACGCCATCTAGTGGCAGTTTCTGGAACTTTGGGGTAGAGCGCACTTTGCTCCACTACTCGCATCCACTAACGAATTATGCAACTAGCAATATCTATTACCTTTGAATAACAACAATAACCAAGAAGCGCTTGTCTACAATAAACATAATGTGCATAGCCCCGGGATGCTTAATTATAATTTTGGTTTTAAAATGTTTTGTTGTTAATAGTGCATTATACACGTACCTTTAAGGAACGCACTATTTTCGAAGATCCCCTTACATATAAACCTGTACCTTCAAAATGTAATTTCGCACAAATTTTCACTAACTTCATATTAATCCTTTAATTAAATCGGGTTAGTCGTGAATTTCACAAAATTAACAGTAAAACAATACAAAAGGACAAAAGCTATGCCTCAAGTAATTACCTAATGAGCGAAACTTGGAATATACCTGCATCAACGAAATATGTTGATTAATACTTGAGCTTGATGAAAATGAACTTCGACTGTAAAGAACGTGCCTAAGAACACTTTGGCAGTTTTGGAGCCCGCAAACTAAATGCTGTGTTTATGGTTTGCTTGTAAAGTTAGTGCACTGAAGATGAATAGCTTCAAATTTGGAGAGTACGTACAGTAAAGCGAATTCAAGTAAATATTAACTAACAAAAAAGAACAAATGAGGCGTCTACGGTTTTCAAAGACAATCCTTTATTCTCGTTATAATTAAAATATTTTGTCAATACCGACAGTACAATATAATTACCCACAAGGATACGGGTGTCACAATTACCACTTGTAAAAATGTACAGTTTCTATGTTTTACGTTTACAGACTCTTTCGTATAAATTTAGTGTTGTATTTTTAGCAAAGTATTTTGACTATTATTAATTTGAAGGTTTCTTTTAGGGTACTATTATTCTCATTTGTTCAATAAAATGTTCGGAAAATGTTGAACCAAAAACTCCTGCTAAAAATAAGATGAGCATTTTATTTAGTTTTTGAGAAAATTCTTATGCACTTCAAATAAAATTACCTCAGATACGGAGGCAAATTTTTCCACAGTGGCAAAATTTAAAAAATAAATAGAATTATAATAAAGTTATTTTGTTAAAAGGGTTTCTAGAAAATAATTTTGATCAAAAAGTAGAGTTATGACAAATATTTATGAGCAAACCATTTGTTGATCTCATGTTTTTAAAAATATATTATTTTATATTTCAAAAACTATATTGTTTATATTTTAGTTTTTATTACGTAACATATTTTAGAATTAAAAATATCAATTGCGTTTAAGAATATTTTTTCTTCAATAACAATTCAATATTTTTTTTTTAGTAAGGGCAGTTGGAATTAAAAAGAAAGTGTTAAGAAGTAAAAAATTTCGAGTCCCACAATATTTATACAATACAATATTCAAACATATCTAGAAGCATCTTCTATACTTATTTCGTATTTAATTACAAATTTAATTGCCATATTGAACGTTATCCTAAGCGACCTCGAATCAACCAATCTGAAATGCAGAGTATTTTGGTCGATTGTACTGTAGCGAATAACATTTAATTGAATCTGGGTCAAGTTTTCTACATAAGGATCAAGTTCAAACTGAAACTCCGTTCTCCTTTCATAGAGTTTTCGGATTGAAAATCCATTTTCCTTTCCTACTTCCTATCCCTTATTATATATATATATATATAAATTATAGGCGGTGAGTATGATGAGGGTGTTTATATAATTTTGCTAATTGGACCTTGATGTATATTTAGGCTTAAAAGGTTTTTTTGAGTGGCATACAATATAATTTCAAACTTTCGAGTACTAAAATTACTTGACAAATTACATATATCAAGTTTTGTTAGAGCCACAGCTTGTTAGAGTTGATTTTAAGCTATATGGAACAAAATCGAAATAATAGTAATTAGTATACTAGGTGAAATTGTATGTAAAAAATATATTAATATTTGGAAGCATTTAATAGTAATTAAATTCCTAGATAGGTGTTATTAAAGTTAGTTTTTTGCACCGAGAAAAAGATTAGTAGATCATTAACATATTTTAAATAACTCCAATTAAAAAGTTCTCTATATATAGGATTGCAGAACGGTGTCTTATCCATAAGTAAATTTATAATTGCTAATATTTCCTAAGCTAAGTTACCACCTTCAAGTAATATTTTTGTTAATTAGAACCTATTTATTAGGTACATATACATTGCAATATCAATAAAGAATCTAAACAGAGACTGGTAAAGAATACATTATTAAACACGATATCAAGAACTATTTCTTCTTCTTCTTCTTCTTCACTAAATATCATTATGCCCTTTAGGTCGATGGAACAATACTTTTATACTCTGCATTTTCCCTTTTTTTCACTTCTGTCGATCCAGTGCTTTTCTTAATGGTTTCTCTCCTTTCACCTTCTTTATTCTTTTTATCAGTTATTTCTTGGTCTTCTCTTCCTTCTTCTCTTTTCGGTGGCAGTCCCTTTTTCAGTGTAAGATTTATTTATTAATCCCTTTATTGTTTTAAACTCACTATTTCAGAGTAAGTCTGGGATAACTATTATGTACTCTTGTCTCTCCTTTTTTCCTAAAAGTGTCTTGTTGATGCGTGGTTCATAAATTGTGTTATTTTGTTTTCTTCTTGTAATTTCTGTACCCAAGCTACCATTATCCAATTGTCTGTTATAGTTGCCTCTAGGAATTCATATATTGTTACTAATTCTAGTAGCTTGTATTTGCATGCCATTACTTGGTTTATCATTACTTTGCTTTTTCTTATATTAACTTCTCTATTTCCTTCCAGATATCTTAAATTTATTATACTGGATAATAAAATAATTACGTCTACATATAATAGATTGTGTTTTTTAGTAGGTATCCATCACTATGAACAGTAAAGGGCTGTTTGTTTTCTTTATTAAAGTCAAAAAGTTTAGACTTTTATCCGTTTATTATCGAATTTGGCGTTCCAGTATATGCTTTTCGATTATTTTGTTTTGTACTTAAATGTTTCTAATGTTTGCCATATTATTACTTTTCCTGTTCCAAAATGTAAAGAAACTAGGTATAACTGGTGTTTTTTGTTTCTTTATACCTTTTTATCAGATTTCTCAGGATATTTACATTGTCGTTCGCTGACCTTTATACTCTGAGAGCTGCCTGGTCGTTTTCCAATTTTTTCCTTGAATCTGTCTAAAAACCGATAGTACTGCAGTCGATTCTACTAATCTAGAAGTTTAACATATTTTTCATCTTTGCCACTGACAAATCCACTAGTTATCACTTTCGCCACCAGCCTTAACATTAAACCTGTCACACCTTAAAGACCACCATTGAAGTGAGGTCACTCTGGATAGCATAGGATTCTCTATAAGTTCTGCCTTATCAGATAGCTTCATCATCAAAGATGTTTGTGAATAATATTTTTGCTCTTTTACTTTTTTACTCAAGATGGAGTTAATACCGAAAGAACAGTTGTAGGTAATCATTTGGCTGAATACTCTAATATAATATAAAAAACATTTAGAGTTTAAAGAGATGCGCATACAATATATTAAATCCTGTCTTTCTCTCTATGTCAATTTTATTTACATTTATTCACAGTTTACGCCACATAATGTGTATGTTAAGTAAGATACCTTAGAGTTGGTGCCATACTTAAAATTAGTTTAAGAGGAAATCGTCTAGAACACAGAATTAAAAACTATTATATTACAACTGATAAATAAACCACCAAATAAACTTAATAATTAGTTAGTTATTATAAGATGAACTTTTGCTATCTTCTATGTATTCGTAAAACGTTCTCATTTTCTGTTTTTTGTTGTTGTTGTAATTGTTTAAGCAATAGAGTCATTGTTATTATTACTAGTACCAATATGCTCATAACTTTCCAGGGAAAGTGTTTGTGTCAATGAACGTAGCAAATGGGACGAGGAAAAAAATGGTTTATTGAATATTCAAAAATTAGTGTGTTTTATTTATTATCTATTAGCTTTGTTTCAATTTTGTTTATTTTGGTGTATCCAAATAAAAAAATTCGTTGTATATAGCCCTAGTCAATATTAATTTAGTGCGCAACAGGCAACCAACCACCTCATCAATCACGATTAATTCCGCTTCGCAAATATTTAGCACGCCACTGACTAAATTACTTTGTGAGATCTATTCGAGTCAGCAAATAAACTTCCTCTTTGAACAATGAATTAATTAATGCATGCTTTGAATAGAACATTTACCGAACATTCTCGTGGTTTTTGCGATATCAGATTCAATTTATTAGATAATATGGTTTTTGGGCAGGTATTTAGAAAATTAGGTTCCAGAACGAAAAAGCACGATATATGAAATTATATAATTCCATAAAGTAAATTCTTTCGGGAGACGAAATTATTCGGGAAAAATGGAAGGCGAACAATTTTTAGACGACAAATACCTTCGAAAATTTTAATATCGTAATAAAACTAAATTACTAATTAAAGTTGTCTAATAATAATTTTAGTTTTACGTTCCAATTTTAAAAAATCAAAATTTAAAATAAAACACTGACATTTTTTTTTAATATGACTACCGAGAGCAGATAGTTGCTTTGTTTTAAACTTCTATTTCAATTTCATAGTTACAAACAAATGAAAAGTCTGATATTTAGAATACAGAAAAAAGTATTTGCACTCACTTCTTTATTGATAATTTATATACTAGGTAAACAAAAATTCTTAATAATTATAGATTTCATTTTTAAAAATAAGGTAGTAAAAAGTTAAACAAAAAAAAGTAAACATAAAGTGCTGACAGAATAAGAGAAATACTACTTCTACTACAAAATTTAAAACATAAAGGTCCCGGCCATAAATAATTTTTAATTTAAAAAGTGTTCAAAAATATTTTAATATCAAATGTTTAATCAAAAATAACAAAGTTGTTAGTGGAAAGACGGCAACCTCAAAAATGTATCTATCCAAATTTTGACCTATTTTCATTCGGACAAGATCATTTAAACCATCTAACAGTACATTATAAATGACTGTCCATAACATAAAAGTTTTAGCGACTCCTTCTTAATGAATGAACTTTTCTAATTCATTATTGCATTTATAGCAAGGTCGCTGACAGTTGAACATAAATAAGCGTGTAATACTAAATAGCTAAAATAAGATCAAACAAATTATAATTCAAACTAATTGCTTTAGTATTATTACATCTTCGTCTTATAATCAAACCAGAAAATGTATATAAATGCTTATCTTTTGTAAGTATATATTGTCTTCAAAAATCTGTAACATTCCATACAAACCAGAAAATATATATACAAGGTGTACCAACTTAGGGCAAAATGAAATAACTTCCTTGTTATTGTTGATGTTAAAAATTTTGCTATCATATATTTTTTCTCCTTTTTACTGTAAGTTCAATTCAACGGCTCTATGTCCAAATAATCATTATCAACATTCTCATCAACACTTTTGCTTATTAAGTAATAATTAGAAATAGTCTATGAAAATAAACAGCTTCCATGTTTGTATGGACACCTCTATAAACCTGCATCGATGGGAATGTTAAATAAAAAAAAACGCCAAGTTATCATTTCTCGTGTACGTAGAATATCTTTCATTATTGAAATATTAAACCACAAACTAAGTAACTCTTTAATGCGAATTCTTAGAAAAAATATAATATCAATAATATAATCGAGACTATTGGCTGATATATACGCACTGAAATGAGCAAGAACAGCAAGAATATATCAAGGAATCTAAAGATTAGAATGTGCAAAACAGTAGTCAGTCCAATAGTCACGTTCGCAAGCAAAGTATGGACTCTGAGACAAACAGACATAAGAGCATTGGAGGTGTGGGCAAGAAAAGTCCTGAGAACGATATTTGTTGCCAAAAAGATAGAAAGGTGAACAAACTATGAATTGAAAGAACTGTGCAAGGAAACCAGTATCACAGGAATAATAAAGATACATAGATGGAAAGAGGAAGTAGAAGAAATTAAATATCGCCGACTGGAAAGAAAATGCAAAGGACCGGAAACTGTGGAAAAATATAGTCAGCCTCATGGCTTGGTTTGAAGTGCTTTCAATTATATATATAATATATATATATATATATATATATATATATATATTATATAATATAATATAATCGTATTTTTAGCTACGTTAACTTATTAAATAAACCGAAATAACTACATCCATTTGAATTTGCTAAACTTTTCTTGGTTAAGGATCATCCTACTTCTAATCACCGCAATGGTTGAAGGAGCAAAAAATTATTATTAATTAAGTATATTTTCAAGAAAAGCATTTGCAGCGAATTTGAGAAACGATGTGTAAAATAATGTTATATTTATTATATATATTTATAATATATTATATTATAGTTTTTCTGCGACTACAGTTTAAGGATTACAAAAGTAATACAATCGATCGGTTAAAAATTAACCTATTTGTTCACCATTTTTTCCACCAATAAAAATGACTCATTACAGACTATGTCAGCAATAAAGCACTATATAATTGCCGAATACCGGCCTAAGTAAAAATGTCACTTGAAAACCATTCATTTTTTTCTCCTTCACTTTTTCGGATTAAAAAAAATAATCTACTTTCAAAAACCTGTCATCTCTTTAATTGCAATGAAAAGTAAAAGTAAAACAGTCAAGTAATGAAGACCAGTATTACAAAAACTTAATTTGGACCTTATCCCCCTAAAATTTGGACAGTTCTCCTGGTTTTTAAGATTATATGAATACAAGATGGTTCAAATGTCTTAATGTTACTACCCGACCAAAAAAATATTCAAAAGTTAAAATCGATTTTGGTGTGAGCCAAAAATTAAAAAATGTGATCAATGTCGGCACACGAGTTGCTCTCTGAAAACATCGAATTGTAAAGTTTAAGATGACTTGGTTAATTTTTAAGAGCACAAGTCCTTTTAGACCATTTCGGCGCTACTGACTGAAAACCAATCAGTTAAAGGTTTCTGATTTCTTAGTTAATTTTTGTTTAAATAATGGTTATTCTTGAACTATCGAAAAATGGATCATTATACTACCAAACATGCAATTTAAAATTTTTAATATGTTTAAAATATTTTATTTTTCGGACTAAAAAGTTTTTGATGATTGATTGAAACAAAACTGTAATTAAAGTTAAACAAAACAAAAACGAACAAAAAAGTTTGCCAAAATCTAATTCCACGGAGTAAAGAATAAACAAAAACTTTCCTAAATTTCAATTTCACGATAAACATCAATCGCAAAGTTTAGTTGTTATTTTGTAGAGAGACCTTTGTTAGCGGAAACTCCTTCTAAAATTCTACACGCCATTATCTCCTGGGACCACTTTGTAGAACTTGTATAGAATATGTTTCATGATAAAAGTGGAAAACCACCGAGGATAAAGAAAAGTATGAAGATTTTTTGGGTCTTCTCTAGAATTTTTTTATTATTCTATCCTTTATTTAGAGTAACCAAATGGGAAAGAGATGAGACTACATTCCTCTATTAATTTGAAATCCTTTTGTTGTCAGTAAGCTTTGAATTATCTCTATATTTTCATTGTTTCTCGTATTCCTTTCCTGTTTATAGTATTGATTGCTGCTTTAAGATCTATTTCCATTACAAAAATGTTTTCTTCTTCTGGAATTATTCTTCCTAAATTACTTCGACAAGTAAATAAAAACTATTTCAAATTATTGTCGTTTGGTATCATTATAATTTTATTGCTTGTTTTTGCGGTCCCTATATTTTTAATATTACTTAGGTGAGTTCTCGAGTTCTTATTTACTTCTTATTTTTTTGCTCATTTGTAAATATAGTTTTGTTGAAATTTACGTGTTTAATGGTTTTCAAATTTTCAAAGTATCTTCTTCCTTTATTATTCGTTTTTTATTCTTGTTCTTTATATATTCTTCGAATTCTATAGAATTTTTCTCAATTTCTTTTAATTAACAAAAAAATATCAAAAATTTTAGACCTATTTGACATTTAATTATTAGTTTTCACAGTGGAATATTTTTATTGAATACATTTTTTTAGTAGACAACCTGTTACTGTACATTTTTGATGATATCACTGTTTTCCTTGTAGTTTGACCTCACTAAAATATTCCATGCCGGCATAATATTTACTTTTGATCGAAGTAGTTTAATTTGGTTTCTCAATTGTAATCTAGCAACTGAATTTCAATTAAATTAAAAACAGAATAATAAACAAATCAAAGCTTTTTGATTTTTTTAAAAAATTCCAAATATCATTACTTTTATTTTAGCTCCTTTATAAATATATATATATATATATAGCTATGCTTTATCATTATCGATGTCATGAAAAAAAATGTTTTCCCAACAAAGAGAAGCAACATCAAATTAATTAGGATAATCTAAATTTCAATAACACCCTTATATCCAACCTCACTAACATGTTTTGAACAAAGCATATACATCATCCGTATCAAACTAATAATCCAATAAACTAATTGCATTAGATCTTTCCCTAATTCAAACTCAAGCGATAGTATTTACAAGATGTTCTTGTATATTGAATACCTAATTACTCAATTAGGATTAACGAAAATTAACGATATTAGTAACAAATAATAGAAAATTGTTACTATAAAAAATATAGATAGGTATAGCTTATACATTGTAAAGATCTTTTGTGGGAGGGTTTGTTAATGAAATTTAAATATGAAGTTAGCTAATGTTATGTGCGCCAAATTCAAATAAAATTTTTGATTTTCTTCTGTGTTTGTAATCCCTGTCAAACTTAACTGATTTGATAAAAAAAAATAAAACATAAAAGGAAGATGTCAACATAAAATACACACAATTTATTAAATAAAAAAAATATTAAAGAAGCTTCAAAAATAAAATTAAACATCAATAAAAAATGTATGCCAGAGAAAAGAAAATTAAAATTAAATGTTTGTAACATATATACCCAAGCATCAATACGCAAGTGTTAAATTTTTAAATTCCAAACCACCATAACGTAGGATACATCTTTATTCCAAGCACTAAATCCAACTGAATTTTCCCCAATTTTGAAGGTCTATTTATACTCTGTCGATTCATGGAATCCCAAATTAAAAAATGTTCATGAAAATGAAATATCAAGAAATTATTTTACTTTAATGTAAATTGTTCAAACACGATTATGTCTGATGTAGTGTTACAGCTTTCTTTGTAAATCTGACCTTTTTCTTTTTTCTCAATATTCAATAAATTTTATTATAGTAATGTTTTATGCTCCTTTTAAACCTATTTTTATTCTGAAAAATACTACAAAATATTTTTCATACGTACAATTTAACTAATTTCTAATAAATATTATTATAGAATTTTCCTTCTAACATGTAGCGCTGTATTTCTATCTATTTTAAACATTTACTTTTATTAAACAAACTCAACTCATATCATATCTGTCACTACTCAAATTAGCTAACATTTTTCTGTAAATCTATTAAATGATATAATTATTTTAATATACGCTAAATATGAAAGAATTCCAGATCATTTTAACATATTTCAATTTACAAGATAAGTATTATGAATTTCTGAAAAATCTTTTTATTATAGGAGTGTTTATTAGCAATTTACACTATTATATAATTGAATTATAAAGTTGAATTATAAAGTTGAATTATAAAGTTGAATTATAAAGTTGAATTATAAAGTTGAGTTATGGGTTTTACTTAATTTATAAAAAAATGAAGTTTTACATGTTATAATTGGATTGTTCATCTACTGTCGAGTTCCGAGAAAAATAATTTGTTTTATGATATACTAACAGTTAAATAATATCCACTCTAATTGTATGTTTCGTCAATAGATTTTATAAGTTTTTTTTTAAATTTAATTCTTTATAATTAGTAAAATATTAATATTTTAGTAACATTTTCTGACTTTTAGAGTAGACATATATCATATACTTTACAAACATATATAAGACCTTTTAGTGGGTATCCTTTTCCCTTTTCAATCAAATCACTTTTAGTGTTTAATTCTTTAAGTTGCCTAGATTCAAGTGTATCAATAATGATAAATGAAATCTCATTACAATATACAAAATAATAAAAGAATGCGATTCCTATAACAACAGTATAAAGAAATGCAACGCCCTTTTTTTAATGTAGAATACTTTTAAAAATAAGGTACACATTAAGTGTTATATTGAAATTACTGCAAAATGGTCATTTGAAGAGGGTTATTCATGATAAAGTGGATGAATTCAATAAAAATCAAAATCAATACCACACACCGTTTTTATCGAACAAAGATTATGACAACTAGTTTCGGTTACACAGTCATCATCAGGTCTACAGCAAGATAAAATGGGAACTATTCAAAAAATTACAAACACGGTGATAAGGTAAGGTGTAGTAATACTGGACATAAACGGATAAAAAATAATTTACCTTTTGTTAGAAACGTAAGTTACCAAACCAAAGTGTATTATATAAATCAAATAAATTAAAGAAAAGTACGAACAAAAAGTCAAGGGAGTATTAGACCCTAGTAAATAAAAAGATTCGTTTGATGATCAGTGAGGCAACAAAGTGTAAAAATGTATAAGGCTCTATGATGAAAAACCTATGCAGACAGAATAAAAAATATTTATATTTAAGAAAAAAGAAAAAGAAAAAGTTAAAAATAATAGGAGAAGAAAAGTCTTAACGGAAAGAAATAAGATTATTTTATCAAGAAGTAAAGAGTAGAAAAGACGAGGTACCAACTACATCAAAAACGGTTAAGGGTTATTATTTCATGATTCAATAATCACGGAAAGATAGAAAGAATATTTTAGAAATCTATTAAATGCAACAGACGAAGAACAGCAACACCAGTATACAATAAAAGAAGAACAAGATGAAATACCTGATCCTCCAACAAAAGAAGAGATTAAGTAAATAATAAAAGAAAGAATAATAGAATCCCGGTAGAAAACGAAATAACAGGTGAAAACAAGAAATAATACCGAAAGATAGGTCCAATGCTCTGCTACGCCAGATACATAAGAAGAGAGATAAAGCGATAACTATATTATTACTTAGTGTGTGTTACAAAATCTTTACAAGTGAAATATAGATGAAGATAAAGATAATTGTAAAGAAAGAGAACTAAAAACTTTGAATTATATTAACTACTATTTATTGCAACCTTATACACCCGGTTCTAGTGAAACAAAGATTATTACCAATAAACACTGGTAAAAATATGAATTCCCAGTATTTGCATAACATTCCCTGCGGTGAGTAGCTGAAGCTTCATAGGCCCAAGACGCAGTCACTTGAAGTTCTTTTATCTTTGGAAAGTTTTTTTAAGATAAATAGTTAATTCTATTCAATCGGAATGGTACACGAAAGATCACAGAACCTGTTTGAATGTTTACTTCTTTTTTCTATAATTTAAGTTGGGTCTCTCAGGCTCAAATGTGCTCTGTACGGTTAATATTATTTTTACTTATAAAATATACGAAAAAATATATTTTTAATTAAATTGTGTAAATATTGAAGAATATTTGAATAATTATTATTTATTTTTTACAGTTAACAAGACACTTGAAGCAAGTGTTTCCCTACATCAAACTCTTGAAAACTTCCAGGATATTAACCTCTGCCATTACAGGTAAACTAAACTATTTCTTGCACCATATTTTATGACTAGAAGAGTTCCAAAACCTTAAATATTTTTTAGGGCGTTATATCGAACTTACACTTGTTTTTAAAAACACTAAAAACTTTTTTTAATTTTTTATTAGTTATAGAGGTTTTTAGAGACCTGCACCAATCAGAACAATCATGGATATTTTTTTTATTTACATTTCCGTAAGTATTATATTAATGATCACAGGGTATAATGAGTCCTTCGAACGAGATGTTAGATCGTCTCCAGTATAGGGATGTTGGTCTCGTTAAAGTTTTTTATACCAGGTGTATATCTTTGGTTGGAATAACAAAGGGTCAAGAAAAATTTCTTATTATATAGAAATAAATAGATATATAAAAATAATCTATTACCTTAAGGCGCTCTTAGGATTGAATAATATTCCTTATATAACTCAACTCCGTCAGAGTGAACTCCAGAAGTTTAGACGAAGCTTGTGCGGGAAAGAGATAACTATTATTATTATTATTATTATTAATCATGTCACTTAGAGACGACTTACAAATGATTGATCGTCATCCTCCATCATTGAATTAAAATGTGGTCCTTATCTTTAATACAAAATATTTTATCAAATGTTATACATTTTTATGCAATTTTGCTATTTTGTCTGTAGTTTAAAAGAAATAGTTACATGGTAAAAATGTTTCATGTGAAATCTATAATAACAGTGTTATTATGACGACCGACTAGAATGTGTAGAATATTTCTACATGATTATAAATTCTACTTAGTTTTGGAGGTTTCACTCGAATCACAGACTTGTTTTCAAGAAAATAAAGTTTAACTTGTGCCAATCGAGAATTTTGAACTCGCATTTAGCTTCCAGAAAAAATGTAAAGTTTTTTATTTTCATAACATATACCAGATTAATTTATACCAAAAAGGTTCCTCTGTAAAGATAATGATTGTAGATATTTTGGTTTGCTCGTGTGAGTTCATTTTTATTTTAAAAAAATAAGAATTTTCAAAATAAAAAAAAATGGAAATTATATAGTCTTTTCTTATAATCCTTTTGTCGCATTGGGGTGTTGTAGATTGAAAAAAGGAAACAGGGCCATCTACTTTCAAATTTTTATAATTCTTCTTGTGTGACATAGAGACTGCTTAACATGTTTTTTGAGTATATTTGATCATGAGATACCTTTTCTTAATAATTTTAGTGGGGGTTCTTCATGACAAATAAATTCTTCTGAGATAATTAGTATAGTTAAAAAAAACATAAGTGAGAGTATGTGTAATTTTCACTCTCTATTATTGGAATTTTATAATATCTTTTCTGGGTTAGGTTCGAATGATTGTTTGTTCCAATATAAGATTTAACATTTTGATTTAATTTCAGTTAATATTTGATTGGGTTCTGCACATTGAATCAGAAAATTTTTTGTAATTTAAATTTAAATTAAATAATGTAACGCTCTCCCTTTCTCTTTCGCATTGTTTTGAATTTGTGAGTTCGTTACCCGGACTAATTTTATTAATTATTGAATTTGTTAGAGGTTGGTTGTATGCCAAAGTAAATGTACTTTTATTAAAGACATCTATAGACTACCTTACCTCTAGGTACCTCTATTAGAATTTTAATTTTTCCTTTGTTGCTTGAAAGGATTTCTATTGATTAATTGTTATCTGTTTTACATTTAAGTTTCTTGTTAAACAATTTATTATACTTTGACTACGTAAAGGTTTACTTCTCTCTGTTATTATTTTTATATGAAGCGGTAATGATTTTTTGTCAAGATTAATTGCTTACGAAGAATTAATAAATTAAGTTTTAAATAAGCGATAAATTTTTGAAGAACTAAATATTTTAACAAGTTTTGATTTTTTTTTATTATCTTCGTTTTGTAAAAAAATTGAGAAATGACCAACAGCATTCTGATTTTAGGAGCAGCAGTTCAGAGTTTCCGGTCAGGTTATAGAATCTTGCTGAATGTTGTAGAACGAATAACATAAAATAATGTTGGGTTTCTTTTATTCGTCGACGTGAAAAATTTCTTTTTTGATCCTATTTTCCTTGTTTACATTTTAAACTCTGTTTGCATATAAAATTTGTATTATTTCATGAGGTCATATAAATGTATTTAAATGTTTTAGTCCTTCTTAAATACTCCGATCTAGATTACTGTTTATTATTTTGTAAGCATAAAATTTTCTTTTTATTTGCCAGAAAAAAGTAGTTGGTGTTTCTACGAGAATGAGATAAATACGTTCCAGTCTAAGAGATAAAAATACCTGGATTCAAAAATCGACAGCCTTATCGGGCAACACAGCTCGCCCAACAAAATGTACCCTTTATACTCGTACCTGTCCTATAGGCTTATTCCTTCATCTCTTTAAAATTGATTTTTGTGCTGGCAATTACTTTCAAAGTGTCTCTCTCCTTCTTGCAAGCATGAAATTTTTGGAAATAATCCGGATGGCCCAAGTTTGACGAGTGATTTGAATGGGATAGAAATGCACAGTTCATTAATTTTAGCCATTGCAATATTGGGCTTATGATATAGGCGTTATCGTGATGGAACAATACTTTCTCCAATAATTCAGGATTTTTTTCCAGAATTTTCTGTTGCAGCTGATCAAGCAAATTAGTATAAGATTATGCATTGATTGTGTTACCCTTTTCAAGAAATCAATAAAAATCCCAAAATGCTCACTTTGGGACTACTTCGTTTTCACTATTTATCTTCACTGCTATTTGAATACAGGTTTATAATGGTAAACTCAAGTGTTGTTCATGTTTGCGCAAAAAAGTTTTTATATTGCGCCTAATTAGCAACAAACGAATGAGCTTTTGCTCCAGTGGGAGCTATTGCGCCGCCCATCATGCGAAGAGCTTTTTCATATCCAAAGTTTCTCATTAACTCCATCAATCTCCATCAATTTCGAATGTCACTCAAAACAACTTTATGAATTTTCTGGACTATAATTTCCTTCGTAGCCGATTTTGGCCTACATAGTAGTTCTGCATCTTGAGTGTTTGTGCAGCTAAATTTAAAATCTACGTTTTGATTGTTAAAAATGATGGATATGACTCATAAAATCCAACTCAGCTTTAATTTCCGTCCCACTTTAATATGAAAATATTTTACGACAGCTTGTGTTTCCAATTTCTTCATTATTCATTCATTATAAAAAGTATAATTATTTTTCAACATAATCTCTATCGAAGGCGATATATTTAGTCTAGCGAGTTTCCATTTTTTTTATATCGTCGGAAAAGTAAGTTCTCTCAAAGCCTTCAAAATATTCATAAACGGCTATGACGACTTCCTCTTTCGACGAGAATTTCCTCCCATCGAGCCAATTTTTCAAAGTTGGGAAAAGGAAGCAGTCGCACGGGACAAAATCTGGAAATTATGGTGATGAGCAAGCAGGTCGAAGCACAATTCGTGTAATTCTGCCATTACGACATCCGACTTGTGGACAGGGTCGTTGTCTTGATGGAAGAACACATTTTGCGCGCCAATCTTGATAGATTGTTTTTAAGTTCTTCTTTCAAACGAGCCAATAATGCTAAATAGTACTCTCCTCTTATTTTACAAGTAGTCAATCAGGATAATTCCAAAGAACAGGACCATCACCATCCAGTCAACAAAGTAGTATTCACCTTTCTGACGCACTTTCACCAGAAATTATCTATTGCTTTGACTGCTGCTTCGGCTCTGGAGTGTAGTGGTAGTTCCAAGTTTTGTCCACAATCATGAGTCGATGCCAAAACTCCTTCGGATTTCAAACGCTTGAGCATCGCTAAACACTGTATTGAAACGTCCTTTCACGTTTTTGATAGAGAGTCGACAGTTCGGACACCCTTCGTGTACATAGCTATCTTGTATGCAATTTGTCATGCAGGATGGTATGTACTTATTCCGTCGATATGTCTATGGTCTCAGTAATCTCTTACACCTTTAGTCGGCGATCTTACATAATCATATCATGGATTTTTTCCACCATATAGGTCGTAGTGATCTTAACTAGGCGCCCGGCAAATGCTTCATCTTCAGTACTGGTTTGGCCATGTTTAAATTCATGTATCCAGAAATAAACGGTCTTCAACGCAGGAGTAAAGTACCCATGATCTTCGTCTAACTCGGCTTTGACCTGTACTGCTGTCTATTTCTTTAAATAAAAGTGTTTTATCACTGAATTCATTTTTTTCTATTTCTTAGAAATTTACTAGACTTATGAAACGGTCCTCGTAATTAGCTTAAAAGAGATATGAAACGGTCGGATAAATTCGGGAATCTGGCAACCCTGTTCATGTAAATTAAGGAAGCCTGCGTAGGAATACAGTAAAATATATCCAAGGGCTATCACTTCTTTCCGATTGTTAAAATCTTCGTCCGTTTGTGCACTGTCTGCTCATAAAGAGAGAATAATTCATTTTTAAAAAGAAAGATTCAACATAGTTTTTTATATTTTGAAATTTTCATGTACAAATAAAATTTCATAGTTAGCATATTTTCAGATATTATAATTCAAAAATTTATACGTAAAAGAGGAAGTGGTCACTTAGTTTGTGTTAAAATTAATAGAAGAAGTTCGTCAAACTAAAGACAGAGATAATGATTTTGTTTTAGTTCAAACATAATAAAAATTTGATTATACAAAACTTGTAATGTACAGTTTCCAAATTAAAATTTTCTTTGAATATATTTTTCTATGATTTATAAGCTAAAAATTATTTTTTTTTGTAAGAGAAGCACTTTAATTTCAAGAATTACGATAAACAGCAGGGTTGCTTTTAAAGCTGAAACCAAGCTTGGTAGAAATTCAATCCATCGCTTAAATCCAGCCGCGTATTTTACGCCTAATTGAGCGGAATTTCCGTCTATTACAGCAACCATTACTTTTTTTTCATAAAAAAGTATTTGAAACAAGAACTTATACTACCTCGTGTCGTTGAAAGGAATCTATACGAAAATGTATAAAATATATTTTATGTTTCTCACAGTTATCTCATATGACTATTTTTTAAACGAATTTTGGAATAGAATCTGGTGAATGATTTGTCGATGAAATATTTTGGTAAAGGTAAATTTTGGATTAGATTTAGATGTTAATAATGTATGTACTGGAAAACCAAATTTTGTTAGGCATTGCTTTCTGTGGAAGGAAATTATTTGCAGGGAAACAATTGAATTTTTTATTGAACGGCTTTGGTGTACTGAAAGTTTGTGGCGTTTCGAATTGGGCTCAATTTTGGAGAGATGTTAAATATTGTGAAAAGTTTGGATTTGATGTCTTATTGTAATTTATATTGTGGTTGGAAAATTTTATATAGTTTATTGTGGTAGTAAAACTGTAATTTGGAAATATCAAATGTTAACAATGCCGATAAAATATTGAAAATAATCTTCTTTTAATCATAAGGTAACATGGTTTTGTAGTTTTTGTAATTCGGAAAAAGGTTTTTAATGATAAATCGTCATATCTTCAACTAATTGCCTTTTCTACGACAGGTATGATGAAAGAACTTAATTTAGAGTTGCATGTCGAATCCACAGTATATAAAAAACAATAGTTTTTTAAATAAAATACCAAGTGTATTCGTACATCTTTGTAGTAGCTTACTTTAATAATTCATTGCTTCAACTCTTACTTTATGGAAATTATTCATAATAAATATGGAAAGATAAATAATACTTATCTGGAATTTCCACAGTTTTCCAACGCGTTTTAATATGTATTAAGGTCTACCTGGGTTTCGGTATCTGACAATATACTATTTTCCAAAACAGAAAGAAGTTTGACAGATCTTTTTTAAAAACGTACTATAACAGTACCTCCTTTATAGAGGCAGATCTTTAATTTTAATGTAATACAAGGATGACTTGTCTTTATTTTCAGATTATACTGTAATATTGTTAAAATCTCTCTGAGGTTGGCATGCGTCGAGCGGAAACGCATAGGTTCTTAGATATTAGAATTGTCAGCAATTTGGTATCCAGGTGACTTACGCGACCTCTAGTGGATGACGTACACTTTGGTTAATAAAGAGTACTTATCAGGTTAAGTCTTCGTCTTCTCAAGTGTCAATGGCAGCTGGGACAATCGCTGGAGGAGCCAATTTAATTATATGCTTTACACTAACACGGCACTATCACGTTTAACTAGCAAAAATCTTGAAGTTAATCAGACGAAGCGCAGAATTCACGTGACGATTTCTCAATTTTTTTAACTGCCTGAACCTATCTTTCACGCGAATATTATCATTAAGGGTCAAATTTTATCCCATATTCCTAATTACCTCGACTTAATAACTTAAATTTATCCTCCCCTTGAATTTAACTCAGCCCAATTCTTTTTCAACCAATCGCGGAACCTCACTAATAAAGTTGGCAAAAATTACATTATTAAATTATAAATTAAGCCATTTAACGTTACTGACTTATTAATTGAATTATTCGTTGTATACAATCTATCTAACCGCTCCCTTAATTATAAAAATATTTCTTATTTAAATAAACCTAGTAACAATATATTTTGTGCTAATTTAACATGTGCGGCAATATTATTCTTTCCGTGACTAATTTATGACTGTAAAATGATTTACTTTAACTTGACATTGATTTGTAACCATTCTTCCGCAATGATCAATACACAAAGCAAATGACACTCGATATTTTGTATTTATCGCAATTCAAAAGACGTATCCGTTAAAAACTATAAATTTTTATGTCACTTTAAGAGCTCGACTGCCAAATCTTCCAAAAATTCTAAATCCCTAATTTCACAAACAATATACCGAGTGTCTCTACTACAGTAAATAAATTTCATGATACCCTGACAACCAATCAATATTAAGCAATATTCTTCTTTTTTTCTTCTTGCTAATTAAATGGGCACCTTAACCATGTCATGCAAAGGGCCTTGAGACCGAAGCTTCTTAAAAAGGACACCTTCACGCTGTTGCAGCAAGGCCCTTGAATATGCGGTAATAAAAGTGGTTAATAAAAATAATACAGCATACGGCAACCTCCACTATTTCGTAGATTAAACCAACCTCCTCCTGGATAAGAGCTACTTAAGTGTATAAGAATACAAGTTAGAGACGGCTAGTTCATTAACAATTAAAATTTAATAAACATAAACAACAAGTGCTCAACAAACATTAAGAAACAAAATATGGTATGACAAAGGATTCTTACCAAAGGATATTCGTGAAAGGACCCATATCGCTTAGGGCACTTAGCCACTAGGTAAACCTAGTCGGGGGACGGTTTGGATCCCGAGACGGGGACGACTGCACTTCATAATTAGAGGTGACTTGCTTTTTATATTATTAGGTTAAAGACCTGATTAGTTATGACATCGTGTAATATTGTAGAACGTATTTACAATGTCAATCGTTGTGTTTAGGTTATTTGTTTTAAAATGAGTTTCTTGAAATGACAGTGCCATGACCGAAGACTATCTAGTGCCTTTTTGTAAGTGACAATGTCTTTCTAATGCATTATTATTGATAATGTCACTCCGGTTTGGATATTTTATAACACTTTAATTAAATTTAAAAAATAATGTTAACAACAAAAAAATCTATTTTTAATAAAACACGTAGAAGTTTTAAAATAATAATTACAAAGTTCGACAATAATGTCTTAAGATTACTACTACAAACATTTTAAGAAGTGATACCTATTTCATCGTGACTAGATTACATAAATGGCCATATATCAAAATATAATTCGAGGGATGTGATGATCATTCAAAAGGTTTGTTTGCCACAAGAAAAGAAACTTATTGTGTATGCTGGTGGTAATATGAACTTCATTTTTAATAGTTTCTTAATATTTATCTGGTACCAAATTAGGTCATAATGTTAATACTTACAAAAAATTCTGTTCTATCAGAATGTTAACGAAAATCCTGTCCCAAATACAAATCTAAAAAAAAGATGAAATAATATACTGACTAACGACGAACAATAATGCATTAAAATGTTCTTCACCTGGTTTGAAATAACATAAACATGGTTTAAAGTAATATAAACTTTACAGAAACTCTCTGAACACGGACGTATAGTCATAAGATTACCGCCATAAAAGCCTTTTAACTGTAGTTAAAAATAATGTAGTTGTAAAAAATATTATTTAATTAGGATACTTCAAAATGTTAGCTGAAAATGAATTTAATTAAATCCATAATTCAAGAAGACTGAAAAAAATGTGTGCACATTTAGGTAATAGCTTCTACAATGAGTATTTGCATTGTGAACTTTGAATGGATGAAATTATAGTTCCTAATGTTATTATTAGGTGGTAATAAAGACAGCAGTGAGACTGGTTATTTTTATGACGATAATTTAAAATGATATTAATATGTTTGATTTTATATAGTTTGTAACACAATTGAAAAGAAAAGTTAAACAGTCTAATAATTTTTATTTACTCTTTTTTAATTACCTATAAGGGCTTAATCTATGATTTTTATAATCCAGTTTAGATAGTATTTTTTTTTAATATAAATTGTTTATTTTGGTTAGTTATTTTGCAATACAAAAATTGACTAAATTTTAAATAAATAAATCAACTTCGAATTTAGACAAATTATCTTCTGAGTAGTTGGTAATTAGCTCTTCAAGATCATGAATAAAAATAGTTTCAATTATAATATAATTTTAATAATCTTCAAAATTATTGATGTAAAATAATTTATTTTGACATAATTCTAACTTTAATTACAACTGTATATTGTAATGTCTCTGAAAATATAGCACCCTACTGAAAAATTCCGACAATAAAGAAAAACAATATACATATATATAAATTCAATATGAGTGTCTGCAACTGAGTACGTGTCTAAAAAATTTAGTCCTGAAAATTATGGTTGATGAATTGTTACCCCTAATGTACACCTACAGTGTATTTTAAAGTGCCATACTTTAAAATGCAGATTTAACTATTACCCAATTTTCAATTTATAAATTCGGAAAATATGTTTACAGACAAAATGAATAATTAGATAAGAGTAATTCATGTTAATTCAAGTTAAATTTTGTTTATTGTAAAGATTCAAAGCTTACAAAATTTAAAAAGTAGGGATACAGATCAAAATTGTACTTTAAAATTTTTCATATTCCAACGTCTTAAAAGTACTAAATAAAATCTAGAACAGGCCAATATTATCATTTTAAGATAGAAGCATAAAGACCCCTCTATACTTTTCCGAAGGCACGAAAGTGTGGAATTGTTCCTCGCCTCGTACTTCTTTGCTTCGACTAACTTCAGAGGACGTATTTTGTGTGCAAATCAAGAGTACGAGTAGGAGAAGAAGGAGAGATGAGGTACCACCACTACACTCTCGTGTTTTCTCGTTCTCGCTTATAATAATGATAAACACAAACAGCCGCAGTGCTAACTGTTCTGTGTCAATCATGGCCATGAGCTACTCGTGAAGTAGTCGAGAGTGTGGTTGCGAGTAACCTTGAAGAAGTTTTTCTGCGAGTGTCTGGAGCCGACATAAGGTTAGACGACACGTTACTTTAAATTTGACTATCGCTCCTGTTTTACATTTCGGCAATTTACTTTCACAGACATCGTGACCTCATATGAAAATATTAGCGAAATTGTTGAAAATCAGTATTATTTAAAACCAATCACTCAGGTCTAACTTTAAATGACCAAAGATATTTTAGTAGAGCTTAATTTTGATCAAATTGAATAATTTACTTTTGTGTCATGTAATACAAGGTATATTTAAAAAATGGTAACTAAATTTGGCGCAACCTGAAAAAAGTCCCTGTAATATCAAAATTACTTTAAAATGTAGAGTAGTAATACAAGGCGGATTCTAAACCGGAAGTGCGACTGCGCATGCGTGACCCTGGACGTGAGGCCTTAGTGCGCATGCGTAGCCACCTGGCATTGAAAACGTGGCCTTGAAACGTGGCAACATGGCCTTTAACGCGTGACCTTGAAAATATGGCCTTAACCTCGAACACGCGACCTTGGCCTTGAACACATGACCTTGACCTTGAACCCGTAGCCTTGAACACAGGGACTTTAACGTGTGTCCTTGAACACATGACAATTTCTTCTTCTTCTTCTTCTTCTTCTTCTTCTTCTTCTTCTTCTTCTTCTTCTTCTTCTTCTTCTTCTTCTTCTTCTTCTTCTTCTTCTTCTTCTTCTTCTTCTTCTTCTTCTTCTTCTTCTTCTTCTTCTTCTTCTTCTTCT